>CM045925.1:9103729-9453729 GCA_025177825.1 Aechmea fasciata | reverse complement strand
GATATTGCGTACTTTGGATTGTCTTGAGTTGGCTCAGTGCGGCTGGAATCAGGCGAGTGCATTGCTCGAACTAAACGCACCCTCCGATTCATGTGGCTTCGTGGAGAAATCATGTTGGAGAAGAGGTGGTAATTAGGGATCATAATTTTATTAGCGAGCTGAGGAGGAGAGATGAACAGTGCTGAGGAGAGACACAGCTTAGAAGGATTGGGAGGAGCAAAAGAATGAGCCATGGCTTCTCCAAGTAGAGCTTAATTTGATTCAGCTTCTACGGTCTTTGTGGCTCTTGTGCTGCAGCATTATATATATATATATAGGTCAGGTGGTGAGGGAGAGAGAGAGACTTGGTCACTGCATCTTTCAGTGAATTGTTGGTTAAATGGTTGAAATATTAAAATTTGAATGAAAAATTTGAGATCTATGATGCAACTTTTAACTATGGAAAACTGGCGCAAGATGTAAGAATAAGATGGTGCAATTACAAAACTAATTAAATTTAAAAGCTTAAGTTATATACATATTTTAATTTAAATTTGAAACTACGCGTTAGTTTTAGAATATAATTAAGACTGATTGTCCCTAGAGCAAGTGGCAAAGGATCTGGTGGTTGGTATTCGAGACCCAAGTTCGAATCCTAGTTGATTCACATTTCTAGCTAATTTTATTTTTTAACGAAATAAAACGAAGCGGCTAGCAGGGACGAAGCTAGGATTCAATTTTGACGGGGGGCAAAATATATTTAAATAGAAACTTTAGTAATAAATAATAAACAAAAATTTCCTAATTAAAAATTTTTTATTAAAAAATTATTAATTAAATAAATAATGTAAAAGTATGAACTTTATGTTTTTTTATTTTTAGATGTTTAACTTCTAATTATTTTATTTATATTATTACATTAAAATAATTTAGAAATTTTACTAAATCTAATCGTAATTTTTTAGTTTTTTAGTAAATAAGATTAAAATATATAGCTATTAAATTTAGTGAAATTTTTGATTTAATCAAATAAAAGAGTTCACATAAGATAAATAAAAGTTTTAAAAAATTATTAAATAAAATTTTTAGAGTAGAGAAATATATTATAAAATACTCTATTAAGCAAGAAGCTTTTAATATATTTTCACCCATAAAAAGAATATACCGATTAGGAGAGAGAGAAAGGATTATATTGGTACCATATTATTTATTGAGATTGAGATATAGTGCGAGAAGATGAGAAGACGTTAAAATACCCGTTTGTTTCCGTACGTAATATTTGCTCCGCATATCTCGATGAGTCACATTTATATATTTTTTGCGTTCCCACCGGAGAACGCAGAAGCATATCCCTATATGCTTTTCCTACAACTCCATTTTATCTAAAAGTGTTGAATAGGCCTCAATACCAAACTGAGCCTAAGTAAATATTGAAAAGATAGGGGGCCAAAGCTACCATGATCCACCAAATTTTTTTTTTTGAAGAACCATTAAGCAAATATTGAAAAGTTAGGAAGGGCCATGGCCACCTGGGGCCTCCACGTAGCTTCGTCCCTGACGGCTAGCGTAATACCTATCTCTCTCATCAAAAAAAAAAAAAAAAAAAAAAAATTAAGATAAACATAGAAGATTGGTGAGAGCCGGTAACTTGTGCTTCACGTGTTCCTCCCTATCCATGCGGATCTAATTTCAGGGTGAGAGTACGGATCCGAACTCGTGCTTCACGTATTCGTTCGTATCTATGTGGATGTAATTTCACGGTGAGAGTGAACTTGTGCTTCACGTGGATCGAGGTGGCCCCTGCGGCTCCATTTCTTATCAGGTTGAGATATGGATATTTTTGTTGGCACATTAATTTTAATTTTATTTTTAAATTTTATTTATCGTCTTATTCGGAACGGATCAAAATAGAAATAAAATTTTGAAATTTTTTTTTGTTAAATTGGAACAGATCAAATAAAAAAAAAGTTTTCTGCTTTTTGACTTGGTAGATCGGGATCAATTCGAAGTGAATTTATTTTTCTATATCTTTTATTTTCATTTACTTCCCTACTCGGAGTAAATTAGGAACTAGCTAAATCAATCCAAATTCATTTACATTGGTAGGTAAGAGAGAAGTAAATGGAATATCCAAACTATTATGGGGCATGCTTGTAATGAGCACAAGATTAATTACGGTGGATGATGTGACCGGAGTTGTGGGGTTTGATCAAGTGGGAGTACTTGTAACTAAATTATCAATTTTTGGTAGAAGTGTATGGAATTTTTCTCAACTTATCATTTTAGTTTAGCTATTTTGTCTTTAAAATTTTTAATTTTACTATTTACCTTTCGATATATTTGATTTGAGTCGATCAATAATATTTTAATTTTAAATTTTGAATACGTCATTTATTTTTATTCATTTAGTTAGATAGTATATTACATATAATTGTCACAACTATCAATTTACATATGCTTATTTTGGACAAAATGAATCTCTTATTTATTTGTCGCGTCAATATTATAATCGTACTAATATCTGATTAAGCGGAGCCAACACCAATATGTATAATGTTCAAAAACACCTTCATCAACTATGAGAAATTGTTACCGTATGGGCTTTGCCCCATTTTTTAGGGTAACTCCAAAGCCCATGGCCTCTCAGTAATGGAATCTGATGTACCACTGCAAACGGACTATGTTGATGGGTCGGTTAAGAAGCGTAAACGAAGGCCCAAAAATGGCTAGGCTTTTAGATTCCAAAAGGAATCTGTTTGGAAGCATGTAGAAATAAACTTCTCCGTTAACATCCGACATGTAATATGCACGACACTTCGCTTCGATACTTGTGAAAACAAGATGAAAGGTTTGTAGTATTCGAGATCCAGTCAATCCTATTTGATTCACATTTTTAAGTTTATTTCTTAACGAAATAAACGGTTATGAATAGCGTCTTATCTCTCAAAAAAAAAAAAGAAAAAAGAAAACAGATGAAATATTTTATGTTGAGTTAACATGTATAGAACTAATTAAAATATGTGTGTTGGTGGAGTTCACCATCTTTTGCTTTTATTTTTTTTACTTTGACAAAGATTTTCCACGTCTTTTCTACGGCCAGGAGCCTCCATCTTTCTAAGGTTGATTTTATTTTATTGCTATCTTTATTATTTTGTTGAATCTGGGCTAAAGGTATTCACCACCAGCCATTTGTTGTAGAATAATGACTTTTAGCTTCCAAATTTTGCTAAAATATTGTCAATTATATATATATTGTACTGATAATGACTTTTTTATATAAAAAAAATAATTACCAATAAGGATATTGAAGAATCTAATGCTCATCATAGAATTCTTTTTTTTTTTAAAAATAGCGAATTATCTGTTTTATTTATTTAGTAAATAAATTTAGTTATATAGAATGAGCAAGCAAGGCCTCATAAAAGATTAAAACTAACAGAAAAACAGAAGGTTAAAAAAAAGCGAATTCAAAAGAAAAGAAAAAAATAAAAAGAACAAAAAAAATTCATAAGCATCACCTAGCTTTACAATACTCTACCCACTCCGTCGGCAGCATGCCAATACGTTAAACGATTCAAATAACATTATGTAGATAAATTTTTAAAAATATTATTTCTTTCACATTAGGTCTTCCACCACGTTGCTGCCATTATGATTTGTGTCTTCAGTGCATCCATCTGAATACCCCTCCCTTGCAGCCCCTCCCAAAGGATTTTGACATCCTTCGTAAAGGAAAGGATGTAAAATCCTTGAAGATTCAAGGTAAATATAAATTTACTGACTACATATCTCATCAACGGATAATCCATTGTCTCAAAAACAACGCCGCACACTACACACTTAAGGCACTGTTTGGTTAGGGGATAGGAATAGGAATAAGCTCTTATCCTCCTCTTTATATCTAAACGCTAATTTTTTATCCGAGAATAGTAGTTCTCGGTTATCCCCACCAACACCTTTATTTTTTATATAAAAGTACCTAATGTTTTTCTTATCCTCGGAAACAATCCAATTTCTATCCAAACGCTATTTTTCTTATCCCCATATTTGTACATATTTCTGTAATAATTAGTTCTTGTTTATACCCGAATCAATAGGTACCTAAAGGTTCCTCGACCATTTCCTTAGAAGGTTATTTACAGCAGTCAAGTTAGTGCTAACCAAATAAAAATTTCAACTTCAGTTGAAATTTTGTCTCCAAGCATCAGGGCATTATAGAGTTGTTCTTTTTGACTTGGTAAAGTGGAGGAGAAAAATAAGCAACATCTTTTCACTTTTTTAAGATCAAAACCTTTATTATTCTATAACTTGTAGACAAAAAAAGTAGTAGTTAAAAGTGTACATCCTCCGCTGACGCATGGATACTGATTCTACTTTTGTCAACACTCAAACACTAACACTGGAAAATATTAGATAGAACTGCTCTGCCATGTCATTTGTGGAATAAACCAATCAAACCTTGCAGTCCTCACTCCTCTGTGTATATATATATATATATCTATATACTTTTCTACACAGAATATTTATATATGGAAGAAAGTTTTTTTTATATATAATATATCTATTTTAGAGTATGCTTTTTTTTTTTCTTTTTTTCCTTTTTTTTTTGTAAAGATCATATTGTTTTTGAAAAAATATTACTTGTATTATTATGATACTCATACAATATAGCTTAAAAAGTCTGTTTGGTCCTATATAGCTTAAAAAGTTTTTTTTTTTTTTTAACTTTTCATTACTACACAAGTTTCAAAACTTTTTATTAATTCAATTTCTTCAAAAATAATAATTTTAAGTAAAAATTAATATTAGGAGTTTAGCTGCATAAAGTAATAAATGAACAGCAC
The DNA here is from genome assembly GCA_025177825.1 of Aechmea fasciata. Lineage (NCBI taxonomy): Eukaryota > Viridiplantae > Streptophyta > Magnoliopsida > Poales > Bromeliaceae > Aechmea > Aechmea fasciata. Next base: position 9,448,906 of record CM045925.1, on the reverse strand, counting down.
ATTACTCATTGAGAGAGAGAGAGAGAGAACCATAGGTCCATAAAGAAGCGTTACAAGAAATAATTCTTGTATCCATAGCTTCATCCACTATTATTGTATACATGTATTGATGTATTTTGATTGGGTGGTCTACGAATGACCTGGTAGACCGCATATATCAACACCGTGCAACAGTGCCCAACAGGTAGAGTGTCACACCGTTATACTGAAACACCACCTAGCCTACCAGAAGCTTTCCAGAAGGAAACCGTTCCTGGACCGAGATCCACCAGATCATCTGTAGACCGCCTCACAATCCATATTTCTCGTCAATCCTTCGCCACTCAATTAGCGGTTCACAGACGACGTGGTGAACCTAGTCCATAGAATAGTTTCTCCCGCCCCTTTAAACGCACTTCATCGAGCTCTTTATGCAACGTTCTCCTAACAGAGCAGGGGAGAGAGGGAGAGAGAGGGAGAGAGAGAGAGAGAAACCCTTCTCCTTCTCTTCGAAGCTTCGATAACCCAATCCATGGCGCCCTATCATCGAATGCTCTATCCATGGCCGAGCAATACCACGGAGTGCTCATCCGAGTGCTCGCCCTCGTGCGCCTTCTATGGTCTCTGTTTCTCTCCTACCCACTCGTCTCACCCTCCCCCTCCTCCTCCTCCTCCTCCTCATCCTCCCCACCCCTCCACCTCCATCACCACCACCCACCGCCACCATCGCCTCCTCTCCCTCTCCCTCTCCCTCTCCGTATCCGCCGCCTCCTTCTCCGCCCTCTTCCTCCTCCTCCTCGCCTGCTGCGTCGCCTCCCGCCTCCTCCGCCGGCGACGCAGCCGATCCGCCGCCGCCGCCGCCGCCGCCGGAGAAGGAGGCGGCGATTTCTACGAGGCGGACCACCACGTGTGGTACATACGCACCGTGGGGCTCGACGAGCCCACGATCGAGGCCATCGCCGCGTGGACCTACAAGGCCGGGGACGCCGGGCCCCTCGGCCGCGCCGCCCGGGAGTGCGCCGTGTGCCTCGGCGAGTTCCGGGACGGGGAGCTCCTCCGCCTCCTCCCCAAGTGCGCCCACGCGTTCCACCTCCCCTGCATCGACACCTGGCTCCGCGCCCACGTCAATTGCCCCCTATGCCGCGCCCCGATCGTCGCCCCGCCCACCGCCATTGATGCGGCGCCTCCTCCCCCTCCTTCGTCTTCGTCGCCCTTGCCCTCTTCGTTGTCTCCTCCGATTGAGCTGACCAATCGGGAGGAGCCCGATTTGGGCTCTTCTGCGCTAATAGAGATTGCCCAAATCGATGTAGGCCAAATAGGGAATGGGGAGGTCGAAAACGAAATCAACAACGGAGTAATCGCACCAGTGTCCTTCTCTTCTTCTTCTTCTTCTTCCTCTTCTTCTTCTTCTTCTTCTTCTTCTTCTTCTTCTTCCCTGGGTAGTTCTCAAGTGAGGCTCCAACTGCTTCACCGATCGAGGTCTATGGACTCGTCGTCACATACTTCTCTCATTGTCACGGTGGAGTTGGAGGAGAAAAGTGTAGAGGAGAGTAAACAACATGAGCTCGAAGAGGAGTATGGTTCTAAGAGCAGGGGAAAACAGGGAAGTGCTTCAAAGGGTGTTTCCTGGCTGCAGAAGAGTCCTCTAGATGTGGAATGTATTAAGATGGAAAGGTCTCTGTCAAGTAGTAGCAGTTCAAGGTTGCTCTTGTCGCTGCATGGACGGGCACGGAGCTCAGTTCTACCATTGTGAAGAGCTATGAGGAGAAATTGGGCGCTTTCATGGTGAGAGTTTTGCTTCCAAGTTTCGCGACTGTTTAGCTCTACATTTACCACTGGTACAAATACATATATAGCTAGAAAGATAAGAAAGGTAATATCCTTACATGTTTCGTATATTTGACAGATTGAAGTTATAGATTATAGATAGAAAGAGATGCTTTGGTTTGGTATAGCAGCTTGATAAATGAATGGTCTAGTTAATCCGGCTTTAGTTATAAGTGCCGGAATTGTAAATAGTGATGTTGAAGGAGGTTTTCAGTATTGATGCCCCACCCCTACATCCCTTTTGGAGTGATATACATTAATTAAGAGCATTTGTTGACTGCATTGCTTAATTGTCTTGCAATAATTTTGTGGGAGAATTTACTTAGGTAACATGATTAAGCTAATTTTTTTAGTCCATTTGATTAATGGAGCTATTCCTCTCCTGTAGTTTTTGGCAAAATACCAATTAGCTTTAGGTAAGTCACTTATATTATGCTCTCTTGGCTTGTCATATGAATGTATGCATATATAAGGACAACTTAAATAATAGGATTGTTAACGTCACACTAGCTTTGTATCCAATATATAGCTTTTAAAGCTTTTAACATCAAATGCTATATAGTAGCTAAAATATACTTCTCTAAACCATATATATGGTAGTATGCTTGGAAAAATAGGAGAAGTAACTTTAGTTAACATACAAATACTAGTTGTGCTAATAGAGGCATAAAGAGGAAAAGTTACTTGTAAGTTTAAATGCCCTATACTAGCCTCTACAGAAATTTATTAGCAAGTTAGCTTTACCAAAGTTCATTAGGGAGTTAGCTTTCATATCGTCTAACTATCATTACATAGTTCTGTTCTACTACTATACCCTTAAACAACATTTAGAAGCATCTATGCCATTGAAAACATGATAATGTCTGATTCCACTGGCCAAAGATCAAAATTTGTTTTATATCATTTAGAAAAATATCGTTTGTATATCTATTGACTATCTTTCTGGAAGTATAAGTTTTGATAAGGATCCAATCCTGTGTATCATGCTAACCCCATACATGCGATTCTTACTTTATGGGGTGAAATTAAAGGAATCATTCCTCAAAGCTAAAGATCCTTGCACTGATCAAATAGCAATGTTGTCCAATAATATTTACTCCAATGGTCAATAAGGAGGAGTGTTTTATGGCCGTTCAGCTTCTAGGATACATGAGATTTTTTTATGTGTAAATGCAAATTCTAGACTTTTTGGACAGGTAGACATGCAACTTTTAATCTTTGAAAGCAAATATGCTCCTTTTGACTATAAATAACCTATATCTATATGACATGGGTATAGTTCTTTTGTATTGTAACTTTGTTTATTCATGAAATCCATTGAAAATGGGAGCAGAGGAAACAATTTCAGATGAGAAAAATATTGTCTTTCATTTCCTTTTTTTTCTTTGTTGAATGCCGATCTTTACACAGCAATCACTGTGAACTGGACAACTGTGTCAGCTTCCTGATCACTAGACCATAGATGTCCACACAAGGCTGTGAAAATTTTCTTGCCTGACTATCTGTTCTTAACTACAAGGTGCTACTCACACAGCTATTATGAAAATTTTCTTGCTTGACCTTTTGTTCTTACTTATTTTGTGCTAGTCCAGTCCCTTATTCTTTTCTTCTTTTTCTGCAGACTTCTCAGTTCATTGGTGTAGGTTGTCTTGCTGATTGCTGATTGCACACTTCTTGTGGTAAATGATTTAAGCAAGACAATTTATGATGGCCAAAATTATTTCCTTTCTTATAACACTCCAATGAGGAACATTATTTGAAAATCAGGTCTTGTTCGTGTACTTCAGTCCGAAAAGGAGTTATGAATTCCTTTATAAATAGATACACATAATTGGTTCTTATTCTTTCCATTATATGACTATCAACATGGGATTCGTCTTTCACCACAAGAATCATCAAATAGTGTTTAGCTAAATTAGATAGAAAGAACCATAAATAACTAAGCATAAGAAATAGCTGACAACCATGTTGGATAATGCTGATACCTAACAACTAAATGGAATGGAAAGATAAGGTATCTTCGATTCATTCATCACCGAAGAGTTTCGGCATAGTAGTTTTGACATAATGTTGCATATGACTCGTTATTTATGTTCTTTGTTAGATACTGCTACATTTGTAATCAGCACTAATTATCTATAACATATTTTCATCTAATGACAAATTGTATTGTTTTTACTGTCTATCCATTTGAAGTTGTGTTCATTTTTATCAATTGGAAATGTCCCTCAAGAGGAGTTATCTGGACACCTAAATATGCAGTTTTGAATCTTTGACCTAAGGTAGATTTGATTCAGAAAAGGCTTTCATGTTTGTTTATTCTTAACATTTTCAGTTATCTACTGACTGGCTCATTTGTAGATTTTTCTGTTTTCACAATTGTCCTTCTATCTCTAATACTACTATTATCCTGCCAATGTCTCTATTTAATGTACTCGGAGCATTGAAATGTATTGAGAATGTGTTATTTTGTCCACTGTTCTTGACATAGTTATGCAACCAAGTGATATCACTATGACAATTTTTATACACTATGTTTTTTTTTTTTTTTTTTTTTTTTTTGAGAAAAGGTAGCATGCTACGACAATTTTTATACACTATGTTATGAGCATAAGACAATTTGTAACTACATCAAGGATATCTCTAATGCTTATATGATGATTTCAATTATCTGCTTCATGTATTCAGGGCATTGATATAATAAGAATGCAATAATTTGTCCACTGTTCATGAGAAAGTAATGCGACAATTTATACACTGTATTATGTGAATATGACAATTTGTACACTATATTATTTGAAACTATTGCCTGGACCTGGTCTACAGTCCAGGTTAGGCAGACTTTTGGTTATTGAGAGAGCATGTAGAAACAAGAGAGCTCTTAATTAATGGCTATGTTTTACAGTTTAACTTGTCTGATTTGTTAGGGATATTCTCAAGCAGTTTCCTATCAGATCAATTTCAGATCAAGTTCCGGGTACCTTGATCCACGGATGTCCTGGTAGATCAGTTTATGCATCAGCTCTGCCATGCGCATCATAGGTGAGGCATGAATGGGAATTTAACAGTGGAAAATAATGTGAAATTTTAACCCAAATATCTGTATGTTAGGAATTTTAACCGGCGACCTCATGTCATGAGAGGCGGGTTTACGGTCGGCTTTAATACCATATTACCCAAAAACACTAAACAGATTGGAAATAACTAGGAATATTCTTAATATTACTGGCCCAATCACCCATAAGCGAAGGAAATCTATGTGCACTGACAAGCACTTGTCATCTTTTAGCTTTAGCCTGATGGGAGTCCAGACAACAGAGTCTCAAATTGCAGTGGATCTTCTGTTGCTCATTTTGGTCTATAGCATTATTATGATGTCTACATCCAACAGAATAATTGCACCAAAGCAAACAGCTATAGCATTTTGGAACCTGAAACCCTGCCCTTTGTTGAATAGACATGGTCAGAGTAACAGTATGACTAGTGTTATTTAATTAATTTATCCTCTGCTTTCTTTTTTTCCATCTGTACATGCAAAATAGTATGTTCAGGCACTGTTTTTAACTTTAATGTATCACATGATAAGAATCAGAGTACTGCCACATGACCCCAACAATATGTTATCATACATGATGTGAAGATTTTTATTTTCATGCCCGCAATCTAAAACTGTCATATGTTTCTGCCATTGGTTACTTTCTAAAAAACCTAAAACATTTTCGTAGAAATTTTCTTTTCTTTTACATCTGTCTATTATTACGAGTCCCTGTATTGAAAGGCCCTCAAACACAAATTGTCCATTGAGTGAATGATCATTCAATATTCTCCAACATCTGCTCCTATTTTTCTTGTTTTACTGTTGTTTTTCCTAGTGATGAGTGGTCATAAATAACTGCAACCACTCAGAATTATGCATATTCAACTGAAAGATTCTCCTGCAACTTATTCTGCCCACTTCTTGTTCTTTTTCTCTTCTAGCCTTTTGCTTTTCCTACTAGAACAAAACCTCTCTTTGAATTGGGAGAAGCTTCTGCTTCACCAACTATATGCTTCTTTGGGTTCCAGTGCATTACCTACTTAGAAAATAATACATCTCACCTGTGCCAACCTATTAGACTCTAAGCTCTTTAAATATTTTCTTAGCCTTATGGTGGTAGTTGGCAATTTAATAATAATTTCAAACAATAGGAAATTTACTCTCTTTTTTCCTGCTTGGAGTTGAGCAAATTAAGAGAGAATGAACAGTGAAGTGTTACAAGAAATTATAATGTTTATAACAGTGTGCTCATTATGTTCAGTTGTCGAAATCATTCTCTCCTAATGAGATCAATCATCTCATATGTGGAATTAATATACTGTTCTAAAATCACGGCGTTGAGACCTTACAAGGGACTGGAAGCAGTTTCCTACATTTCAATTCCAGAAGAATATACAATCCACACAAGTTATCACTCAGTAACTTGTTTCCGACATTGAAACAGGTCTTTGATCAATGGATTCTAGAAATAGAGACCCATTTCTTATCTTAGAGAGCCTGTGGTTTATTTTTGCTGAAATGGACCTGCAGAGATTCTGAGGCCAAACCTTTCAGGGCCATCAGGATTAGCTATAAATCATGCCACCACACATTTAAGCTCGCACACGAGGCCTCTCACAATGCTCGTGAACTCGAAATCACTCTCATGGTCATATGATTTACATTTAAATGCTGGGAATTTATTTACTAAACTTGGCGTCCTCTTCTATCCTCCCTATCATCTGATACACAGTTGTTGCAATCTCATCCACAGAAGTAAAATGGCAATCATCTTCTACCTGCCAAATAAAAGACAAAAAGGTGCATTAGCTTTGCAAGTTCACAATACCAAAACGTTGGTAAGGGGGGAAAAAAGTGTCACCTCCGTTGTATTATACCTTAAGGCTAAATGAGTAGAGAACCATGTCATCCACAGTGGTCACATTCAGATGCAGCGGCGTGAACCGGAGATTTTGCAACCCTGCCACCATCTTCAGAAGCTGTTTCGGCTGCCGCTTCGACAGAACCTTGAGATTGACATGGCTCTCGACCACCGTCACCTCAATGTCGGCTATTGCTGATTGGTTGTCGGTAACCGTTCCGCTGTTGCCGCCGCCGCCGCCGCCCCCTCTGCCGGAAAAGCTCGAGTACTGGGGAAAGGCAAAGAAGTTGGCGAAGGGAGAAGCGAGACCGGTCGAATCAGTCTGCACTTGCTTTAGCCTCTTTTGGACTTCGAGGGACTGGAGATGTTGCTCGAGCTCCTTCACGTAGTTTATCGCGCCGCCGACAATTGATGCTTGATCACCCTATACTCCCAAGGACAGAAAGATATAAGTTCTGATGGACTTGGATGCTTTAGTATTTACATCATTCGAGAAATGTTTATGACACAACTAAAACGACGAGATGAGTATATGTACCCTCTGGACATAGGAGGGGGGCATAAGTGAGCGGAGAACGGCGAGGTACTCGTTCATTTGCCGACGGCGGTTGCGCTCGACAGCAATGTGGGTCATCCTCTGGCTCTCCATCTCCTCCTTATTCTTAACACTCCTCGTCCGCCGCCTCTTCCTCCGTCCATCCACAGCCTTCATTGCCTCCTCCTCCTCCGCCGCCTCCACCGCCACGCCCCAAACTTCAGCCGACGATGAATTAATCTCCCACTCATCTAGATTTTGCACAAGAGAAGAAGATGAAGGGTTCCAGTTCTCACCAACCCAACCACCCATCTCACGCTCTAACATTTCCATCTTCTCCTCCGCCACCATATTGGCTAAGTCATTGCCCCATATTCCTCCCATATTGCTGTATAATTCCTTACAATTGTAACCAAATATGTCTTGTGGGAACACCACGGCTTCTAATGCCATCTCTCTCTCTCCCCCTCTCTCTCTCTAAATCTTTGAAGCTAAATAGTGGCACAAGAAGAAGCATACCCAACTTATAATAGCTTTTCTCCCAATGGGGAAGAGGGTGGGCTTTTTAAAGGCAACAAAAGGGAGCAGAGAGAAACAAGCACTGGCCACGTGAGAGCAAGGGAGAGGGGAGGACACTCTTGTGTGTCTTTTTTGTGTTGGGGGATGTAAAATTGCAAGGCTACAGCAAATATAAACAGGGTACATATTGGACAGTGGAGTCTTTTAGACCCTTTTGTTTGATTTGCTAATAATGGGACAGGCATCTGCAAAGATATCGCGTGCGCCGAGTGCACCCGAGCATTAATTTATGTACCACACTAGTATCATCTATCTATCTATCTTTCAATCTCTCTGGCGTTTTGATCGATACCGTATAGTAAGTTGTAGTCGTTTCTCTAATTACCAAATTGATTGATTGGATTGAACAGAAGTATGTGTTGAAAGATGGATGGTTGCACGGTGCACTGATATGCAGAGATGCGTTGCTTATAACTAACTAATGATTTCTTTGTGAAACAATTACGAGGAAAATAACGGAGATCGACTTGGTCCACCACCTTAACCACCAATTAACCCATGATTTTCGACTCTAGATGCCTTTTAAAATCTAAATACAATATTATAAGATATTAGCTGGAATCTGGTGGGTTGTATAGACGGAAAGAAATAACTCCATTTTTCGAACATCGCTCCACAACATTCTACAGTGCTCCGTCAGATTGAGACTTTTGTTGGCTAAGTGGTCCGTGTATATCTGACCTTCTGCGATCTTCTTGTTTTTTTTTTTTTGGACCCTTGGCCCTCCGGAAACTACAGCTGTTTCCAACTTGTATCGCTTAGTTCACTCTCACTTATTGAATGAAGCGGGTAGCTCGCTATCTTTTCTCAAAAAAAAAAAAAAAAAAAAAAAAAAAAAAATCTTTAATCTCTAAGAAATATGCATTCAAAGATTATAGTTTGTGAAAGACTAGCTATTTGTAAGGAATTAATATCGAGTAGCTCAAAAGTCAACAGTGCTGGAAAAAGGCTATTGCTAATCAGATGACAAAAATATTTCACAAAATTATGAGTAATGAGGCTAAGTTAATTAATGGGAGGGTGTGACCCCACTATGCCTTGTTTAAGTGCGCAAGTTGTGTGATTTTCCCAAATGATCATTTGGATTAATTGTTGGTTTGGTTTTCTCCCTTAACGGGCTTATTAAATTTTCTAATCTTAGTAAATTTGTTGAGAACATTATCTTCTTTCTACTCTAATAAAAGTCTCCTACTCAAAGAGTTTGAGGGGAGCTTGTGAATTTGCCACATAGAATCATATAGTACTTCATAGGTTGTACAATCTAATAATTTGGTTGCTGAAATAATTGAGAGCCTTCTCTATCACTACTACAGGAAAAAGGAGAGGATACGATTAATACTCACTAGGTTCTACCTAATAATTTTTACGACAGTGCAACTACAATCTACATGCATGCTGAGTACGTATACCAAGTTAATTAAACTGTTGACAAAAGTGAAATTATTGTTGATAAACTTATCTAGTTTCCAAAACTAATTTCTTTCCCAAAGCCATACCTAACATTGTGAGATGCACCCTATTAATTGATGCCACAATCAAACACAGTGAGAAGGAAATGTTTACTTAAAACCTTGTAAAATTAAATAACACATTCTTTTTTTTCTTTTTTGTTGAAAAAATAAAAAAACTGTGACCAAGATGCGTGCTTATAATGGAGAAATATAAAGATGGTGATGGTATTACAAAACCACCATTTAGTAATGACGGATTAAACTTCTTAAATCAGCGGCTAAGCACCGGTTTTTTTCTTTAAACGCACCCCGGCATTCGACAAAATCCAATATTTGGCAGAGCTGACGTTTTGGAATTTCCTAATTATTTTTTAATATTACTGGGAATTCCTGATGGCCACGAGATGTGGCCTCTCTTTAAGGCATGCAACACACAAATTAGAGTACATCTAAAATTCTAAACACTGCTCTTAATATATATAAAATTAAAGGCGAAAACCAACTGTGGCCCCGTCTCTTAATCTTTCTCCCTAATCCTCGTTTAATCGATTCGATCGAAAGATTTGAGCCGCAACTAACAAATTAAGAACAGTGCAAGTTGCTTCCTCCCTTGTCCTCTGCTAACTACAATAAGGCTATCATTGAAAAGTAGCAGAATCAAACTTATTATCCTAATAATTAATGTCAACTTAACACCCACTGGAAGATACAATTAGTAACTTAAAATAAGTTGATCAAGACAAAAACCTAATCAATCTACTGTGTTACTTAATTAACATGTTGGACTGCACCCTGTCGGCCTTAATTAGCCTGGCCCGATTAGCACAATTGGGTTATTATAAGCTGATTATGTTGCGGTGAAACATCGTCTATAGATTCATAATATCGCCGATAGATTTGGTGGGGATCAGTTGGTTACAGAGCCGGATCTAGTTGATACGGTGACCTGAATCCGGCGAGTCAACATGTGGGGGATGATTCACCCAATTTGGTGTGGACAAGGGTCGACCTATATATAATGTGGTCCAGGGTGCACCAAAACGTACGTTAAGCAAAGAATGACTAATTGGTTCTCATTTCAATTCGAAGAATTTATTCTACGAAAACCGCGGTCTATATATAGACCAGGTTCTCCAAAGCTCAAGTACACAGGCACTAAAATTTGAATGTAAATGCATGTAAGATTAGATGTTAAACAATCGCAGTTCTTATTGCCTAATTTAAGGCTTTATATATCTTTGAGTTTTGGAGACTAGTCCGGTGTGTTGAGCGCGGTGCATGCAATAATTTTTCTTCGCTCTTGGCTCTCATTTTGTTGTTCGAATGTTTTCTGGAAAAGGCTTTTTTTATTGTATGGGCCGTGGAGAATCAGAAGGGTATCAAATGTGGGGCTTTTGGATAGCTGAGCACGAAATGGTTTGGTTCAGTGCATGGTTTACTCCAGGTGTGAATTAAAGAAGTAACAGCATTTGCAAACTTGTTTGTATTAGAAAGATATGGTCAATTCAGTAAAGCATACGGATACCACGCGCATGGGTTTCAATTGTGATTCGGTCCAACCAGTCTCATGCCACTTTGAAATTTGAATATTATTCGGCTCAATCCGACCACCCGTCATTTTGAAGGTGACTCGACCCAATTTAACTTCCCGTCATATGTAGAAAAGACTATTGGTTCCTTTAAGCCAATAAAACTATCAAAACAAATCAAAGAGTATTAGATATAAAAACATTAATATATAACAAGGTTCTCTACAACTTTATAACTTTTATGAGCAACAAACAATTATTTCGCATCACGAGCGGCAAAAGCTCGACCAGGTTTCTAACTCAGACAGAACTCAACTTAGACCTTTCATGTGGGGTAAAGAATTTGATGGTTGGTACCCGAGATTTCAAGTTCGAATCCTAGTTAATTCATATTTTTAGCTAAGCTTATTTCTAAATGAAATAAAACGAAACGGATAGCGTGCTACCTATCTCTCTCTCTCTCAAAAAAAAAAAAGAAAAAAAAAGAAGAAGGTGGCTGTAGGCTCTCTAATTTGAAGAAACGTCTCAAACTAACTATACGGCGCAGAATACTTCTGCGCTTATTCGGAATGGGCTTATGTCCTTTGCCATCTAAGCTAAGACAGCTAGGTGAGAACAAATTAACATGTTGTGTCATTATCTTTGTAAGGTAAATCATGATTCATCATTATCACGGTCAGGAAAGAAACAAATCTCAATCTTTTTGTTATCTTTCGAAAGAAAAAAATAACAAACTATCCGCTTTGTTTAATTTTAAAAAATAAATTCAGCTACAAATATAGACTTTAAATATAAGATCTCGAATATCAACTATCAAAATTTTAACTAATTACGCTAAATATTGTTGGTAATGAGTCTCCTTTGCCTTTTTTTTTTTTTTTTTTTTTTTTTTTTTGAGAAATAGGTAGCAAGCTACCTGCTTCATTCATTAAGTAAATGGACTGGGCATACAAGTTGGAGATAGCTAAGGCCTCGGAAAGCCGGCAAAAAAGTAAAAAAAAAATACAACAATGGAAAAGTCAAAAATTAAGACCAGAAGGAAGGAAGGTAACAAGGGAAAGGGGAATAGATGAGGAGTGCGTAAGAGACATCAGAGCATAGTGGTCCAATTTCTGGTTAGTAGTTTCATCCGTTCCAGAGACCTGGGTGGCTTTCCATTGAAAACATAATCGTTTCTATCCATCCAAATTACCCACCACGTCGCAGTCAGGAGGATCAGGTCTTGTTTTGCCGACGAGTTAGGAAGGGTTTCAGTAGTTCTGGCCCAGAGATCTCAAACGTCGCCTGAACTGATATCCGTTGTGTCCAATCGTCCTAAACTAAGAAGAAAAAATCGAACGTAGACACAATTATTAAAAATATGATTGCAGCTTTTCGTGAGGACCGCGCAGAAAGCACAGTTCCTTTGCTTATTGGGTAGGTACATGTACACATGTAGCTTGTTGTCGCTTCCTCTCCCGCAACAGTACTGCTACAGATTCAAGTGAAGTGACTCGGCATTTTCCTCCAAATAAACCAAACCTGAATTTCAAACGTTTCCCTGGGCTGTGCCAGCTGGCGCAGAATCTAGTATTTCTCGTGGATCGAAGCATTCTTTGCTGACGTGGCAGCCTACGAGTCGATGTGAGCTAGGGACCCAACAGATGCCAGAGAAATTATTCCATGGACCGCGCGCGTCCTGTAGACCAGGACCTCCTCAACTCAATTAAAAACCCCGGCCAAAAACAAATTTTTTAAAATTATTACATTTGATCCTTAATAATAATAATAAGTGATTACTACAAAAACCAACGGTGCTAAAATATCTACTATACTCGCTATAAAATAAAATTAAAAATAAAAAGTCTGATGAGATTCGAACTTAATACTTCAAAATAGTTCACTTATTAATTACTAAACACATGAGCTAGTAAATTACGTAATTACCTATTCATTTATACGGTATTACACTCTTAAAATTGTAGAACTATATAATTTTGGAAATGAATTACGGTGGATGCATGCATGTAACGCTGCGATTAAAAATAATCTAAGCAACAATAATATGAATATTACTACTTTTCCGACAAGAATATATATGTAACGCAGGCCCATTCTTCTCCTGTTCTACCACACCAAAATCTTTCTCAGCAATAAGCAAACAGGTAGGTTCCGACATTCATGCTACTGTGATCGATGGTGCCCGTTTTGTCACATGCATCAAAACCTATGTGCCGGGCTCCTCCTAGGGCTAGGGTTTCGAAGATATATATATGCCATCAACTGTGACAAAAAAACAATCATTTTTCCGCATAAAAACACTACTACTACTCCTGGCATGAGAATCTATATACCTATGTTATTTTCAAGAGTACTGATCAATGCCGGTAATTAAATTGGAAAGTGTTTAATTTTTCAAGAAGATTGCTGATCGATCGTATACTGAAAATATTGTGTACCAATACATATTTTAAAACTGTGTGAAGAAACAATTGATCGGTGTTGTACGTACATTAATACCGAGTAATGGTAGATTATTCCTGCGTGTTTCAAATTTGTTAATAATAGTACTCCAGTGTTGTATAAAAAATAAAAATCTCAGTCCATATATATATTTATATAGAGAGCTTGGCTGCTGTGCTCTCAGGATGATAGAATTTTTGAATCGACGATCGGCTCTGTTAGACTTGATCTAGCGCATTTGAAGTTTCTAGAAAATAATTTTTGCGATCTTTTGATATTATTTATCTAGTGATCGAAAGAATTCAAAATCAATAATTTTTAATGGTTGATATCTGCCGTTTTCAAGTTTAACGGTATTGAAGTATTCAAATCATATGAAATTTTGATACAAAATTTTTTATACTACCTACAATAAGATCAATATTTATGATCGAAAATTTTAGTGCTATATTACCATTTTTTATAAAATTTTTATTTTCGGCCGTTAAAAATTATGGATTTTGAATCCTTTCGATTGCTAGGTAAATGATATCAAAAAATCGCAAAAAATATTTTTTAGAATCTTCAAATGCGCTAGATCAAGTCTAATTAATGATTGCTCATCTAAAAATTCCATCATCGAAATTAGCAGAGGAGACCTCCGCGGCTCCGAGAGCATTAAGCAGCTCCCTCTCTCTCTCTCTCTCTCTCTCTCTCTCTCTCTCTCTCTCTCTCTCTCTCTCTCTCTCTCTCTCTCTCTCTCTCTCTCTCTCTCTCTCTCTCTCTCTCTCTCTCTCTCTCTCTCTCTCTCTCTCTCTCTATATATATATATATATATATATATATATATATATATATATATATATATATATATATATATATATCGAGTAGAGCTAGAATACTTTTACAAGTATTACCTAGGTGGTGCTTGTGTGTTTTTAACCCTTGGATGGAGAGATGTGATGTTGAGATGATGGTGGTAGGTGGTGGTAGGTGGAATAGTGTTTGATCCAAGGACTATTAGTGGTCAAAAAGTAGATCCAATGGCTAAAAACCTAATAGCACCATGGAGGTGATACTTGTAAAAGTATCATAGCTCAACTCTATATATATATATATATATATATATAGTTGAACTAGAATACTATCGGTAGTAAAACGGTCGTTTTACTACCGATTTGTTTTCGATGATAGAGCTTCCAAATCGACGATCGACTCCGTTGAACATGATCTATATCATTTGAAGTGTTTAGAAATCAAATTTCAAAACTTTTCGACTTCATTTGCCTAATGATCAAACGGTTTCAAAATTTATAATTTTAATGGTCGATAAGAGGCGTTTTCTCGTTTAACGGCATAAAGATATCCAAATCAATTGAATTTTTGTTAGAAAATTCTTTAAACTATTTAAAACAAGATCTATACTCTTGATCTTGATTACAAGACTCCTATTATTATTTTTTAAAGAGTGTTCATTTTCACTGCTTCATTTTTATGTCCACTTGATGGATAAAAGAACAATATCGAAAGTGCGTGAAATTTGATTTCTAGATAGTTTAAATAGTTTAGATCATATTTAAAAGATCATCAATTTAGAAGCTCTATCATCGAAACAAATCGGTAGTAAAACGATCGTTTTACTACCGATAAGATTCTAGTTCAACTCTATATATATATATATATATATATATATATATATATATCACCCTTTTATCATGAGTTTTAACCTTTTGGATTAATTTTAAAAATATGAAGGGTCTCCACGACTTAATTATGATTTTTCTAATTTTTATTTGAGTTGACAAAATCATCAAGAGCCTGGAATGCAAATAATCTAGAATATCAATTAGGACTATATATTAAAATATATATAGCTAGCTAGGGAGATTGTAATTAGCATGTTTTGGGGCACGAGCCCTTATAACCAGGCCAAATAACCTTGTCGGCAGGAGAATCTAATGAATAGTTTATTTACGTCCGTACACATGCCATTCTTTTTTTATTTTATTTTTGAGGAAAACACACATGCATGCAAATTGAAGTAGATGGCAATTTAATCAATTTGGTGTGATTAGTTGTGGAATAATTTTGATCAGGTGAGTGCTTTAAATTTAACCCAGTAATTAAATCAAATATATATATCAATCCATGTCCCCCCACCACATTCTATATATATATATATATAGTTGCATATTATGCCACAACAAGAGACAAATTTAATTTATGGCTTTGTGTGGTCATCAACATTTGTTCGTCATGAACTTTAGGTCGCAATTGTCACGATCGAGTCTGTGGAATTAATAATATTACAAATTTTAAGCATTTTATTTAAATTAGATATCAATGCTTTAGATTGGAAAAAAAAAAAAAATTCAAAGGTTCGGCCAAGGAAGCATTTCAATAGTTAAATTAAAACTCTAAATTCAATTAACAAACATGAACATGGCCGAATTCGGGATTCGACTTAGCATAATAGATTCAGAATGAATCATGAACATATAATATCTAGCTTCGTTCATTTAACGACGGATTTGGACGAGGACTCCACCAATGTGAAAGAGTCTCAAATGGCCCCAGTGTCGCGTCACGTTCATTTCCTTTTGGACTTAGTTGGGTCGAGCCATGCATTTGGATTCGAACACGTCTCATGGTATGGACACGAGCGCGACAAAGCGGCCGAGTCCGAACGAGCGTTAAATTGTCGCGGCGCGTTTGGACCAAGCCGGCGCAAATACGACATTTGTCCACATATGAGCCATCCACGTGGCAAGTATGTTGATTATTGGGCTCATTGGGCCCCATCTCCATGGCCCAACGTGGAGAACGTTCCATCGATGCATTATTAAGGAGCCTCCGTACGTGCAACCACCACCAAGCATCAGTTTTATTTTTATTCAAGAGTTCAAATTTTTTCTTCTAAGATTTAAAATTTTTTTTTTAAAAAATTTGTATCATAAAACACTCAATAAATTTTAGATGAAGATGAAATTAATACATGATAGAGAATAGGACGCCTTGAACAAGGCGTCACTGGAAAGCTCCCCGATGAAATTTTATCCTCGTACCTTGTCTCGCACTAAACCGCTTTTCCCGCGAACTAAACAACCAACTCCAACCCCCTGTTTTGTGTAACATAGTGTCTCCACCCGGTCCATCACCTTATCAGTGCACAAGCCGATTAAATTACGTTATCTAGGCTTATTTCCAATCACTACCATCAACTTGGTAGCAATTCTTTTTTTCGCGCTTAAAATTATTTTGTGTAGATTCATCAGTTATTAACATATGATGATGAACAAGGTCCAAGTGCAACATTAAAGTTACAAATTTCTATTTAATGTTTTGAAACTATAGCTAGAAAATGGTTTAATATTAATTCCTAGCTTTAATGCATGTGGTGACGTAGGAACAATATTTTCAAATAGTTAACATAATAAAAAAGTTTGGCGTGATTTAACGATGCATTCAACGCGTAACAATGAAATACGTACATCCAGTTTCTGATAGGCAACGGAATTGTATATATCCTGTACGAGCACTCGACTTGCGTATGTATTAACAAGCGCCCAGTGTTTGATAACAGGAATATGCGACGATTAAGATCATGCGATGCAGGACGAGTTCACATGAGGATCAGGATATCAATGTATCAAGGACCAGACACACTGAGAGGAAGGGGACAATCTATTTTTAACCTATCGACCCTTCTCTCAGGTCAAAATATTCCACTCACACAAATCATATGCTCCCTTGAATACAACCACTGGATCCTGTTAATTTACGAGCCAATTTTGTACTAGCTAGCTAGTAAAATTTCACACTTTTGTGCACACGTAGTGACATCTAGTGACATATATATATAGGTATACATGTCTACACCTCCGTGCGTCCCTATATATATATATATATATTTTCATTATATTTTCACGAGGTTTTATGTCTTTCATGGCTACAGTAGAATGGTTGCTTTGCCTCTCAAAGTTAGCTTGAATGATAAGCGGGAAAAAGAAGATTATGAAGATGCTATTTTAACCTGAGTTTTAAAGCATCATTGCTTCTACTATTTTAGTGTTTTTGGCTTAAATTGGCCAAAGATTCGCTTCTGTACGGACTGGCCAAGTCATGTTCGAAATCGTGATGGTTTACCGAGTCATGTTCGAAGTGGCGTGAGACCAGGTGGGCCGAGTCACAATCGAGATCCGTGGGTACTGTTTCTATACGCTTTAAGTGAATTGGTTGCATATTTCTAACCGCTCGAACTTTTGGGATTAATAGTTAGCGCCAACGATCCGACAAGTGGTATCAGAGCCAAAGGTCACGGATTCGATTCCCGCATGCTGCAAAATGTGTCCAGATGCTGGAGGAGGGATTGTTGGCTTAAATGGGCCAGCATCCTGCCCTGTGGCGGGAGACCATATGGGCCGAGTCATGTTCGAAATGGCGTGAGGCTGAGTTTGGCCGAGTCATGTTCGAAGTGGCGGGAGGCCAGGTGGGCCAAGTCACAATCGAAAGCCGTAGGCGCTGTTTCTATACGCTTTAAGTGAATTGGTTGCGTATTTCTAACAGCTCAAGCTTTTGGAATTAATGGTTAGCGCCAACGATCCGACAAGTGGCAGAGAAAGAATGTATCTTATTCAAACGTACGTGTTTGACAAATTCTTGTTTTTTTTCTTCTGAAATATTAGGTAGTGCAGCTACTACTATAGTCGAGGAGAGAATCAAATTAATTATTGTTGTTAGAGTTGTCGATCTCATGGTTGTAGTTTGTCGATTAAAATTTTCATTTTCTGGATTAATTAGTTCATTTGGACAGTTTAATATATGCTTGAGTATTGCTTGTTTGGTTTAGCTGGTGAGCTTGAGCTTAATCCAGTTTGGTTACATATTAGTTTCCGTTTCTAAAAAGAAAAGAAAAATGAATGAAAAAGGAAGAAAGGGTGATCAGTTCCATATAAAGTATAAATCGAGAGATTAAAAATCATTGATATGTCGTAATGGGGTCTTATTTAGTAACAAGAATTACCGACGGTCTCTAGCGCAAGTGGCAAAGGGTTTAGTGGTTGGTACCCGAGACCCGAGTTCGAATCCTAGTTGATTCACATTTCCAGCTAAGTTTATTTCTAAATGAAATAAACGAAGCGGGTAGCGTGCTACCTATCTCAAAAAAAAAAAAAAGAAAAAAAAAAAAAGAATTGAGTTTGAGGACTTTTCACAGTTTCTCGATCTCCTCCGGCACAACAAGATATAGTAATAGTTTCAAACATAATAACTTAAACTTTTGCACTAGATGGATTTTATTAGAATTGTCACACTCTGAGCTTATGACAAAGTAACAACTGATCTATTAGTTAATAATTATTAATTAGAAATGACAAAGGAGGAAGTAAAAAGCCATATACGTACATATCTGATCTGAGATTATCTACATAACCATAAGAGGGGGGAAATCAAATTTAAGGCTTTGAACTATATTTGGTTCAAGCAAGCGATACGTTACTTCTCTACTTCTAATTCGTCGACAACAATAATGCGAACCAAACTTTGATTAAGTGAATCATTTAATTTGTTGGTTCATCAATTATATGGATAAATAAATGCTGCATTTTTCACTTTCGCTCGGCCTGTTTCTCCATCCTTGTGCTTGCTTTCATAGCCTGCAAAAAACACTCCAAGAGAGTATGGATTGAAATGAAATTTAGAAAATTATGAACAAAAAGACCATGCATAAATTTAATAATCTCACCTCCTTATCCCAATCACACCGGATAGTTAGATATGCGAGTATTAATGTTTGAACTGCAGTTCCACCAATCATTCCGGCCCATATACCCTGTATCATAGGGGTCACAAATGGACAATTATATATCTTATGTCATAGTTACAAGATCCAAATAAAAAGACATGAAATATTTTGTTCTTGTTTTCGCTTTTTGTTCCAATTGCAATGAATCACAATGCTTGCATAAATTTCATGTTAAGAAGTAATCACAATGCTTAGAAAATTTGAAAAATAATTATAAAATTAACGACGACAGCTGTTTTTATTATTCATAGGGCAAAATAACTTGATTCTTGGTTAGGTACATACAACAAATATACCTCGCTAATTTTTGGTATAATTAACTTTGTTCAATCTAATAAGAAACAAGTACAGCAATAATGTAGCTAAGGAGTAATTAAGAAACAAAGCATACCAAAACCCCCAAATGGAAGAGCCATCCCATAAGAATTCCCAAAGGAATTCCAATGAGATAGTATGACCCAATGTTAACATAAGCCACCAAAGCTTGCCACCCAGATCCAACAGCCACACCTACATTAATTAATTACATGCAAACACATACACCAACATAATTAGAACAACTCTAATTAAGTCACCATAAGTAAAACAATATACGTAAATGTAACAAAAAGAGCTAAAGAATAATTAAGATTTAAGAAGCAAAATAATATATGTACTATGAGAAGTGAATAAACTCACCAGATAGAACAGGTTGTATGCTGTTTAGGAGGATAGTGAAAGCCAATAGAATGGAAAGCTTATCGACTGCTTCTAATACTACTTCACTTGATGTGAAGATTAGCGCGAACTTGTCGTGGAGACTCATGATCAAGACCCAGAAGAAGAGGCCTATTATAATTGATGTTACCACGGAAACTATCGTCGCAAATCGGGCGCCCTTTCCATTCCCCGCACCAAGTTCGTTGGCAACTCGGACTCTTTAGATCATAAGAATAAGCATTATATGAGATATATATCATAATATGTGCGATAATCTCTTGATGTTTGCTTTGTAGTTGTACACAAAAGTAAAGAGAGATCATAGGGTTAAGTGTTCTAAGAAATGAATTGCAAATCATAAAGCAACATATATAGTTGATAGTTGATTAAACACGAATGTTAAACTTGTACTATAACAGAATTAGATTATAGAGATACATGTTTAGAATATTTTTGTGTAAGTGTCCCATTTATACTATAACTTAAAAAAACATCTATTAATGTCTAAATATAAAGCTCAATCCAACCAAAATAAAAGGTTACTCTACTCAACCCACCCCACCCAGTCCAGCCCATTTGACCCGATTACAAACAAAAAGAAAAAAAAATTCGATTAATTACCATCTCCCCTTCTTCCTTCACTCAATCTACTGAAATTTTAGACGAAGTACTCTTCCCTATCGTCCTCCTTCACCACCACAGCCAACGAGATAGAGTTAATATTTAAATAAGTGTTGGACAATTAGCAACACTCTTTTATGTTATAGCGACACTCTTTAACTGTCACTATATATCTGGCGATCCCACATATAGCAATTCTTTTTAAAAGTGTCGATAATTTAACTAGCAGTTATTTTTTTTTTGACATGTACCAATATTTAAAAGTGTCGCTATATACCGTTTTTATTGTAGTGTGCCTTGGGCCATGGGGTCCCGGCCCGGCTGGCATGGCCCAAGCGGGCCGTTCCGTGCCGGGCCGCCAACTTTCTCTTGGCCCAACTCTGGGCCATGTCGAGCCGTCGGGCTCCAAAAGAGAGGCCCAGCACGACTCAGAGACTCAGACCGGTCCGGCCCGACGCGTGTTGCTACAGTATTCATACCGGGCTTTAGCCGGCCCGAGGCCGTGCCGGGCCGGGCGGCCAACGCGTTTTACACCCGTACGTGTATATAAGATGTTACAATTTGTGGTTCTTAATTATTAGGTTCCATATATATATACCTAAAAAGTGACAGGCATTAACTATAGTTTGTTTGTCGGCACCTTCATCGAATCTGTGTGGGACACGTAGACGGGCCTGCACTGTATCCATATTATATAAAGTTATTTGGAGATATTTCGGATGGACGCCATGTGACACCGCAGCCACGTGGGACCATCATCCCGCTGCTCTGCCTGTTAAGAGAGCAGTGACATTTTTTTCTATGCACTAGGTTCACATCTTTTACTTTAAATTTTTATTTTTTATTTTTAAATATAATATAATATAATAGATATATATTTTATGATATCT
Source organism: Aechmea fasciata (assembly GCA_025177825.1). Taxonomy (NCBI): domain Eukaryota; kingdom Viridiplantae; phylum Streptophyta; class Magnoliopsida; order Poales; family Bromeliaceae; genus Aechmea; species Aechmea fasciata. The sequence goes on along the minus strand of CM045925.1, from coordinate 9,427,674 downwards.
AAAAATATATATGCCAATTGATTTTAAATCATAAATATAAATTCTTTTACATATATTTTTAAAATATCATAATATATATATATATATATATATATATATATATATATATTAGATTATAATTAAAAATAAAAAATAAAAAATAGTGCACCGGGTGCACCCAAAAAAAAACCACTACTCTGCCAAAAGCAGAGCATCGGGGCATGGGGAGATGTTACGCGGAGACTATCCGAGATGTCTGAGTGCCACGTGGCGGCCATCCGCGGCATCTCTAAATTACTTTCTATGGGCACGATGCCCAGGAAATTTTTGCCCACCCGTATATAAGAGGTAACAATTTGTGGTTCTCAATTATTAGGCTCCATATATACCTAAAAAGTGACAAGCATTAATTAATTATATTATGTTTAGTTGGCACCTTCATCGAATCTATGTACGTGGGGACACACACACACGTATATACGAGCTAGTAACAATTTGTGGTTCTCAATTATTAGGCTCCATTTATACCTAAAAATTAAGTGACAAGCATTAATTCTATTATATTATGTTTTGTTGGCACCTTCATGGAATCTATGTGGGACACACACACACACACACACACACACACACACACACACACACACACACACACACACACACACACACACACATGCACACACACGCACACTCTTAACACACATATTTGTATATAATATGTACCAATTGGTGATTCTTAATTATTAGGCTAAATACCTAAAAAGTGACGAGCATTAATTATATTTTGCTTACTCGGCACCTTCAATATTGAATCTATGTATAGGCCAATGGAAAATCACAGGATAAGGCCAAGCATCATGGATACCACAAAATTGCGAAGCCCGAGTCATGTAACCAAATTGAACCATCAAACTTTTAATTTTTCTTTTTTTCCCCCTCTCTTTAAGTCTTTATTAGCCGTATGAGGACGAATTTTGCCTCCTCATAAAATTGCTTAAATAGCATATGTCACAAAAGTGGCTTGAGGTTGCGATAGTTTTGATTCTATATATGGAATTTAATTGCCATCTTTATTGTAATTAATTGTACGATCGCACACTAAACTTCTTTTGTTTATACTGTATATAATTCTATATTGTATTTTAATTCTCCCCTTGCATGTTTTACTTGTACGTTTGAGTATTTGTTTGCTGTGTCTGTAGGTGTGTTCCTCAAAAAAAAAAAAAAAAGGGAAAAAAGGGGGAAAAAAAAAAAAAAAGGGAAAGAAGAAGAAAAAGAGAGGTGCTATTGCTTTGGATAAAATTTAAAAACATCTAAAAGAGATCATCATTTTACATACCCTGTACCAGCAAAGAAGGCCAAAGGAATCATCAGCTCCCATCCATTTATGCTCATACTGTTCCCATCGTAAGAGAAAAACAAAAAGAGGAGAACAAATGTTATCCATTTCGATCATCTTAATTCTTTGATAATCTTAAATTGCGTAAAGACAAATCAAATCAAATCACTATCAAGATGGAAACAAGCTAGCATTTTCCACTATCGATCTTTTGATTGTTTGATTGAAAAACAAAAATTGACAATGTTATCTTATTCTCAATATTGTCTTTTTACTTAGTTCAAAAGTTGGAACTAGCTACATTGATTGATTGAAATTAAATAAATTAAAAGGTTGTATTGTAAAATCAAAAAGTTTGAATGGTTGAATAGCTTATTCAAAATATTCCATACTTCAGATAAATTTCGTATAGTTTAACCTAGTGAATTTTATGCTAATTAAACTCATGTTCCGCAACAATTAATAATGGAATAAAAAGAAAATATATATATTCTAAAGCAACGTACGTACCATACGGAAAGGGCATCCACAGCTATCTCGGCGTTCTTCAAGTTCCCCGTCAACAAGATAAGTATTCTATAGTACCAGTTCTCCAAACTGCATAAAATTAATTAATTAATAATAACAATTATTAGTACAATTATCTTTAAAAATAAAACGCGCGCAACATCCGAAGAGATCGAATAATAATAATGTATGTAAAATGTTTGATACTAAAATTCTCAAGCAAATTAATCACATGAGTAATATATATATATATATATATATACCATAACATAACACCGGAAGCTGCAGAGAGCTTGAGGAAGTCCCAGAGGCCGGCGAAGGCGTCGAGGGAGAAGCCCTTCCAGGTGTCGGGGCAGCCACCGCAGGCGACGTAGGCGAACTGCAGGAAGGCGGCGACCCACCAGGAGAAGTTGAGGGTGGCGGCGGTGCCGACGAGGCCGAGCTGCATGCGCGACACGAAGAGCCACGTGACGAAGACGTGCACGACGAGGGCGACGGCGGAGATGACGGCGTTGACGGCGTTCTTGAGCTGGCACTGCAGGAAGCGCTGCAGGGGGAAGAGGAAGGCGAAGGAGAAGTGGAGGGGGATGAGCCACATCGACACGTCCCCGGCCTGCGCCGCCAATTCGGGGGGCTGCCCCAGCAGAAGGAGGATCGGGGTGGCGAAGAAGTACATGGGCAGGAGAGCCACCGCGCACAGGAACAGCACGATCCACGAACGCTGCATGTACACCCCCAGCATGTGGTATTTCTTCGCCCCGAACGCTTGCCCGCACAGTGTCTCCAGCGCGCTCGCCATGCCCAGCTATATATATATATATGCACCCATCCATCCATGCATGCATGCATGCAATTAATATCTTTACGTCCAATTCATGTCCTATATATATATATATATATTGCATGTGTACATGTATATATCATGCATGAATCATAATGATCATAATAATAACTATACACCATTTTCAACGGCTAATTAATATTTTAAAATTTTGATTTTATTATCCCATCTTTCAATTTGAATAATTCTAGTGATCAGTTAACGACATTTTAACTTTAAAATATAAACTAATTATTTATTTTAATAAGTCCATACATGACGAATACTAATAACTAAACTCATTCAAATTTTGAACCCAAGATGCCCCTGGCCGACTCAAATCAAACGGTTAAAAAAATTTAGTAATAAAATTAAAATTTTAAAAGGTTAAATAACCAACTCAAAATTACCTGTAGCTCCGTATGTTTTTACCCTAAAAATATTATTCTTATAAACTTTTTGACTAGTTGACATTAATTTTAGAATACAATATTATTAATCGCGATAGACCTGTTCTAATTAATCATTAGTGTCCCCATGACGTACAAGGCACTTAAATAAATGGAAGGTCAGAGGTTCTAGTATCAAGAGAGTGAGGCATTGAAAATTAACCAAGCTCCTATAATTTTAAAACTTAAAAATAACACTTAAAAAATATATACATGCATGGTAACCAACCTAATCCAAAGCAACCGATCCACTGCATGTACAATCATTTTTATCCATAAATTTGGCAAAGTTAAAATTAAAAGGTATTAAAGTGAATATTCGATAAATCTAAGTCGAGCTAGCATACGAGGTTTTTTGTATATAAATTAATGGAAGAGCCGACAAAAAAAGAAAATAAAATCACAGGATATATACAAACTTGTATGATACACTTTAAATCATATTGTTCTAAAGTAAAAAAGTGTGAAACTACTGTGATGATATTTGTAGTTTATCCTTTTTATTAATTATAAATTATATATGAGTATGTCTTATATATAAATATATATATATATGCACTTGGTGCGCGCACAATTCGTTTTATCCCGTATGAAATTTTATTTGTTTGTATTAACTATTAAAAAATAGGATTGATTCATATGATAAAATTTTATATTTGAAGTAGGCAAAAATAAAAAAGAAAAAGGGTTGAGAGAAAAAAAAATATATATATATATAGTGTAGGGTCCTCAGGACAAGCCTCATTTTTGGGTGGTCCTTATTCTTGGGTATGCTTTATCACTTTACCTGAAGCAGCTTTTAGTTTGTTTGGCCTTTTGTGCATGGATTTAGTTTTTTGAAATATTTAATTAATTTTGAAGATAATTTCATCTTTTCTAAAGGAAATTAAATTAGTATAAGAAAATTAGACCCCCCAAAAAAGGCTGGATCTTAATTTGCGCTCTCCTCAAAAATTTGGAGTGACCGTGAGCAATCGAGGAGTAGAACGTGAGCTGGAATTTCCAGTGGAAATAACAGAGAATATTGAAACTCTTCTTCTAGACAAATTCGGCTATTTCTTTTTCTTTTAAAAAAAAATAATAATTATATATTAAAAAAATTCAGATTTGGAAGCAATATAAGCAGATTTACATTAAGGCCTTATCATTCACAATAAAATCGCCTTAAATTCTAACTTCCAAATCCATGCCTATGTACTGGACCAGTGTATGTAATAAATAATTGACTTTTCCTATTACAGCTATATGTGACACATCGTTCTTTAATTTGACCACATTCGTTAGCGTGGTTTATGTGTGCCCACATGTTTCATTCACCAATCACCATTACTATTGTCTATATATATATATATATATGCAGAGAGCATCTGTTAATTAATTATAAGCATGGTAGAGTAATTTGTTGTCAGTGTGAGCAAAAATATGGCTTATCACTAACCAAGTATTAGAAAGCGAACATGGGTAATTAAAAGAAAACAAAAGAAATAAGCTACGCACCATTAGTGACCCTAAGTTAGCTAAATGGTTCTTGACGAAGTAACATTAGCTATATTCGTTCAGTTTATAGTAATTTCTAGTTATATTCGTTCATTTTATAGTAATTTCAATTTATATCTTTAGTATTAAATTATTATAAAAAATTAGTTATTATTTTTTAAAAGCTTAAGATAGTGTTAGGAAATGATATTTTTAATATTTATATATTCAATATTGCTTCCACCCGTTTAGACTCGAGAGCTCAAAATATAAATTTAAATTAAATGAGAGATTATTAAATAATAAGAGTCCAGCAAAACTCAAACTCACAATAGGACATTTAGTGCATGTATTAATTCAATAACTCTTTGGGTGATATTATATATATATTGCTTATTTTTTCATTAGTATATATTATTCAAAAGGTCGATCTAACAAAAAAAGTTTAGAAATATATATTGTCACTCTCCCTCGTGAATAATAAATATGAAAGATACGATAAAACTAACAGATGAGGTAGGAAGGATATGTATGGAGATTTAAATCATTATATATATACTAGAAGGTGATCAGCTAGGATTGAACTCACGACCTCACGGAACGAAAATGATGGTATCGTATATAAACAAGGAAGGATCGAGAGAGAAGGAGAAGAAGAGGTACCATGAGGCCGAAGTTGAAGCCGACGACGACGGTGTTGGCGATGGAGATGGAGGCGAGCTCGAGCTCGCCGAGGTGGCCGGCGAAGGCCTGCGTGATCACATTCATGCTGTACGTGACCACCCTGCTAAATATGGCTGGTGCAACGATCCTCCACAGCTGCTTTGACTCCTCCCATACTCTCCTCCCCAACCCCAACCCCACCCCCTCTCCAACTCCAACTCTTTTCTTTCTCCATTTAGAAGCGCAAGTCTCTCTTCTCCTTTCTCCATGAAATATATCGATCCTCTCTCCCCCTCTATGTATGATCTTTGTTTCTCTTTTTCCTTTCTTTTGGGTTTCTTTCTTTTTGCTCAGAGAAGACGAGAAGAGAAGAGAAGAGAAGAGAAGAGAAAGGGAGAGAGGGAGAGAGAGAAAGAGAGAGAGAGTGTGTTTTGTTGTGGGCACAATAAAATGGGAAGGGATGGAGGGGAATTGTATGTTTATGTGGTCATTTCTCTGAGCAAAAGAGAGGAATTTATTGCATGGTTCTAGTCCACCACATCGATTATGGATTGTCTTTAAAAGTACCAAATTATTGGTGCTTGTAAGTTTTTAGCCCTTGGATTAATAGATGTGCGGTTAGGATGATATGGGACCCTTTAAGTGCATTGAATAAGATAATCTAACGCAAATGATCAAAAGTGTAGATCTAACGTAAAAAAATCGCAAGTACTTAAAGATGCTTTTACAAGACTATACCGACTTATATATATATATATATAGATATATATATATATAGTCTAGAAAAAATATATATCTGAACCTTTTTCAACATTAATTTCCGATTAATAGGGAGAAAATTATATGAACTTTTAACTTATTTTAATTAGTTAATCAGTACTCTAATTTCTGTTAAACTTTCTAACATATGATAAAAAAAAAGTAATTTTAGGTTTTATCTTTTTTATGGCCTCTATATGAGCTTTGAATTATTCGCGTAGTAATCCGATTTCTTTATTATTTATTATAGTTCGGATGATCACTCATAATTGGCCAAATGTTAGATGGGGCTTAGTTTTCACTTTTTTGTTATATATAGCCGACAAGGTTCATGCAAATGGGCGAGGGAAATATGTTTTTGTGGTCAAAGATGAAAGATGTTAGGAAGAGAAATATTTTTTTTTTTTTTTTTTTTTGAGAGAGAGATAATTAAGAAGACGCTACTCCACTTCGCTTATCAGACACTTACAATTAGATACAAATTTATCATCTAAAATATGTAAAGTTTTATATAATTTTTTAAAACTTTTAATTTTAAAAAAATAAAATTATGATAAGATGAGTGTGCAAAAAAATGGTCCTTTTTGAGTTTGAGTTTGAGAGAGATAGATAATATATTATTTGTTTCGTTTATTTTTTAAAAATTTAAATTTAGTTGAAAATATGAACTAACTAGCTAGGATTGAATTTAGGATTTTAAATATTAATTACTAAACCTTTTGCCATTTGCATTAGGGATGGTCGGTGTATTGAGAAATTATTATTATAATTTTGGAAGAACTTTGTTTTTCAATCTTGTTAAAAACTTGAGTATGAATTCAACTCACAAATTAAAATTGTTTCAAACATGACCTAAAATCGGTTTAGAGTCAACTTTTTCTTAATTACATTTGATAAAAATATTTATTAAAAAAAGTAAAAAATAAATAATTATATTTAGAGTTTAATTAATAATAATTAAGGATAGCACCATCGGGAGGCACAGGATGAATGAATCTGCAAACCGTAAGTCCAATCAACACATGCAAGAAAAAAAATAATAAAAATATAAAAAAGTTATCTTTAAATAGAATAGTCATATTTTTATTTTATGGTGAGACCTTGCTGTAAAATAGAATAGAAATAAATTTTAATTTATGTACAAGTTTGCATAATTAAAAAAATATAGAATTTTATTTATTTATAATTTACTTTATTTTTTTCATGCATTGTAATATATAATATTTACAATTCTACTTCATAATAAATTTTTATATACGAGAAATAAAAATAATACTATAGAATTTTAAAACAAAATGTTTCAAACTACAAGATGATAAAACAATATTGAACCAAACCATGTACAAGTTAATTACAGCTTATCCTGAATCAAACTGAATAAACCAAAATAAGCTGTTTTAATTTAGTAATTCGTGTGAGCTCTGAATTTCTCTTGATGTTTATTTTTCTTTTTATATGTTTCACCATTGTTTTTTTCTTATGAAATAATTATGGCTCCATTTGATATTACTACTTGACAAAATAAAGTGGAATGAAAAACCCGAGATGCCTCTCACCATCTCTGGAGGAATCCAGAGAGACAGAGAGAGAGAGAGAGAAAATGTCTCCAAAAAGAGTTTCCTACTTTGCAGTTTTTGGCAGTAACTTTAACATCATTTTTGTGTGGACAGGATTACATCTAAAATTGAGCACTTCAAAGTAAATTTTTTTTGGAAACTTGTCTCAAGTTATGCTCTTATCAATCGAAGACTGACGCTACCAAGTTTTCCACCGTTAGATCCACCCCTTTGATGATTTTCACCTGTTAGATTATACTATTCAACCAACCACCCGGTTAACCCTAGGGGGGCCCACATCATCCTAACCGCACATCTCTCAATCCAATAGCTAAAATCTTGATAGCACCAATGACTTGGTGCTATTAATAGCATAGTAGCCTAGTTCAACTTCAAAATAATTTTTATAAATCTCTTCATTATGTTCTTTCCTTTCTGTCCATTTAAGTTTTTTAAAAAATCAACCGCTCCCTACCATAAATGATAAAGAATTTGATAGGTGATATCTGAGCTTTCAAATTAAAGCTTAATTATTTCACACGTTTAATTAAATTTATTTTTTGAAAAAATAAACGAAGCAAATAGCATTCTCTCTTTCTAAAAAAAAAAAAAAAAGCCAGCCAGTCGCAAATGAGTGGCAAAGGCAGTGGTTGTCTAGAGACCAATTCAAATCCTAGTTGATTCACATTTCTAACTAAGTTTATTTCTAAATGAAGTGCTACCTATTTCTCCAAAAAAAAAAAAAAAACCAATTATTCATAATGTGATAAGCCTCATGGCGCTCCAAAATAATCAATTTAATTAATTAATTTTGCTACGACATTCAGATTTTAGATTTTGCATGACATTGATCAACCATTTGTAACAAAAATTTGTTTTATGCTACTTCTAGACCAAGAACTTAAGTGCCGTGGTACGGGATTGTGTCGGAAATTTGCCGGGATGGTGTGTGCCAAGCTGTGCCAATGCGTGCCGATCAAAAAAATTCTTATGCGCCGACATGCATATAATGGCATGAAATATTTATTTTCTTTAGCAACAAAATATTATAACAATTTATTATGTCTTTTTATCTCATCTTTTGAATTTTACTGAAAAAATTACTAAATAATTTAAAGAATAGAAGGTTTTGAACGATGCCATCGGCACATAATCTATATTGTACCGGTATTTTGTCAGTACAATACAGTACGGTGGATACAACCCGTGCCGACTGGCACTTAAAATCTTGTTTTAGACGTAGACGGAGCTATAATTAGTACTAAAATGATAAATTTTTCCTATAAACCCTCGTGTGAATTTCTTCTTCTTCTTTTTTTGAGAAAAAAAAATCCTCGTGTGAATTTCACAATGATATATCTAGCTTGTAGAATTGAGCTAGAATATTTTTCAAAGTGTTATATGTTGTTTATTATGATGGATTGAAAATCATTAACGTAATTAAACACGATCTGTAACAAGTGAACTTTCTATAAATCAAAATTTATTATTTTTTAGTAATATTTATCTAGTAACTAAATGGTTTTAAATATATCCTACGTACGCCACTAAAAATTATTAACTCCGAAACTACTTGAACAATCAATAAAAAATATAAAATATAAAATATAATTTCTAAAAAGTTCGCGTCTCATACATCATAGTTAGTACGTAACAACAGTAATCAACGACACCAAATTCTCATCACTACCGAACATAACATAACGCGCTGAAAAATCACAAATTTAATATTTCTAAATAATACTTGTAAATGTATTCGAGCTCGGTAATAAATCAATCAAACACAAGCTTTGCTTGTGCTGTGCTGACGTCAGCGCTGACGAAAACACGGCAAGTCTATTTATGTTTGGTGTGGCCTCGTTCCTAAATCTGCAATCCCCTTGAATCCTTATCTCATGGCTCGCCCTCTTTTGGTTGCTTGTATATAATTTACGAGTGGCCTACTGGCCCATGCCAGTCACTAAAAAGAAAGATCTTTTTTAAGAAAATCCCATTAAATGAGAGAGCAATTTGATCACGAATGTCGATGTGGTGTTGATTCACAAAAATTTATGTCATGTCCGAGTCATAACGTACGTACTCTAATATGAAAAAAACCTCCACCTTTGACACCTCTTAAGTTTTTGATTGGTTTCCACTAATTATATGTTTGGAAATTTTTTGAGTAAAAAATTTTGGCTGATTTGTTTAGTAAGCTAGAATTAATTAATATTTCTAAGTGTTTTGTGATTTGACCGCTTATATATATATATATATATATATATATATATATATATATATATATATATATATATATATATATATATATATATATATAGAATTAGGTAGAATGCTATCAATTTAGTACTTGGATTGATAAATAGATGGTTAGGATGATATGGAACCCTTATAGTTGAGTGAATGGTTTGTTGAATAGTATAATCTAACGTAAAAATAATCTAAGAATTAAATCTAATGGTGGAAAACTCGATAGCACCAAATCCTCTCGCTATCGATAAGAATCAAACCAAACTATATATATATATATATATATATATATATATATATATATATATATATATATATATATATATATATATATATATATATATATAGTAGATCTACTATGCTATCGGAAGCATAAAGAATTTGGTGCTTCTAATTTTTTGACCGATAGATCAACTATTTTAATTAATCAATTTTAACTTTTGGATTAATATCATTATCCCGTGAGGATCACTCAATTCTGAAGTATTACTCAACCTTGGGACCAATCATCCTAACCGTATAATTCTTAATCCAAGAGTCAAAATATCGGAAGAATCGATTCTCTATACTTTCGATAGTATAGTAGCTCTACACTATATATATATATATATATATATATATATATATATATATATATATATATATATATATATATATATATATAGAACTCTTATCTTTATTAATAAGATCGCATCAAGTCAAATTAGCCATTGATCGAAAGATGTGTGGTTAAGATGATGTGGGACCCATAGGGTTAAGTGGGTGGTTGGTTGAATAGTATGATCTAACGGATGAAAATCATCAAAGGGTGGATCTAATCGTGGAAAACTTGGTAAGAGTCTTCGTCTTATTGATAAGCGTAATAGGACTCATATATATATATATATATATATATATATATATATATATATATATATATATATATATATATATATATATATATATATATATATATATATATATTAAAACTCTAAAATAAACCACATGTTTTAGAAAAGAAGAATTTAAGTTATCCATCTCAAGTAGGACAACGAGAGCTCAGCGCAAATCGTGCTCTGGACTAGATAGTAACCCAAACTACTGGGCCCCCCAAATTTATTCCTTTCTTTTTCAAACAAACTTTGGCCTTTTCAACATAGCGAATTTAATAATTTCACTAATGTAAGAGTTTACGTCATAAATTTTAACACTTTCGAAAGGTAAAACCCGCAATCTTTTAAGATGTCGATCCGTCCAGGTAATAATTAACTCTTAAGTATTAGGTTATAACTAATGATTCTTGTTCAGAATTATAAAATGGACGAACGATTTGATTTGCATAACAAATCAAAGTTTATCTATATATTTATTTATAGAATTGACAGGGTGAAAACACCTTCCAGCTAACTAAAATTTTATAAGGGAGCCCAAGTTAAACAAGTAAGGGTAGCTCAGTGAATGTGCTATTCAAACTTCGCAATGTTTTGATTTCTAGACGAATATATATATATATATATAGTTTTGCCCTCTTAGCTGGTGTAATTTATTTTTGGACCAATGTATATTTCGACTTAAAATATATCATAGTTATAACATTCCAGATTCAATTCGGCCTTAAATTTACCATAATCTTGACACGTAAGTGGAATTGATAAGTTAATATGTAGCCTATTCTTAGAAATTAAAGGCTGGTGTTTTATACTATTTATGAAGTAACTATTAGTTAATTTCAACGCAAAAAAAGATTATGTATTTTCCTAAACCCAACAGGCTGATCAAGAGAAAAAAAAAGAAAAATAGCATAAGCTAGAAGTAAAATTAATTCCTACCTCGCAAAGTTCTCATTCATTTATTATTACTGTTGGGTAGGCCATCAAATTCCAGCACCATGAAAATGGTTGATAGTACCAGATGTCTACAACATTATGAAGTTGGTTAATTAATAGTACTATCTAGATGCCCGGCCGAAATTAGAAATTTTTAGTATACTAGTCATGTGGTTGGCATGTCACAGTTCTTGCAGGGATTGTTGCAGATTTTGCTTGTACAAAAGTTCCGCTCATAATGCAGGAGTATAAATATAATTTGCACGAGTTGTACTTAATGTGTGCCCATAATGCATGAAATGTTTTTGAGAGAAAAGGTAGCACGCTATCTGCTTTATTTATTGAATGAATAAATTTAACTACACAGGTGAGATGTTAAGATCCAATCAATGTACATACATGATTCATAAAAAGAGAAAATTCAAGTATATTGGATAGGATTGAAGAGTTTTTTTTTTTTTTTTTTTTTTTTTTTGGCTTTTAAGTTTGTCCATAGACCATTGTACTGAGACCCCCAATTTTGATATCAGACACTGACCATTTTATTGAAAGCACAAGAAAAAATTTTATACCCCAACTCAAGAGTAATCAATCACGTAGCAACTACTGGACTAGACCTGTAGTTGTTGGGTGGAGGGTTCAATAATCAAACGGTATTTGCATCGACCACGAAATAGTATCAAACTATTCCGTCATAAATATATAAAATATAGTTCTTCCATATATAATATTTATTATTATTATTATTATTATTATTATTATTATTATTATTATTATCAAGAATATTTTGTACAGAAAATTATGTTGATAAGTTAGAATTATCTTCGATTTACATGTTCAACGTATTCATAACATTTTCAACTAGGTATTTGTCCAAATTGCTGTCACTGCTGTAACTTCCTCTCTTAATTTCCTCGTCCATATCTATTATACTTTTTTAATCTGAATTTCAAACTCTAAGCCCATAATCCATTTAGAGATACTAATGGGCCTAGTTGGACCTGGTGAGCCCTTCATCCATAAATTGGACCAGCCAAAATCTTATGAGAAAAAGCCCAGTTGAAAGAATCCCAGACAGGCCCAACCACGACTCACCAAACCAACTGTTCTTGCGAAAAAAAAAAAAAAAAAAGAAAAAGTTTTTGTTTTCTAAAAAACAAATTGAAAAACCGACCGTCCCTAGAGCAAATAACAAATGATTTGACGGTTGGTATCCGAGATCCAAGTTCGAATCCAACTTGATTCAACTTTCTTGCTAAGTTTATTTCTAAATGAAATAAAACGGCAGGCGGGTATCAAAAAAAAAAAACAAAACAAATTGAAAACTTCTCTCTCCTTCACTTTTTTTTAAAAAAATTACTTTCCTTGTAAACCAAATAGTTATGCCTGGAAAATTATTTCTATTTCTTGCTTGCCAAACCACCACTAAGCATAAATTTTCTTTCATGCATTTCTAAGAATCATTTGTACCAATTTAGCGCACCGTCTAAAAAACCAACCCACTTATACCAAATTTTTGGCTAAGTCGGTTAAAATTAATCTGTAATTATAGGAGAACGAGCGAGAGTAGAATCTGATCCGCTTCTGGCACTATAAAAAATCTAGCATTTAAGGACACGTTAAATGATATTTAGCGATGCTTTAAAGCGTCGGCAAAAATAATCCCGCCGCTTGTAAAAGCGTCGTGTAAAAAGTCATTAAATAAACATGTCGGGATAAATATACCGACATTTTAATATAGCGTCGATAAATTTATATAAATATTTGATAAAAATATATTTATTAGCGACGCTTAATCATAGTGTCGGCAAATGCTAAATATTAAAAACGCTAGAAGAAAGCGTCGTTTAAAAAGCGTCGTCTAAAATATATTTTGTTGTAGTGTGGCTTTGCCCAGACCTATATATATAAGCGGAATACGTTTTTAATTTATCCGCTTTCTTATGTTTGAGTTGTTATATTAAAACATTTAATTCTCCTTGCTGCAAAAAGGTCCTTTATTTTCTATTGGCCCTAGCTAACCCAAGTCATGGCCATCATTTTTTACTTTACGATGGTTATCGATCAGTTCCTTGATTACACTGCATTATATAAGGCCGTCACTTTCAACTTTGCGATAGTTATTAGATCCTCTTGATTGCACTGTACTTTGGTTAGTGGCATACATACTTTAATAATGGAAGATGAGGTTGATTATTCCATATAACAACATTTTCTGCAAGGAAGATCCCATATGTCATAGTATATATTATAATATTCTATCTGAGCAATCATTTACATTTCGTTGTCCCGAGTCTACTTCAATAATGGAATAGGAATAGTAGAACTACTTTGGTTAAAGAAAATGATGATAACAATGAAACATCAAACACTGATCAATTAACGAGTCAAAAATATATATATGTATATAGTTCATTAAAGATGGAGATTGGGCGTACACGTCAATTTTTTTTTTTTTTTTAGAGAGATAAATAGCATGCCTACTTACTCCGTTCATTTTATTTAGAAGTAAACTTAACTGAAAATGCGAATCAACTAGGATTCAAATTTAGAACCTTGGGTACTAACCATTAAGTCTTTTGCTATACTTACGTACGCTAGGGACGGTCGGTCGTACCTGTCAATACTGGAACCATTATCTAGGCCAACAAATTGTATCCAAGCTCTTCTTCAAGATTCGTGCGGAACTAATCCGGCGTCTTAATTAGTTTTTATGTCATGCTTGTTTGAAACAGTAGACTAACACCCAACTTATTAGTAGATTTATTTAATTACAGCTATACATGGAGCATTGGAGTTTCTTTATTTCTGTGCATGTGCATGGGCGTCGTCGTGTAGCTAGTATTAATTGTTGTATCTCTGGAACATACATATCCTCAAAAGATAAGACACGTGTATTTAAAATTAAGAGCACACTTTTCAAGGACAAAAACTCACCAGTGCAGCGCTGCATGTGTAATCACAAGTTGCGAATAATTGGTGGCTCACTCATGGCTCAATTTTGGCAAGTATAGGATGTGATCTTACGCCAAGGACCACTATAAGTACGTAAGAGATGCCCTACATGCATGTATTGGGTTCGATTGGGTTTGGATGAGAACCATTTCTTATAGGGCAGCATCAATTCAAAAATACATGTACAATCGATCGATTAGATACTGAACGAATCAGGATATGTACAGCTTTAAAATGGGTCCAAGCGATTAAGAGACTAGCAAATTATAAAGGAATAGTTGATAATTATATAGTTTGGACATAAAAGATAATAACTTGCATGGTTATATACTATATCCAGTTATTAATTAATATTATACTACCTTCTCACGTTTGTCTATCAACATCGTAACTTGGAATCTTTCTCAAAAAAAAACATCGTAACTTGGAATACCCAACTTCGAGATTTGGAAAAATAATAATGATATATATTTGCTTTTGTACATAGATCAAACGGTGTTCAGCTCATAAAAAATATACAAATAAATTATTTTATAAAAATTTCACACTTAATTATTATGATAATTAGGATAGAATCTTGACTTGGTACTTAGATAATCCAAGTATATGAATATGATACATAGAAACTACTCTATCTTGCCCTAGTGTATAAAGAAAGCCTATTATGTCACACTTACATCATATCATCAATAATCAACTAATAATATTATTTTTTTTAAAAAATATAATAAAAATATTTTTTAATATTTATAATGACATAGATGAATGAAAAAAAAAAAAATCTAATATATAAAAAATACTATATCAGTAATATAGTTGGTATATTTTAGGATTTTTTTTTTTCTGCCCATGCTGCTGCTGCTGCTGCTGCTGCTGCTCGCGTCATAGGATATGTTTTTGTAAAATTAAGCAGTTAAAAAATTGCGTGCATTCATGATACAGTTTGATGATCAGTCACATGTCAACAATGTGATATTTGCATTTATTCTGCATGATAAATTAATACACATAGAACGCGCCGCCCTACTGAAGTTTTAGTCCCTCACACATACAGTCACACTCATGAACTCATCATTCTCACAGCATATACATACTCCAATTAATGGCAATCCCAACTGATGAAGTGAAGGACGCCGCCGCCATGCACTCCGCTCCTCCGCCTCCTCCTCTGCAGTCGTCGTCGTCGTCGTCGCTCCGTCGCCGCATGATCAAACCCTCCCCACTAGTCCTACTCAACGGCGCCCTCATGCTCCTCGGCGGCGGCGGGCCCCTGCTCCTCCGCCTCTACTTCGTCCACGGCGGGCACCGCCTCTGGCTCCCCAGCCTCATCCAGATCTGCGGCTGGCCCCTCCTCCTCCTCCCGCTCTCCTTCTCCTACCTCCGCCGTCGCACCGCCGCCAGCGATTCCCCCCGCCGCCACATCGCCCCGCCCCTCGCGGCAGCCTCCGTGGTGCTGGGCGTGCTCAACGGCCTGGACAGCTACCTCTACGCACTCGCCTCCTCCGACCTCCCGCTCTCCACCTCGTCCCTCCTCACCTCCACCCAGCTCGCCTTCACCGCCTTCTTCGCCTTCGCCATCGTGCGCCAGCGCTTCACCGCCTACTCCGCCAACGCCGTCGTCCTCCTCACGCTCGGCCCGGCCGTGCTGAGCCTCGGCTCGCGGTCCGACCGGCCCGTGGGGGAGTCGGCGGCCCAGTACTCCACGGGGTTCGTCCTCGCCGTGGCCGCGTCGGCGCTCTTCGGGCTCTTGTTGCCCCTCATGGAGGGCGCCATGAGGCGGTGGGGCAAGGACGAGATCACCTACACGCTTTTGATGGAGTTGCAACTCGTGCTCGGCGTCGCCGGCTCCGCATTCTGCCTCGTCGGCATGCTTGTCACCAACGACTTCAAGGTATAATTTATTAAACAAACGTTATCATGCATTAATTTATAGTGCTTAATTAATTTTTCATTTTTCATTTTAGTTTGCACAGCAAGCTAGGTGCGTATAATTAACATGTAGCCGGCCGATTGATAGGCATAGGATCAGGATGCGGGATTAATGGTAGTTATTATTAAATTAATTTGAACTGATCTTAACTCTAGATTTTAATATGCACCACCTAATTCGCCACTAATCATAGACTATTAATTAACATTAATCCTAAACTATATATTTCTCACAAAATTGATTTTCTCCTAACGTGCTTATCTAAGACTTAGTTTGTTATTGGGATCTTATCTAACTCTATTAGATAATAAAATAAAGTTTGGGTAAAAATATATAGAGATATATATACTTTTGCAATCTCTGGTGGAATCACTGAAAATATATATTATAACCGACTTGTCGCAATATACACAGTATTAAGCACAAAAATATTTTTACATCGTACTTTCTTACTGTGCGTACGTAACATAATTTTTCCGTAATTTCAAACGAAGCCTAATTAGGTCTCCTCCTTTCCAAGAGAATCTTGAGTTTGACTTTGATTCAAAAAACAGAAAAATTCGAAGAAAAGAAAAAAAAAATGAAGTAAAGAAAAAAAAAATATCAAGCTAATAGCATTTGTTACCTCTTTCTAAAAAAAGAAAATATTACCATTTCAATGCTTGGCAAATAGTAATAATGTTGAAAGATTTTGATTAGTACACTACAGCGACTGATCATGAGAGAGTCGCCACTGTGGAAAGTTGGGAGAACATTTTGTATTATTTTCCCATTGAATACTACTCTAATAGAGACTGCATTGCGACAATTACTTGATGTCAATCCCTTAATAAGAAAGCGAAACAAAAAACCAAAATGAAAAACTTGGTCGGCCCAATTCTTTTTTAGAATTTTTTAAATTTCTTACTTTTTTTTTCGGACCTGTGGTAACTTTTTGGTACTTTTTTGGTTTTTCTGTTTTTCTTGCTGTTTGTCTCTTTATTGCCACGGAAGCCCCAGCTACTTTCATATTGTTTGGCCCAATTCATTTATCAACGAAGCGGGTTATGAAATTTCTCACCTATTTCTCAACAAAAAAAAAAAAAACTTGGTCGGCCATGATTGATACTCATGATTGATACTGGCTGATCATTTCCCACAACTTGACCATCATTACAATATAATAATTATGAAAGAAACATTATATTTGCGGATGATGTATTTGATTTGATAGTGTTTTTTTTAAGAAAAAAATAATACGTTACCGTTTTATTTATTTTATTTAGAATTAAACTTAACTAGAAATATGAATCAACTAGATTTGGATCTCGGATACCAACCAACCAAGTCTTTTTGCTACATGCTTTTGATAGTTGATAGATTGTCTAACATGATGACAAGGGGATCAAACACAATCCACGCCATGGTCTTATATGTATACACCTGTCATCTCGACTAATCCTCTTAATCTGTCACACATCTATATATATATATATATATATATTTCTTCGATTAAACAAGAATATACTCTATTTGCTATAGCACACCTATATGTACTACGTACCATTGTTGTTGGTACGTTGGGTGGAATTAGTTGTAGATTAATCAAACTAGCTCACATATACAGCACTATCATTTACTAACAAAAGTACTTTTTTTTTTCTTTTTTCTTTTTTTTTTTTTACTTGAAAAGTGAAATAATGTGTTGCGGGACAAAAATTATATAGGATTCCTTATCATGAAGATAAAAATAAAATTTATAAGTGGTTCGTATCTATTGATTAGATTGTCTCTTTGTAAGACGCTCTCGGCCCTCTAGTTGGGCCGGAGAAAATAAAGCCCATTAGAGTGATAGTTTTGGGCCCTGATTCAGATATTTGTGATTGAGGCTTAATTGGGCTCGGCCAATCCTGGCCCAGTATGAGATATGTTCGACGTATATGGTGGAGAGGTTGTTGCCTGGATCGAGTTCTTCGAATCGTTCTTCCTTCGCGAATCGCGAATAATTCACCAATAATTATTTTTGAGGAAAAAGACGTGTTTTTTTTTGAACTTCTTGAAAAAATATGGGAACAAACTGTTTAATTTGTATATTCAAAAATTCGCGAATAATTTGTGTATTAATCGCGAATTAACTAACTATGATGAAGAATGAACTGCGTAAGTGGTTCACGGCCAATTTGGTGGGCCAGTTCCACGCAAAATTGATCTCGTCACTAGGAAACATTTTCAATATGAGTTTTCCCCCCTCTCATGTTCTAGCTCTGCAATTTGCAACAACAACAATCCTTGAACAAACTTAATTAAACTCATATATAAACAAAATTAAAGTTTAAATTGCTTGTTGAAATAATTTGCACAGGCGATTCCTAAAGAAGCGAGAGAATTTGGCCTTGGAGAAACCAAGTACTACATGGTGCTCATCTGGGATGCCTTATTCTGGCAAGCAGTTAACATGGGCATGGTAGGCCTCATCTGCTGCGCATCGTCGCTGCTCGCGGGGATCATGATCGCGATCCTTCTCCCGCTGTCGGAGATCCTCGCAGTCATGTTCCTCGGCGAGAAGTTCGATGGCAGCAAGGGCGTCGCGCTCGCCCTCTCCCTCTGGGGATTTATTTCCTACTTGTACGGCGAGAAGCGGCAGGGCGAAAAGAAAAGGCAAGCTGCGGAGGTGGAGTTGCCGGCGCCGTGAAGGCATGCATTACTTGCTGTTCGGATACAGGAAGCCATCAATTAATATCCTTTTTCCACCTGAATTTAAGTTCCGTTTCGACGACGAATTTGAAACTATTCAATTTCTAAGGCATTCGATTTACTGCATGCATGCCAAGGATCTATAAGAAACGCATGAATTCAAACGTGTACGGTCGGAAGCTCAATTCGCTGCATTACTCTACTTCTCCTTTCAACATTCACAATTCGCAGGCTAGAAATAATATTATCTTCCGTAACATTATGCTGGACCCTTATCAGCAGTGCGAGAGCTCAGGCAGCTCATTGACTCTTGGAAAGTCCTTTGGTAATCGGTTTTTTTTTTTTTTTTTTTCCACCATATTTTCTTCTTATGTTCTCTCTTCGAATGTTTAGAAGCCCTGATTGTCTCACTGCTGTAGCCTAGTTCATATTTTCAATGAATGAAGCGGGTAGTGCGCTACCTATTCTCTCAAAAAAACATTCACAATTTGCTCTAAAATTAAATGGTTGGAATCAAATTAGATTTAACGGGATTCTAGCTACATGATTGAAATATCTGAAAAAAATTATCTATTGATCTGATCTGAGCTAATAAATTCTTGCTGAGTATTTCTATTGTTCATAAAACACTGTTTGTATGTTCAGACTAAATAATAATGAATATTTCTAACTTAGTTCATTTGCATACTGTACTACATTACAAAAGCTTTGTTTTTTTTTTTTTTTAGCTTGAAAATTTTAATTAATTAATTCATACTCAACAAAGATACGTAATTTTAGTGCCACTGCAAAATCACATGTTGGAAAGCGTGTCTGAGGCCCAAAGTATCCGTTGCCTTTTAAGAAAGTCAACGCTACGTCATGGCCGACGTTTCCTGTTACGGCGACGAAGCTCCGTTCCCCAAAAAAAAAATGTTTTTTGACTTTTTCACTAGTAGAAACGAAGCGTTATAATTAATCTGTTGAGTTGGACATTATTGCTCTTTCAATCTTTTTAAGTGAATTTTAATCTCTTACTAATATTTGAGTAATTAGTGTTGAAGAATTTGAAATTAATGCGTAAAGCTCAAATGCTTTACATGATAACACGAGCTTAAACAAATTGCTAATTCCACTATTTTTTTAATTTACTTAATAGGTTTTGGAATATTTAAGGATATATTAATTAATTTGATTCTTCATATGTTAGTGCTTATATAGGCTTTCATTGTACGTGCTATACATGTTGCAAATCGCAGTTCAATTACTTGTTGATAATAGTCGATTTGAAAAGATAAGATAATTTCAATTGTCAAATATAAAAACAAGAAAATATTATTTTCTCGTAGCTTATTTTTTTAGAGCAATTCATGCATCGTTTCGCAAGTATAAATGTAGCTTCCAATAGATTTTGAAATATATATTGGTCCTAAAAAAACTAAGACAATAATTTATCGACCAATAAAGGCACACTGCGTGCGCTCCATCTCCATGTGCACAAACTGGTTAATTACACTTGTTCAAGTTATTTAAAATCAATTACTTAATTTTCCAGCTAAGTCAAAGTTAATTGAAATACAGATACGAAAAATCTAGTCGTATTTTAATTTGGATAATGCGTACATTGCATGTGCCTTATAAGTACGATCACGCTACTTTATATATATGATGATAACATGATCATAAAGATACTTGTGATCTTTTGATTCGAAATGTAGCGAAAAGGAGCATCTCTGATCAAGATTCAAATTCCACGTGCACGTACCAGCTCCAAGCGAGTTTTAGTCATCGCATGCACGTGAGATCCTTCTCCTGTAATTTTCTTTTTTAAGAAAAACTTTAAATACTGTTTTAGTTTAATGAATTTATATTTTACTCTCTGTATAGCCATTTTATTTTGCTTCGTCCTTTTGTAATTATTTAGAAATTCTTTCGACGCCAATGTTAGATTAGAAATGATACGCAATGTACAAAGCGCTAATAAAACGTAATAAGTAATTAAACCTACAAAATATATAGTTTAAAAATTATTCCGTGAATGTGTTATTACTCTAGCTGTGATTCTACAGACATAATTTATAAAGCGTAATAAGTAAAACCTACAAAATATTATAATACAGAAAAGGAACAAAAACCGATAATATATATAGGTCGTAAAAAATCACCTTTGCGTCACATGTTCTCAAACCCCCCAGTTCTCACAGAAACCAAGAAAAAAAAAGAAGGGGAAAGGAAGAGAAAACGTTGGATCGGAAACTTTGGGATCAACTCCATCTGTTTCCATTAATATTCCAATCGATCTCTAATTAAATGGTGCATGCCCACTGATCCAATCTGGGGGAAGGCACATCCACAACCACAACAACAACAACAACAACTACTACTACGTACGTACGTACTAGTGCTACTCCCATGGGCATTTCACCTGCAACTAATAATCCCCACCATTTAACCGCAAAACTCCCCCAGTACGCCAAAAGGAGAAGCTTCTCCGCCTCCACCTCTTCCTCTTCTAGCCACTCAACCCCTAAGCGCTTCCTCCTTGCCCTTGTCACCTTCCTCGCCCTCCTCCAAGTCCAAACCCTCACCCACACCCTCAGCATCCACCTCAAGCTCCCCCTCTCCTCCTCATGGCCCCTCGCCTTGTCTCTCCTCCCCGCAGCCGCGTCGTCCGACATCGCCTTCCTCCCGTTGAAGGACCTCCGCTTCTCCAACACCCCGATGGACGGTGAGCTTTTTCTTCTGATCGAACAACGGTTTTTTCACATACGTATATATATGGTATTGCTACGTCGATCTTAATTATCTGCTGTTAGAGAATAACGATTAATTGTTTCGCAGGCAACACATGGTTCATGAGCTCCCTTAACGACACTTTTGAGCCCGGCGAAACCGAACACCTCCGCTTCCCTTCCGACGCCTCCAGAGGCCGCCTGTTGTGCCTTGCGGGCAGCAGCGCCTCGGACGGCACGCGGAACGCGTACTCACTGGCGCCGCCGCATGGTCTGTGCGGCATGCGGTTGCTGCACGGGCTCACGTTCGTGTCAGACACATACTACGACTATGAGAACCTATGGCATGGGCTGTCGGCGGTGGTGCCGTTCGCGGCGTGGCACGCGCGCAACGGGTGCGTGCGGCCCGCACGGTGGGTGCTGTACCACCGGGGGGAGCTGCGGACGGGGATGGGCCCGTGGGTGCGGAAGGTGGCGGAGGCAGTGTTCGGGACCGCGGCGATGGAGATGGAGACGTTCGAGGGGGGTCGGCCCAGATGCTTCGAGGAGGCAGTGGTGTTCCGGCACAACGAGGGGTCGATGACGAAGGAGAAGAAGAGGAGGGTGTACGACATGTTGCGGTGCAAAGCGAGGGCGTATTGTAATGTGAGTAGAGAGGCAGAGAAGGAATCGAACGAGTTAGAGAAGGTCGTAATAAGAGTGACGTTGTTGTTGAGGGTGGGGGCGAGGTCGTTTAAGGATGATAAGGGGGTGATAAGCGTGTTCGAGAGGGAGTGTAAGAAGGTGGAGGGGTGTCGCCTCGCGGTGGCAACACCCAACAATTTGACCTTCTGTGATCAGGTTGGTGGCTCATATATGATATATCCACCCTTTCCTTTCCTCTTTTTGCTTTGTTGAATTCGGATTATTTACTGAATCTGATCGAATTCAATCAATCTATATAATCTGCACTCAATAACAATGGCTTATGGAACCGGCTGGAACCGAACTTCCCTAGCGTAAGTGGCCTGCAAAAGGACTTGATGGTTAATTGGTACCTGAGATCCAAATTCGAATCCTAATTAATTCACATTTTCAGCTAAGTTTATTTCTAAATAAAATAAATAAAGTAGATAGCATGCTACATTTCTCTCAAAACAATGGCTTATGGAGAAAAAGAAAAAAAAACACATGATAACATTAAAAAATTAGTAATCCACAAAAATAGTTGACCGTACCGTTGGTCAATTCGCAGGTTAAGCTAATGAGCGAAACGGAGGTCCTGGCGTCGCCGCACGGGGCGCAGCTCACGAACATGTTCTTCATGGACAGGAACAGCAGCGTCATGGAGTTCTTCCCTACAGGGTGGCTCAAGCTCGCAGGCCCCGGCCAAAATGTCTTCCAGTGGCTCGCCAGCTACTCCGGGATGCAGCACCGAGGGGCCTGGCACGACCCCAACGGCGACCGCTGCCCCTACGCTAACGCCACCGCCCGCTGCATGAGCTTCCACAAGAACCGCCGCATCGGGCACAACACGGCGTTCCTCGCCAATTGGACGTCGACGGTGCTCCGCAAGGAGCACCAACGTCGCATGGCGGCCGTCGAGCAGGTCGAGCTCAAAGCGAGCCAAGGGCCTTGTCAATGTGACTAGCTGGAGCTAGCTGACCACCTGGGGGCTGGGGATCAAACTAGAGAGCGGAATTGTAAGAATTGAAACGTATGGAGAGATGTGTCGACAATAAAGACCACCTGAACATATAGCTCAGGTGGTACAACGGCCAAAGTCACAAAAGGCAACACAAAAGTGTGCATATAACATGCTGCTTTTTTATAGTAAGAGGACCATTTTTAAAAATTTCTTTGACAAGTTCGAGACACAAATTAAAGTTCCCCAAAATATAGTGCAATATACTGCGAAAGTTTCCACATTCTCAAATTGAATTGTATTACATGTGTGCGCCTCATTCAAGGAATTTGGCCAAACATCGCTTTTCCATTTCTTTAGTATATTATCTCAAACTAGTGCGCAGGAAATCATCTGATGTCTTCTGGTCAAAATAAACAAAAAGGGAAAAAAAAATCACAAATTTGTATCGAGCAGGCTGCAGGAGAAACCTGGCAACTAATAATGGAAGATGACACAAACTGGAGCAAGTAATCCAAATCAAACCTGATGAATATAACTTTTATCACCTCGCCATCATGATATTCTATTGTAAATACTCATCAGAGTCTAATATATAATGGTTGCTAGACATATATGTGCTGTCTCTAATGTTAACTCATATATTTAAACTTAAAAACAGTACCAAGGACTCACTAAATGCTGCTAACATGTCTACGAACACGCGGCATAGCTTGGATTATTGAGGTTGCCCATGTTCGATTGAGTTTCAACTATTCTTATGAAAACACCAACCATCCCTAGCGCAAGTGACATAGGGCTTGATGGTTAGTATTCGAGATTTCAAATTCGAATCCTAATTTATTCACATTTATAGCTAAGTTTATTTCTAAATAAAATAAACGAAATGAATAACATGCTACCTATCTCTCCCAAAAAAAAAAAAAACTATTCTTGTGAAAACCAAGTTCTAGTAATTCGCACAAGCCTAGAGAGCTAAACAAAAACTGTTCATAGCCCAAACTGAATTAATTATGGAGATAAAGTTTTACAGCCCAGCAGAAAAAAAAAAACTTAAAAAGAGAGACTTTTCAAGGAAATAGTAAACAAAGAGGAGACAAATTTTTACAAATTATAGTGCAATTTCTGATCATTATTATATGAACACAGGCACGAAAAAAGGAATATCCTAAAAAAGTCAACCTAACTTCTAAGTATACGTCCATTTGGAAGCAACATAAGACTTTCAATGAAGCACTATGAGATTTGAGCAACTTCCACATATTATATGTTGGATTATATAATTCCTACTCTTCATGTTACTACTGTTCCAAGTGCCGTAGGGATTCAAGGACATTACTCCTACCCATTTTACCTGCCTACCCCACGTGGGACAAAATTCACAAAATTTCAGAGTTATTTATGAACCCTATCTTAGCATTAGCAATGCACATGTAAAAGAGGAATACCTCTTAGTTACTCGAGCCACACTGGTGAAACTTGGTGCTGATCGCTTTGAACATTTTGCCTCTTCATGTTCTATGAAATTTGGACCAGAGATAGACCGCGAAGAAGCAGAGCAGAGCAAAGAGGGCAACATGGACTACATGGTTCGAGCCCTGTTGTATGATTCTCCGGTTCATTTTCCTTATGTTGTTCTTCAACCCTGCCTGGGCTTTTATGAGAGTCATTTGCTGTACAGTAACCAAAATTGCATCACACAAAGCTTGGGCCATGGATATAAAGAAATAATTAACGGACTGCCCCGTCTACAAGTCGTTTAATTAGTAGGATTTGACTTAGGTGCGCATGGGCTCATGTGAGTACAGACATGAGACTACAGAATGATACCATACAAAGGATTTTGACTGATGAAATCTGTTACCACAGGCCAGTTGAACATGGGTCAAAAAAGAAATCATACAGTAGTAAGAAAATATAACTAGATTTACAAATGTCTACAACTGACGTAAGTCGGAGGACTATCAAGCTATATGGAAACAAAAATTGAAATGGAAAGGAAACAGAAAGAGCAAAGAGTAGTGACTGCAATGAACACAGGCCATGTGGTATAGGCATAGCGCATCATCAAATCATCGCTATATGGTTTCATTTGTATTTCTTAAGTGACCTATTTCTTAAGGATCTTTGGTTTGCCCCCTTTGCAATTTGGGTTTAAATCAGGTTTTGATCCACACAAACGTTTGATCATGATTTCATGATTGACTACAGTTTTGAATCCATCTCTACATGTAAACCTGTATCTATTTGGTAAACCTTTTAAAATTGTAACTTCGGGTAGAAAACCTAAGAAGCCATTAGAAATTTAGGTATGTATGCAGTACACGTGCTAATTTAACGAAATTTGCGAAAGGTGCATATTAAAAACACAAATACTGGCCTCAGGGCATCTATGTGATACAAATGATACCACAGGGGCTCAATGACCAAGAGCCCACAAGGCCAAGCTTGGTTTGAGAGATCTATTACCAACGAGGCCTTTAAGTGCGACAGGTTTGGGCTGGACGGGACCATGACTCCGAATGCCATAATTCACCTATGGGCCTATTATCAAATGGTCTAAAATTATGAAGCTGCTGAAGGGCAAAAGCGTCATTTAGATAAAACAATCATCAACTTATTTTCTTATGTGCAGCTTGCTGGTAGTAGTCAAATCACAAATGGGAGGGATAAACTTTCAAAATATAGGAGGATACATATGATCAATAAACAAGCATGCAAAATTACTATTTTGTAGGTACACATGTGGCTGGCACATGCGTGAGCGCGCGTGCACAAACACACGCACAGATACAGATAATGGTGCAAATTATGGAACTAACCAATTTAGATATGAAGTCCTTTTGAAACTGGGCTTCTGCTTCTATCTCCTGAGCTACCTGCAAATGTGATTTTGAATTCTTGTCGAAAGTGTGCATAAAAAATTCTAACTTGATGAGAATTCTTAACAACTGAAAGTAGGCAATTTAGATAGTGCATCAAATAAACATCGTAGATTTAGAAACTAATAAAAAAGCATACAAACATACTACAAAGTGACAAAAAAAAAAAATTGGTTGAGATTAACTTTTCTGTAGACCACATATCATGTAGCATTAAGACAACATTTTCCTCACACTTGCATGATTGATGAGAAATCAGGTCCATAGCGCTATCTTTAGACAATTGCCTACAGTTAAATAAACATTTCGACTATAATATAGATGAAGCAATGTTAAAATGAAGAATATAAAGAAAATTACTCTTTCTCATTCCTTCCATAATTTCCATTAATCTATACACTGAAAAATAATTAAAACCAGGCCGTTCACATAAAAATGCTAATGGATTTTTTAAATGCGTTAAGTGTTAATAATACAGCATCTACCAACATGCAACAAACAAAGGTTTTGTATCCCCAAGACAAGCCTTCTCTGTTTAGCATTAATCTGCTCAATGAAAGAAGTAATAAAAAGATAACTTTGTTGTTCATCATATATACATTATTCATTTGGAATCGATGAATTTAGGTTTGGGGTCATCACTGTTCCATCAGCTAAAATTTCTAACTATATACTGCATTCAATGTGCATTCCCTATAAAAGTAAAAACACTAATAAGCACAACTATTACTACAAGTAATAAATATGCTCAACATTTTCCTGCCTCTTCTAGGTATTGCTATTGACTAGGATACTATGAAACCTAGGGCAATCCCATCCCCAAAATTTCATCTAAAGGAATCAATTGAGAAAGAGAAGAAGACCCACCCCTTTCAATCTCCGGATCTGGCCACGGAGCCCGGTGATCCTCTCGTCCAAGTCGCCGTGCATCGGATCGATCTGCAGCTGTATCTCTTCCGATCTCTCCTCCGCCGCCGTGGACCTAGCGATGAGCCCTTCCCTGCAACAGCGAAATCGATAGGGAAATAGGAGAAATTGTGGAAATTTGAAACCATACTAGGACACGGAGATCGCGAGAGAGAGTTCGGCCATTGCAGGGCACAAGAGATGTACCTAGATCGAAGAGGATGGGAGCCGCGGAAGGGATTCGCCATGGGAGGAGGAGGAGGTGGTGGTTAGGGGAGGAGCACGGAGAAGACGAGCACGAAATTTGAAGCGGCAAAAATGGAAGGAAAAAGGGAAGCGGGAGTGAGGGGATCAGGGGAGCCGACTCCGCGAAAGAATCGTGGGGCGGAACCGGCCGGTTCGCCAGTGGACCGGAATCGCAAAAAGAGATGGACCGAATAAGCATTGTCAATGGGTTGCGTTGGGTCGATGGGCTAAATTTGGGCCCATGGACCAAAGCAATTGGCTCAAATATATACTATTACATAGCTCTTTTTTTTAAGAAACTATTTTCAGGAGCAGCAAAAAAAAAAATAAAAAAAAATAAACGAGCGAGTGATATAATCATATAAGTAACATTTGAGAAACATAAGATGGCATATATAAGATGCACATTATGTTACATAACCAAAGTTGATTCGCATACAGAAACACATTGAGCTAAAGCGTGTGTGGCTCAAGCCAAAAGGAAGAGTAGGTGCACCCGAACCAAACATGTGGGAGGGTAAATGGAACACATCTCTTTCCTCTACCTTCTCTCCCTCTTTGCGTATACTACCTTCCACGTAAAGCAAACCCACCTTTATTATTCTGATTACATTCCCTGTAGTCTCCATAAAAAAAAGTTGTGAGCGTTAAAAGTTTGAACAGCCTATGTAAAGAAAGCACTCATTACAGCCTTATATTATTGTATGTAGAACTTAATCTTGTCCTTGTCACAGCAGGGCCCATTCTGTTACATCACACTTATGTTTTTAAATAGCTAAAATGAACAACTCAAATTTTAAGGAGTTGAGGAGACACAGAATGTTATAAACTGTTGCTCTATGGAGCAGGAGCAGGAGCAGGAGCAGGAAAAAGGTTCATTTCTCTTCTTCTTCTTCTTCAATCGTGTTCTTGTTTATTTCAATCTAAAATAAGCAAAATTACAGGGTCCAAGGTTGACGAACCACTTGATCATGTTCAAACAAGCTCCACATTGCCCGATTACATGGTGCGCTCTCTCACACACACATACTCTTTACGTCATATACGGGATTATACTATACAAGCGAATTTGCATGTGACATATTAGCAAACTAGCACACAAAATAACATACAAGAGCAGTATTATGTACACACTGCTGTACAATACTGCAAGACTATGGCATTAATCCACATTTCTACCGAATAATAATAACAAAGTTTGCTATTTTTATTGCTTTTTTTTTTTATTTAGGACTTTATGTTGCTTTCATGGAGCACCAAATTTGATCAATCAAATTCAACTTAGACATCAAAGGTATATGGAAATCCTCTTTGCTAAGTGCAGGGTGTGGCCAATACAAATGCAATGTCGGAGAACGAACAAATGATCCGGGATGAGTTGGAGTCCGAAATTGAGAGGGATTTGGAAGAAGAGATTAAAGATGGCATATATGGCTTCGCTCTCCGCCTCCAAAGATTGTATCTGCACAAGCAGCATAGGAAGACGTCGGCATCGTCAACTAGCTCTAATACGGAACCACTGCACGGACCAAAAAGTGAACGTCTCTCCGAGCTGAATATCATTATTAGATCAGATGGCAAGAGCAAGATTGAGACATATGAAGTCAAGCCCAGTTTTCGCAACCTAGTTCGACAGTATAGTTCTCGATCTGAAGCTAAGCAAGTAAAGTCGCGTAATTGCATCAGCCGATTTGATCGATCAAAATCACTTCGACAGCGAAAAGGACTCACAGGTGCCAGTAAAATGAATAGCTCTTTGAGGTTCGAACCTCAAGGCAAATGGTCGGATGCCTGTTGTCAAAACGACAAACAGTTCGAGAGGAAAAATAAGAAAAAGATTGGATCGGAATGGAAATATTAGCAAACCTGGAGTAATAATAAGTGAATGGAATAATAAAACTGCAAAGCCAGGCACTTCAAAGTCCAGGAACGTTACCTTATACTTGTATTAAGGTTGTGTGAATAAAACTTGTTTGTGAAATATGAAGAATAAATATGAAGAGAGTGAGACTTGAAACACTAGACCACCAGGATTTTTGTGATGTTCCATTTTACCAACTGGCCTGTAGCAATAGCTAAAATTATTATCGCACCATGTAGTCTTCAACGAATTGTCAATACATACACAATCTAATGTAAATTAAAATACTCAGCTCCAATATTTTCTACCAAAAATAAAAATTAAAAAAAGCAAAACTGAATAGAAATAATGGCAAACTTGAGTTTTCCTACGGTTGTAATGTATACATTCACAGTGGGAATCAAAATACATAGCACTCACACTATTCTCTACCAGAAAAGTAGATAGGAGCTATCGCATACTTAGCTTACGGCCACTCTCCCAATCAAGCAGACCATACCAAATTTACATCACAGGAAAAAAAAAAAACAAATGCAATATCATTAAAGAACCATGATCCAATATAAAACAGATATTGTAGAACAAAACTTTGAATTTCTATATGTTACAGAGATATGAGAACTGAACTTCAATCTAATGGATGGTGATTCCAGAAGACAACTAGAGAAGCTAATAATTTTCAATTATATCAAGTGCCTAAAGTATGCTTTCAATGAAATATCAATTTCTGAGAAGTGAAAATGTTAATTAACAAGAGCCACCTCTCACGATAAGTGAATATTTCTATAATAGAAGCCACTTTTCAAGATAAGAATACATGGACGGGAGTGAAATCAAAGTGACATAAACATGTAAATTTATTCACAAGCATGATAATATATAACATCTCAAATCAACAGAAACAATCATTTAAATAAAGAAATGATAAAAACACAAACACCTCCCTGTTTTTAAGTATATAAGAATAACCAAAAAGTTCAAGCATAAATGATATTTTTAATCTGAACATGATCCTGTATATAAAGCATAGAGACCACCTGAACAAGTAAGAGCAGATGTATATAGTCATTGCTAGGGTTGCACATTCTGACCGACACCAACAGCCTCCTTCAGACTTTTCACAGCACTGTCATAGTTCACGAAACCCATGAACCAAAACTCATGGTTGTCAATAGACACAACCTGAATATATTTTTCTGCTGGATTTGCTTGGCTTGTGGAAGGGTTAACGGATCTCAGCTGCTGTAGAGGAAGCACCACCTGTTACATTTCAAAAGAAAAACATCGGTATAAGCCCATGTTTGTATTCAGTAAGAAAACAGTCATGTTAACGAGTGCCTATTAGGAGTTCAGTCATAAATAGTCAAACCAACTTCTAGAAGCAGCATGACTATTCTAGGCCTATCCTTGTAGCCAATACAGAACAAACTATTCTAGGCCTATCCTTGTAACCAATACAGAACAAACTAGTCAACCTGACTCAGTATTCATCAAAAACTGGGGTACATGCTAAAAAATACTGGGAATGCATATAAACAATTCTTCCATAGCATGATAAGTCCAGAAAACTGAACTACTAAAATACGATAAAAATTGTCAGAGATAAAAAGAATTTTGACCCAAAAATAAAGATCGCATGAAGACCAAACACAACAATCCCGTAAAACCCCAGAAAACTGAACCACTAATTTAAAACTGTATAGACCTTACTCAGACTATGGCTCATTTTTTGAAATAGGCATCCGAGCTGCCAAAAGTTTTGCTTTTACTCCTAACTTAGAGCATCTTCGAGCTCTAAATTAGAGCATACTCACTTTATATACATCACAGAAGAAGATCATGTGGCAATCTCAAGAGAGATGGTTGTGTTGAACATCAGTGAATATACATAAAGTTAATGAATAGACGAACCTTGTAGTAGCTCCATTCAGTTTTGTCCCCAACTTTATACGAAAGTGGATTGTCACTACAAAATGCAAGCTTTGCAGTAGAAAGGTACAAAACTCCCATAACAGGACCAGCGGAGGTCGAAAGATAGCATGCGTATGCTTTCTTAAGCTTTTCGTCAGGAGCAGTGTCAAATGTTTGTTGAAATATTTTATCGTAACCACCTTCTGCTATGACTTTTGTTGTTTGAGCAATTCTACCCATTGCTGCATCCGCAACACTAGGTCCTGTTTTCACTGTTTCAAGAATGATAGTTTAATCATGGTAGCAAAAACATGAACAAGCATCAACACATACAAAATCTATAAAAGATTTGCTGATATGCAATTGCATACACAAAATGACATAGAGTGACATAGACTATATACACTTTAAAAGATTTATCACGAAAACAAAAAACAACTGGCTTTGTAACAATAGCTTCCAAGAAATAAGAAACTAGTAAAAGTTGTATTTAGCATATAAAAAACCTACTGTACATGATTAAGAGACCAAATAATGGCCACAGTTGAGTATCTTCTCTTGAAATTTATAAAATGTGTATGCACAAAGTTGGGCAAGTATCAGATCCACTAATATGCAATTGAGTTGATACAAGCGTCAATACTCAAGCCAGTGGCTCTATGTAAATTCAACTTTTCCTCTGCTCATCCCTTCATTTCCTTGTGTTGTTTTATTCTTCTATCATCTATAGTTTTTAAGAAAGCGGAGGAGAAAACTAAGAAAAAACAAAAACAAAGATCTACCATCAATTAGAGATTTCACTACTGTGAAAGGGATAAACCAGGGGCGGCATTCACTGATCTCATTCAGGCACCCAAAAACTTAGATGCATGAGCAAAGAATAAGCAAGTCCTAGAAGGAACTAAAGCTCAAATTGATAAATATTAAAAAAACAATTTAAATTGAAACATCTATCTATATCTATACAGTTGCAGCATAAAATTTCCCATCAAAAAACCTAACATCCAGTTTCAAGTGTGGATTTTATATTGTTCCATCATGATCAATAATGACACCACTCTCAGACTGATCAAGGTCCCAATCATAAGCATTTTCACGACGCAATATATTTCATATAAAAACTATCCGTCATTCAAAAATCCAAGCTTTGAACAATCTACAACTAACAAATACTAAATTAAAATCTCTGATAGTTTGCTAAGTACACTAAAACCCACGCCACACCCTAATATACAAGCATTAACCCATAGATCTCATCAACAAGAACACATCCACACACTTGTTCCAAATTAAATTCAAAAATCAAAATAAGTTGATAAAAAGCGCACAATTAAACCACAAAATATAGCTACTCACAGTGTTGCCAAACATTCCCGGCCAAATCCTCGGTCTTCTTAGCCGCGTCCCCGAACTTCTTCCCGAACTTCCCGAGCACATCGCGCACGGTATCCATCGTATCTACATAGCCCCGAGTCAACCACAAAAACCATCAAATACTCCATCACAACCCTAGTTACCGATCACAATCGAATCAACGAGCAGGGAAAGAGAGAGAGAGAGAGAGAGAGAGAGAGAGAGAGAGAGAGAGATACTTTTGGAGGCGGGGCCGGGGTAGGCGGTGATGTAGGGGTTGGGCTCCGCGGCCATGGCGGAGGAGGAGGAGGAGGAGGAGGAGGGGGGAGGAGGAGGGGTGAGGTCCTCGGGGGCGAGCTTAGGGTAAGGGGCGTACTCGGGCGAGTGATCGCCGTTGGATCCCTTCTTCTCCGGGTGATCGACGGTGGATTGATCCATGGGAGGCGCCCGCGTCGGTGGCGTTCGATGGATCCGAGCGACTCCGAGATCAAGTTCACATATATTATAATTATTATGGGCAAGTGCAGAGGTGCTTCGTTGCAAAGGAGGAGATGAGACGAGATCGTATTAATTTCGAGGTGTTATCCAGATTCCAGAACAGGTGGGTGGGGTCCACACTCCACACTGACTGATGAGGGAGTAATTGTCGTGGAGCCGGGACCTGGACCTGGTGCACCACATCATCCAATTATCATACGTGAAGTCTGACGTGGCACAACTGAATGTGGGCCCAAGCCCAAGTTGGAAAGGTTAGATCGGGCTTCGGCAAACTGGGCCTTCAAAGCTAAATAATTTTGGCCCAAAATTGGACGGCCCCTCCGATAATAGTTTGGCAAAAGCTTAAGTTTAACGGAGACAGTATCTAACGCAAGATTACTTCATTTGCTGTTTATATGACCATCTAATAATTGGTACGAATCTTAAAGTCGTACAAATAGTTTCATCCTGGAGAGGTTTTTTTTTTTTTTTCTTTTTTTGCCTTTTCGGTTCGTGAAGAGAATGAAAGTAATAATGGAAAATATGCCAAAAGATTTTGCACGGGGTGATCGGATCGTTCATAAGTTTGAAAGGAGCGGACGAGATATTCTAACTTTAAATGCTGAAACAACACAAATTAACATATCTGGATTTAAAATAATATGATGTTTGGAAAAAGAAAAAAAAAATCATTCGGACACTACAAATCCAGATGGACCTTGTTTTTAGGTAGTACGCTATCTGTTTTGTTTATTTTATTAGCTTGAGACCTCGGGTACCAACCATAGACCTTTTGCCACTTGCTTTAAAGACGGTCGGTCAGATGGACCTAGTTTCAATATCCAAAGATTGGAGGAACTAACATGCAATAGCATACAATAAATTGATGATGCCCATCCTGGAGATCTTGATTACCTGAATCTAGATTGGTACTAATTTATTCAATTAAAATCCACTTTATTATAAAAAAAAAATGAGCCCCACTTACATTGTGGGTATGCACAAGTAAAGAAGGTAATATAAGAAGAAAGAATGGGCACCCACATTCTCATCAACAGCTAAAAAAACAATACCTTTCCAAGAGCTTAATTAGAAATTAAGAAAATCCAACAACCCTTACTGATGCAAGCCTTTAACAAATATGTTAAAGGCCCAAAGACAAAAGGCAATGGGCTTTAACATAAAAATGCTTGCTGGGCCCAATTCGCTTTTTCACTTCAAAAGCAAAAGTTAAATGGGTGTGGGGGGGAAAATCCATCAAGTTCCTGATAGGAAGCTGATGCCAAAAGCAAAACTCCAAATCACTTAAAATATTTTGAATGGAAAAAATGGTTACTTTATTCCGACTAATCTACTCAAAGCACTTCTGTAGAAGCTCCAATTAAGCTAACGACCTGTTTGGCCCTTGAAATAATTTTTTTTTTATTGAGAAAATAAAATCTTCAAATTTGAGTTTCTATATTCTGAATATACCTACACTGCTAGGAATATAAGTATAAATAATATGGAAAGAACAGTAAACCACCCACATATAACAATATGGAGTCCAAAATCAGTAATCTTTTTTAAAAGACAAATAAAGAGAGAAAAGGCTTCTTAATTAGTTAATTAAAAAATGAAGCTAGAGTAGATGGATCTTAATGGGGGTGTGGTGGATCATATCAGGATCATGCCAAAGAGATAGGCATAGTGCAGTGGACCTCTCCTTTTGCCTGCTCTTGTGATTTTCCTCATCCCCAGTAGGGGTATGAATAAATAAACAAAGAAGGGGGTTTATGGCTCATGGGGTGATATTTGTTCCACTGCCAATCATGCATAATAAAGTGGGCCTTTGTTTAATTTATTGGGTTTGAGGGGCATTTACACTTGTACCAATGAAGTACCAACAACCTATTTGTGGGATTGGTTGGGAGTCATCTCCCTATTGCTTTGTTTTTAAAAGCACTTAATTGAATCATCTACATGAGTGGAATTTGTACAAAGATACACTGATTCTATGTAGGAAACACTAATAGTGGATTTCCTTTTCTTATATTTTTGAGGGATCATCCCTTGTTTAAGGTGAATTTGTGATTTTAGTTTATCGTGTGCAAGGGATACAAACCGGTAAAACAGATTTGGCATAGTGATGACTATATCTTTAGCCATGAAATGAAGCGAATCTAAAAAACTTGTTTAATTCCGCTTTTACTTACCGACCGTTCTTAGAACAAATGGCAAAGAATTTGGCGGTTGGTATTCCAGGTCCCAAGTTTGAATCCTAGTTGATTCATATTTTCAGCTAAATTTATTTCTAAATAAAATAAACGATTGTAAATCAAAACAAAATTAAAATAGATTAATAAAACACATAAATGAGATTCTAATTAAGTATCAACAATATTATAAGCTCTAATAGATAATATCATTGATTATGTTGTAGCAGAAGTTTTTACGAGTAGCGTTTTCCGTAATAGTGCTCTAATTTTACTTCATCAGATAGTATTAGAGTCTGTACGACCAAACTTATCAAATTAGATTACAGTAAAGCCAGAGTTATTAAACGAGATAAATTGTGTTTAACATCAAAATAACGACCAATAATTTTGGATGGCACGAATAATTTATTTATTTACCCATCCTAAGTACAAACGGTCGAGTTCGGCTACATTTGCAAAGGATCATCAATCAAATAAAAAAGAAAAATTTTGATGAACGGCTCTGATCGAACCTGGTGGGCCCATAAATACGGCTGTACCTAAGCAGGACACGTGAGTACGTGACGTTCAAACAGAAACTCCCGTGCCACGAACCAACTTTGACCAATACCCTCCCAGGCACGTGCGAGCGCGCACGTGCAGCCCTGTTTTAGGTGGAGAACAAATCTCTTTCCGTCGTCGTGTAACGCTATATTCGCACATTATGTATACTAGTGTAACAATCCACGCGATGCAGCGAATATAATAATATTTAATTAAATTTAATAATATAAAAAATATTTTAAAATTTTTAGAATAAAATTATAATTTAATAAAAAACAACGCAAGATAAAAAAAATTATATATAGGAGAAAAAAATATGTTACATAAAAATCAGACCTTTTTGTATTCTGATTTAGGGCATTCTCTATTAACACCGATGCTTTCGTGAAATATCATAGCGCCTTCGACTCTTTTTCGGCAAGTCCTATATATTACAAATATAAGCAGCTTATATCGAGAGAGAAAGGTTCGAGGCTAAGATTAGAGTTCGGCTCACTCGACGTTGATGGTGAGAGCGAGAGCGGCGCGCTTGGGGGTCTTGAGGGGAGCGGACGTAGGAGGCGAAGTCGTTGTCGATGATGCCATATGCCGTGCCCATAGGTTTCTCGAGCAACGCTTCTTAGAAAATAGAAACTAATGAGAGAGAAGTCGAAATAGCGACGTTACAAAGAAGAAATTATGAGATGGGAAGTTGAAAATATCAATAGCACGAAACACTCAATGCTACCAAGTTTTCCATCGTTAGATCCACCAATTTGATGATTTTCATCCGTTAGATCATACTATTCAACCTATCACCCACTTAGTCCTAAGGAGCCCATATCATCCTAACCGCACATCTCTCAATCCAACGGCCAAAAATTTGATAGCACCAATGACTTGCTCCTATTAATAGTATGGTAGCCTAGTTATATATATAATATATATATATATTTTGTCAGTCATTGAATAAGATATAATAATTAAGAATTAATATATTTTATGATAATATAAAAATAAAATAAAAATTATACAACTATGATTTATTCTATTAAAATTGAATGAATGATGTTATTAGTATGTGATTGGAATTATTTTAATATGGACCGATTATTTGGGGGAGATGAAAAAAATTCAAAACTAACGTTTTTATAAATAGTATAGATATATATAATATTTTGAAGTTTAAGAAGATTATATTTGAAGAAATATATATAATATTGTCGAGAATTATATGCTTAATTATTTCTCAAAAAAAAAAATTATATGCTTAATTAAGCACCAGAATTTTAAGCTTAATTGTAGATAAGAATGATTAAAATGCAACATCCGTAAAAGGATGACGATTTTGTTCTAGTTCCTAATCGAATAAAATTTGGCATCCGATAATTTCCCCGCGATGGATCCACTTTAATGATGGGAATGAGAGAAACATCACACTTGACTAATCACTAACGATGTGAATTTTAACCATCCATAAAGAAGCATAAGAATATAAACCCATAGAAGAGGGAAACTTTTATGTAGTTAAACTAGTAACAACAAGACATAGTGTATTGTAAGCCCCACTATACTAAACATCAAATGAGCTTAAAATAAAAAAAAAATTAGTAATGTCATATATATATATATATATATATATATATATATATATATATATATAGAGAGAGAGAGAGAGAGAGAGAGAGAGAGAGAGAGAGAGAGAGAGAAATTAAAATTTCTTTATCTATTTATAGACGAGAGCTCTGTACTATAGTGTTGTTTTTTATCTTCGAGCGTTCAAATCAACAATCCACATCGTTAAAATTGATCTAGAATATTTAAAGTTTTTAGAAATAAAATTTTATATTTTTTTGACATATTTTACTTTATGATCAAAATATTTTAAAATTATCAATTTTTAATGGCTATTGTAACGAGTTTGAAGTTTAACGGTGTAGAAGAGTCTAAATTTCTTCAAATTTTGATAGAAAATACTTTAAACTATATAAATTAAGGTTAACATTCTTGATCTTAAATTTAAAAATCTTATACTCAAATTTTAAAAAGTATTCAATTTTCATCGTCCATTTTGACATAATTTATTTACTAAGTAAACGATATCGAAAAGAACTAAAATTTTATTCCTAAAATCCTCATATACCGTAGATCATATTTAATGGTATGGATCGTTGATTTGAATACCCTAAGATAAAAAAATAACACTATAATACGAGAAGCTTCCATACTATAGATAATATAGTAGTCTAATTCTATATATATATATATATATATATATATATATATATAATTAAGTTTGTTATCTTTTAAGTGTACATATTAGTAGCAGCGAGAACAAAAAAACGTAATAAGCTATATAAACTAGAAGTTTTATTATTATTAAAGAAGAGCCGTTCCGTATCTTCCGTGTAAAAGAAAAATTTTACGAACAGCTTGACGAAGACATCCGTCCAAAATTCAAATCTCATCGCCATCACTGACGGATACCTTCTTGATGGACGGTCTGATTGACCGCGAGGATTTCTTGTGCCATCAGGGTTGCAGAAAAATTGTGCCCTATCTTCTGTTGCTTGATCATCGTCGCTAGTACCAAATAAACAATCCCACAAGCAAAATCCAAAGTATTGGGTCTTTAATGAATCCCAATTAAAGAAACCAAACTCCATTGAGCAGAGAAAGAGGTCAAAACTCAAAACCAACCAACCATTATTATTATTATTATTATTATTATTGTTAAAATTATTAAAATTATTAAAATCTTAACTTGCAAGTGGGTTTAAACAAGCAGTGTTGGGTAACCGACTTTGCAGTGGTGCGAGCCTGTGAGTAGCCTGGAGAATCCCAACGCCCAGATGCACAGACATAAAGAATTGGAAATCCAGTAATAAATAAATAAATAAATACAAGGGTAAATATGTACGGACAACTCCTGTGCTATATATACTGATATTGCAAACTGATGCTTATTAGGATTTTGATTATTGTATTTAGCTGTTGCAATTTTTCCTTTTCTTTTAAATGATTATTCTTCTGTTTTTCAGAAAATAACTTTAGTAGTTTTTAATAACATAGTGGATTATTATTATTGTTATGCACATGACTATTTGAAAGATTGGAGTGTGAGGTCTAAAAAGAATTTGAGTTTCGGTAATTGCTTTAGATAATATGTAATAACGTTGAGATTAAAAAATAATCTACATAAATAAATAAACAGTATATGGACCAAGTGCAAGTACTGTTCATATATTTTACAACCTTGCCCCTACTCTAAAAAAATATAGAAAAAAAAGAGAGAAAAAAACAAATACCATCCCTTCACTATCCCGTAAGGCCACGAGGGCGGCCACTCCAGTCCAATCTCCCACCTCTCTCTCTTTCTCGCTTCTCTCTCTCGTACACTATATTTTCTCTCTCCCTCCGGCCTATCTCTTTTGCATTATAGTCTCTGTTTCTTCCACTGTCCCCCGCCCCTTCTTAATTCCGCTCTCTCTTATTAGAGACCTTCTCCATTCTCTCTCTTTCTCTCTCTCTCTCTCTCTCTTTTCTCTTATTGGAGAGTAAAGAGAGAGAGAGAGAGCAGGAGGGAGGGAGAGAGAGAGAGAGAGAGAGAGAGAGAGAGGAGAAGGTGATGATGTCGGAGGAGGAGGAGGAGGAGGAGGAGGAGGGGGAAGGAGAAGAGCAGGAGAAGCGTCGGGCAGGGGATGCGGCGCCGGCGATGTGGGGGCAGATCCTGGAGAACGTGGTGGAGAACGTGCTGCAGTTCCTGACGTGCCGGCGGGACCGGAACGCGGCGTCGCTGGTGTGCCGCTCGTGGCACCGCGCCGAGGCGCAGACGCGGGGCGACGTCTTCGTGGGCAACGTCTACGCGGTGTCGCCGGGGCGCGTGGCGCAGCGGTTCCCCGCGCTCCGCTCCCTCCTGCTGAAGGGCAAGCCCCGGTTCGCCGACTTCAACCTGGTGCCCCCCGGCTGGGGCGCCTCCCTCTCCCCCTGGGCCCAGTCCGCCGCCTCCTTCCGTTCCCTCGAGCGCCTCACGCTCAAGCGCCTCTCCCTCTCCGACGCCGACCTCTCCCTCCTCGCCCGCTCCCTCCCCTCCTTCCGCGACCTCACCCTCCTCTGCTGCGACGGCTTCGGCACCCCCGCCCTCGCCGCCCTCGCCGAGCACTCCAAGTCCCTCCCTCCCTCCCTCATCATATATCTTCTTCTTCTTCTTCATCCTCCTCATCCTCATCATCATTACAATTCTAATTAATTAACTAACTCTCCTTCT
This sequence comes from Aechmea fasciata, assembly GCA_025177825.1. Taxonomy (NCBI): domain Eukaryota; kingdom Viridiplantae; phylum Streptophyta; class Magnoliopsida; order Poales; family Bromeliaceae; genus Aechmea; species Aechmea fasciata. The sequence goes on along the minus strand of CM045925.1, from coordinate 9,387,561 downwards.
TTCTTAGTTCTTACCCCCCCGGGGCGCGCGAGGACACACAGTACACACGCACCCACTCTCTCTCTCTCTCTCTCGCTCTCTCTCTTTTACACACGCACAGCTGCCTGTGCGACACACAAAGAGAGAGAGAGAGAGAGAGAGAGAGAGTAAAATAATAATAATAATAATAATCCTTAATTAATTAATTAATTAATTAACTAGCTCGCTAATATTTCATTGTTTGTTTTTGCTCGTTCCGCAACATGCAGGCAGCTCCGCGTGCTGGACCTCATCGACAACGACCTCGCCGACGACGACGAGGACGACGCCGTGGACTGGGTGTCCCGCTTCCCCGCCGCCGCCACCTCCCTCGAATCCCTCTCCTTCGAGTGCGTCGCCTTCGCCGTCGGCTTCGACGCCCTGGAGGCGCTCGTCGCCCGCTCCCCGCGCCTCCGCCGCCTGCGCGTCAACCAGCACGTCTCCGTCGGCCAGCTCCGCCGCCTCCTGGCGCGCGCCCCGCTCCTCACCCACCTCGGCACCGGCTCCTTCCGCCCCGCCCCTGCCCCCGCCCCCGCCCCCGAGCCCGATCCCGCCGAGCTGCAGTCCGCCTTCGCCGCCGCCTCCGCCTCCCTCACCTGCCTCTCCGGCTTCCGCGACCTCGCCGCCGACTACCTCCCCGCCATCCTCCCCGTCTGCCCCAACCTCACCTCCCTCAATTTGAGCTACGCCGATATCTCCGCCCACCAGCTCAGGCCCGCCATTTCGCAATGCCACAATCTCCGGACCTTCTGGGTATATATATATACCATATATATATATATATATATCACCCTTACCCTCTCTCTTCAATTAATTCGTCTGATCAGCTTTCTCCCTTTTTTTACCACCGAGTCCCGTCCCGCTGTCTTGTAGGTGCTCGACACGGTGCGCGACGAAGGTCTCCAAGCCGTGGCCGCCGCCTGCAATCAGCTCCGCGAGCTTCGGGTCTTCCCCTTAGATCCGACGGAGGATTCCGAGGGCTCTGTTTCCGACATCGGCCTCGCCGCCATCTCCCGAGGATGCAGGAATCTCCGATCCATCCTATACTTCTGCCAGCGGATGACCAATGCCGCCGTCACCGCCATGTCCGAGAACTGCCCGGACCTCGAGGTGTTCCGACTCTGCATAATGGGCCGCCACCGCCCCGACCACCGCACCGGCCAGCCCATGGACGAGGGCTTCGGAGCCATCGTCGTCAACTGCAAGAAGCTCACCCGGCTAGCCGTCTCCGGCCTCCTAACCGACAAGGCCTTCGAGTACATCGGCCGCTACGGGAAGTCGGTCAGAACACTCTCCGTGGCTTTTGCCGGGAACAGCGATTTGAGCTTGAAATATGTCCTCGAGGGTTGCACCAATTTGCAGAAGCTCGAGATCCGGGATAGCCCGTTCGGCGATGCAGGCCTGCTGTCCGGGATCCATCATTTTTACAATATGAGGTTCGTGTGGATGTCGTCGTGCAAGCTATCGCTGAACGGATGCAAAGAGGTGGCTCGCAGGCTGCCTCGATTGGTGGTGGAAGTGATAAGAGACCGGGCGGAGGACGAGGAGAGCGCGGCCGTGGAGAAGCTGTATATGTACCGCTCTCTCGCGGGGCCAAGAGATGATGCGCCGCCTTTCGTGAAGATCTTGTAAACTAGAGCTGCTGATCATTCTGAATTCGGTCGGTTTGTTTCCGTATCCACCGCCGGATTCCATTATGCTCTTGCTTGCTCCGTGGGCCGTGGCGTGAATAGTTGATGACGGTGTTCTTCGTTGTTCGCATGAATAGGTGATGATGGTGGAATAGCAGTTGCAGTAGAAGATCAGAACAATATGGTGCGGATGAGTACGAAGCGGAAAGGGGAGGTATCTAGACGAAAGAAAAGAAGTAATGTTGAGTTGTTGTATCAGTAGGCCATTATTTATACAGATCATCTGGAATTTTATGTGATCCTATTTTCCAGCACAATCAATTTTGCTTTCTGCGTAAGAGAAAGAGCATTCGGTCGTAGCTGCATCGCTGAAGATTTGTTTAGGTGACACGCGGATATCCGAAGCTTGTTGTCTTCAAGGTTTTTCTATCCATTTGAAGATTTTGATTTTGATGTTTCTTTATTTTCTTGGATTGTTCTCTTTATTTGATCAACATGCAGGATTCTTGAGATAAAACTTACTGACTGGTAGGAACAAATAAAAATTAATCTGTTTCTTGTTGCTGATTTGGACTTCGCTGTATGATCATTGGCTACCCGATAAGTGATACTCGCATTTGATAGTTGTAGTTTTCTGGAATTTTCCTCAGTTGTCGGCATCCAGTTATAAGGTTAGGCGACTAATGATTACACATAGTGACCTGAAAATTCATGCTGCGAAAGCTACAACCCATGGCCTTTATTGAGAAGTCAGTATAAGTTAGGCTGTGGCCCATTAAGTGAAAGGGAAAAACAAAACATTTCATTGTCTCAGCAGTCACGGTCATCAGGTCAGAACAGTTTTCTTCGAACGCGTCGGGCATTAGTCGTTCTGCAGCTAACTATTGGCAGGTGGGCAGCAATTATCAATCCACATAATGCTTTTTATTATTATTATTTTTTGTCTTTCACTATACATGTATTTTTAACTTGTGCTAATCTTTGTTCGCAAAAAGAATTGTTACGATCTTTGAATCTCTTATTAGTATAACTCTCTAGCACTGTTGAATTGTCTTCAATTCTGTGAAGTTTTAAAACACTGAAAGGTTATTTAGTTGTGTCTTATGCTTTTAACTCTATGATAGTTTCTTTTTATGACGAACTCCGCCTGTAGTACTTGCTCTATATGTGCCGTCGGCTTGTATTTTGAGTCTTAAGTCTTTTGAGGTGAAAAAATCGAGCACCTTCGCATAATCTAGAATTGAAACACTAGGGCAAGATCAGATAGCTGCCGTTCTCCTTTATCTCTAACTGTCTGTTAGTCGACCGTGGCGAGAAGCAGAAGCAGCCATCACGGCTTTTTCTCGTTGGCCCTGATTCAAAAGAAGGTAAAGCGACTCATCAGTCGTCAGGGATCTACAGAGGTGAGCGCATCCAGGCACAGAGGTGGAAAGATGATACAAGGACGAGAGGATAAGGGCTCGTCGGTTCAGTAGAAGCGAGCATATTTTGCTGTTGGATTGTGAGGTCAGAAGAGGAAAAGAAAGAGAGTGACATTTCCAGTTTAAAGGTGATGCAATCCATTTGTTACAAGTGGACGGTTTAATTGAGTACCACCCTTTGGTTGTAGGGGACCCCAATCATTGTTACTGCTATCTGTTTATCCACTTGTGCAAATTACGAAAAAGAAAGAAATCTTTAGGTAGTGATTCTAGGGCAAAAATCTGATGCCTCTCCAGCTTTTGAGTTTTGTTATTTTTAAGTTAGGGGTTCAGTTAAATTTCCCGACGGTTCTGCAAAATTTCGAAAAGGTCTATCTCTACCTGAGGGGCTTCCTGTACGTTTCGACCTATAGCTGCAGGGTGTTCTTTATAAAGAAACTTGGTAATTGTAGGCTTAGAGGATGATCAGCTTGACCATTATGGGTGAAACAATTCACTCTTCCTCTCTTGTTCTTTTCATTATGAGGAGCCTTTAGGTTTCTGTCATATTGTGTCTGATAAAGCAGAGTAGTTTCTTTTCCTTTCTTTTCCTTTCTTTTCTTTCTTTTCCTTTTGATGTCAAACAAATTGATGAAGAAAAGTTAGGCAGGAGGGGAGGATCACTTAGCGATTCGATTACTGCTAAGAACAGTTCTCCTCACCTAACCATCTGAGCTAGGTGGGAGAATCAAATTCCTATTTACTGTGTGTACTTTATTTGTTTAGATGCTGAGACCTCTATGCTTACAGATGAACTGTTAAACACCAAGTTGCAGATAACATTTAAAAGTTGTTAGATCATATTTTTATCGCCTTTTCGATCATAGCATCTCAGAAATAGGGAGGATACAAGAGATCTGATTGCGCAGCCGCCTTCTTCTTTTTAGCTGAGAAAAGAAATACATTTCATATTAGTTTTCTAATGCATGGCCATATGCAAAATAAGATTATCGCATTACACTTTCTCCTCAAGTTCTTTATTTCTACATTTTTTCCACTAGCTATGTCAACATGATTGATTGCTGATTAACCCACTCCTCCGGAAATATCTGTCGATTGCGTGCGTATCTACCACTGTTAGTGACAATTTTGATGGATAAAAGTAAGACTTCGGGTGCAGAAATTTTCTACCTTGAATCTTTCTTCTCAAGGAATATGTTGCATTTAATAACTAAACGATTTCGGTATTATAGTATTGATTTTTTACTGCATTATATAAGATGAACAGAGCTCTGTGATAACAGCTGTTCTGCTTGTCAAAGATGTTGTGCACCAGTTCTTCTTCTTCTTCTATGATTTCTGGGCAAAAGAAGAGATTATAAGAGAAGAGGATGACCCTCCTTATTACCAAACTACTAATCCTTTGAACAAGAATTATCCCTCTAGTGTGATCAGAAATAATTTATGTTACCAACAGTCTCATTCGAGTGAGTTCTCAAGGTCTTGCAACTCAATTTATGAGATTCACAATTTAGCAATAGATCAAACCAAATTGTTTCACTAGGTTCCTTTTTTTCAGTTTATTTCTTCTTCTTCTTCTTCTTCTTCTTCTTCTTCTTGAAGCAAAAGGTTAGAACAAAACATTTATTGAGAAATTATTCCACATTACTCTACATGGGACAACTCTGATGCATACCAAAGATACTTCACAATTAATATGGCCCTAAAATCACCAACTGTCCGTAGCTTAACTAGCAAGAGGGGCTTGATTGTTGGTATCTGGGATTTTAAGTTTGAAATCTAATTACTACACGGGCGTCTTAGCTAAGTCAAATTTTTTTTTTTTTAAAAAAAATAGAGTTGTAATGCTTCCTCTCTCTCTCTCTCTCTCTCTCTATACCATTAGATTTATCTTTTTTATAGAGAGAGAGAGAGAGAGAGAGAGAGAGAGAGAGAGAGAGAGACCTACTGGAATACTATCAATAGCACGAAGTATTTGGTACTATCAAGTTTTCTACCGTTAGATTTATTTTTTTTATCATTTTTATCCGTTAAATTATACTATTCAACCAACCACTTACTCAACCCTGGAGGTCCACATCATTCTAACCGTATATCTTTTAATCTAAAAATAGAAAACTTAATAGCACCAAGTTATTGGTGCTATTAATAGTATTCAAGCCTAGTTCTATATATATATATATATATATAAAAGCTTCATGTTCCTCCTCTTTTTTTTTCTCATTTTCTTTTTTTTTTCGTTTATGAAAGAGCTTTTGTAATATTTTGTAATGGACCCAAAAACTGTGTCAAAATTCTGCAAGAATTTGTTGAGGAATATCAACAAAGTAGCCTTGCCTAAAAGTTGCTTAAAAGAACATATTCTAAACCATAAATGTCTAAAGATGTAGCCAGATTTATGATGTTGATAATATGTACATAATTTTTTGATGTTTGAAACAAAAAAAAAAAAAAAGGTGATTCTCTTTGACAGATGATGAATATATACAAAGAAGATTTTTGATGTCTTAAGTGGCAATCATTCTTAATGACATGAGAGATAATTGGATAATTTAGTGACTAATACAGATAATGAGGCAGAAAAGAAATAAAGTTTATTGAGCTTCAGGAAAGAAAAGGAAAAAATAATAAAGAGAGATAACACTTTAAATCTTGGAAATATCTGATTTGGAGAATATATAGATTTTGCGAATGGATTTACTCTGATTTCATAAAATTCCAGTGAGCTCTTTTAGATTTAACTTTTATGCCAAAAGATCACAGAATATTTCGTTAAGAGGTGTTAGGAATGCAGTAGAAAAACTATTTTCTTTCTGGAAAATAGTTTTCGGTATGTTTTTTTAGTCGTAAAAGTATATTTTCAGTAAAAATGTGTCGGCGGAAAATGAAAACCTGCACCATTTTGTACACTACATTTTTGTCTATCATGCATGTTTTTTTTTTTAGGAATAATTGCCCATATACCCCTCATGCGTCTGAAAATATCCGATCTATCCCTACTTTTTTTTTCTTTCTAAAATACCCTTCATACGTTCCACCGTTATTACAAAATACCCCCGCAGTTATCTCCTGTTAAGTTAATCTGGGTTAAATGTGAGTTAAATATCTACCACAATTAAAAAAAATTAAAATACCAATTTTGCCGTTTACTTAAGGGCAAATAAGAAAGGTTGGTGACGATAGAAGGGTATATTAGAAAAGACCAAAAGTCGAAATACTTTTTGTGCCCCTGACTTTAAGGGCAAATAAGAAAGACAGTGATGATAAAAGGGTATATTTGAAAAGGGTAAAATAGTAATTTTACAGAGATAACAGAGTTACTTAACAGATTTTAACTCTAAGGGTATATTAGAAATAGGTTGGAACGTATGAGGGGTATTTTTAATATTAGCCTTCTAAGAGGGGTAAATCGGAAAATCGAAAACTTTTCAGGGGTATATAAGCAATTGCCCCTTTTTTTTAATATTTAGTCTTTACCATTTTGCATGTACCAGTTTTTTTAATTTAAAATTTGGATAATAAAATTAAAAGTATGAGATGAATTGCCAGCTGTTTGAAGAATGGTGCATGGGTGCATTAATTGGGTGCACAATTTTATTACTTTTCTGGTGTACCTCCCCCTATATATTATGATTAAAATAAAATGTCTAAAATAATATAATACACTTACACACTATGTGGTAATTTACTGTATTTTTATTTATTAAATACAAACTAATATCCAACATAATATATTATATTTTACAGATTAATATAAATAATCTATGTTATATTATATAACTATTATCTGTAAATGCAATAGAAGAGAAAATATAATTTTTTTCTAAGCAACCAAAAAAAATCTTCATCCCTATTTTTTGTCATCCAAACAAGGATAATCTAAAAAATATTTTCTTTTTTTGATACGCCAAATATTAAAGGTTATAAAATTGTCTTCCAATCAAACAGATCCTAAGCAATAGACTACTTTAATACATTATATAATATTCGAGCGAAAACTTAGCGGTACTGTTAGTTTGTTTTCTCAAGAGAAGAAGGTAGCGCGCTATCGGCTTTGTTTATTTCGGTACTATTAGTTTTTAATAGATAAATACTTAAACCAGACATGATTTTTGTTCATATTACAAAAAATGAAAAAATTCTCACCATTTTGGTAGAGGGAATAATTTACCGTTTTCTTTTTTGAGATAAAGATAGCACGCTATTCATTTCATTCATTGAAAAAATGAACTAAGCTACAAAAATGGAGCAACCCGAGCCCCGAGAGAAAAAAAAAAAAAAAAAAAAAAATCTAGGTTGAGAGCAGTGAATTCCACTCCTTCACCAGCTGTTTGAGAAGCTGAACCGCCATCTCCAGATTCGGCAGGATTTTTCTAAAGATGAAGTCGTTTCTGACCTTCTAAGCGGTCCACCAGCTGCCTACTAAGTCAGTAAAACTTAGGGATGCAAACGGATCCGGGTTGGTGGAGCCCCGCCCGACCCGCCGAATGGGGGCGATGCGGGAGGAAATAAACGGATTCGGGCGAGAACGGGACGGTTTATGATCCAAGGCGGATTCGGGACGGGGAAACGGGGAAATTTTTATCCGCCCGAATCCGCCCGAATCCGCCCGAAATTATTTTTATTTTAAATATATATTTTAAAAAATAATATGTTTACAAAAAAAGTTTAAAATACAAGTAAGTTAGTACTCTTATTTCTAATGTATTTGAAATTTTTTAATTTTATTTTGAATTGTGATTGATATTTTTTATTTTTATAATTAATATTGTTAAAATATATATATAATATTATTAAAAATTATTATTTTATATTTTACAAAATATTAATAATTAATAATATTATAATTTTATAAAAAATATTAATTGGCGGGGCGGATTCGGGGCGCCGGCGGGAGGCAGGTTATGACGCGGGGCGGGTTATGGGATGTATTTTTTAACTCGTCACGGATTCGGGGCGGGAGGCGGGGCGGGTTTTTGCTAATCGGGGCGGGAGGCGGGGCGGGGCTCCCGCCCCCAGATCCGCCCCGTTTGCATCCCTAGTAAAACTCATTCTCTTCGTATGCAAACTCTTCCTGGCTGACCATCTGTTTCAAACAAGGTTTACCTCGTCCCCCAGCTCAATAATTTACCTTATTTGTCATAGTTATGGTCAAAATTTTTACTTGATTAGATCTAAACTATCATAAATGGCTATATATATAAAATTATCCCAACTGCGGCTTGACGCATTGGCCTTCAGAAGTTGGATGTTTTAAGTCAACCATAAAGCCACTTAAATGAAAGCATATGCTTGGAGATTTATGCATTAAAATATCTACTAGAGATAATTAAGCAAAGCCATAGGAGGATTAAATTATATAAAGGCGCATGAGGGAGCCTTTAAAAAAAAGAAATGTAAAAGAAACCAAGTTGTCCCATCACACACTAGTTGCTCTTTCAGAGCTCCTGAAAGGTGTGCAAACAAACTAAGAATTAAAGCTTTTTCGAATCACATAGATCATAAGCATAGGGAATCAAAAAAAGTGGTCCAAGAGCTAAAATCAAATTCACTATTTAAATAGTCCCCATGCTGGACATATTCTCATCAATAGAGACCTTAATGTCCACTCATCAGTGGAGCCAAGTTACATGATTCTCCTTCTCAAATGGAGAGCTCCATTACTTACTACTACAGTAGATTCATGCATGGTAGTGAGCTTTTTCTTTTTTTTCTTTTTTTCTTTTTTTTTTTTTCCTTTTTTCCTAAAGAAAGTGATAAACAGACAATGTATCTAACCCCAATCAGAAGTCAACTTTGGAACCTTTGGCTCTGCAATTATCCAACTGCTGAGGCATTTATTAAGAATTTCATTCTCTTTTTGCCTTTTAAGGGACATCTGTAAGTTCCTGATGGATGGTACGCTTTTCTAATTCACAAAAAAAAGTACTTGCCTGTTAATTTAAAAGCCCGAAATTTTTTTTACTGTGGAAAAAAATAAAATGAGTTTGTGAATAAAGTAAACAGTAAAATCTCTAATTTGAAGCTCCTGCTAACTAACTAGTATTTAATTACTTTTTTATTAGTATTTTGGGGTAAAAGTTTCGGTCGTACCTAACGGGGCTGTGAAGAACAAGTTATTCTTGCTTTTTTCTCTAACAAGAATGTAATTTTTAGTAACATGTAATTAAGCTTGCTAGCTTCTTAATTGGTGAAAAATCTCGCTATTCCATCTGATAAAGAGCCCAATATATATATCCTATGTAAATGGTATGTAGATTATTTTGAAATGGAATCTTTTCTTCTTTTTTTTTTAACATAAAGATTGAGTAGAAGTTAAACCAAGAAGGACAAGCACATGATTTAGATGCTAGCTGAGGAAGATTGCCTATCATGTAAACTGGCCTAGCTTGTCATGCCATTCTGTCAACTCATTATTTAAATTTTATGTAGAGCTAGATCTACAGCAATCAGCATGTATGATGTATCCTCCATTCAGATGAAGACAATTACTCCACAGTGGAAGCAAACAAGGAGCAAGTCAGATAAAATCATCACAAGATAAAAAAAAAAAATGGCACCAGCTCTCTCTCTCTCTCTCTCTCTCTCTCTCTCTCTCTCTCTCTCTCTCTCTCTCTCTCTCTCTCTCTCCATTCAAATTTGGCCTACCTCATGTCCTTTTTATCCACCTAACTTTCACATGATACTGACTCTCACAAGCTATACTAATTAATGAAACATTATAGAGTGCAACTGATCGTACCTAACGTAATTGGTTAAAGATTTAATGATTGGTATCTGAAGTTTCAAATTTGAACCTTAAAATCACTACTTTATATTTCTAAATGAGTTCATTTTTAAAAAGTGAACATAACAGATAGCATTCTATCTTTCTCTCTCTCTCTCCAAAAGGGAAAAATAAAGATATAATAGGAGTGTAAATTGAGATGCTTTTTTTGAAGCAATGAAGAATATATTCCCACTGAAGAGTTTTAATTAAGTACCACTCATGTATCCTTGATGAGGAGTTCCACAAAAGGAAAGAAAGATAACATGTTTGATTATCAAGCAAACCTAACCAAATTTTCACAAGGAAATTGAATGTGAAATTATAGGCTCAAACCATTTCGCAGCAGTGGCAAGGGCAGTGGTTGGTACAGAGTTCGAATCACAATTGATTCGCGTTTCTAAGTTTATTTCTTAACGGAATAAACGAAACGGGTAGCGTGCTACCTATCTCTCAAAAAAAAAAAAAAAAAAGAAAGAAATTATAGGCTCAAGTCACTGTAGGCAGATTGGATCTGTGCTTGACCTTTCCCTCTGTGGGGGCCATTTTGGAAGAACCAATCATTCACCACCCCATTCAGAGAGAGGAGAGGAGAAAGAGAGAGGGCCACTAAAAGTCACTGCATTTGGAAGCTTTGTTTGCTTGTTTGAAAGTGGGGAGGAATCTCTCATCATTCCCCCTCCGAGTTCAAACCCTATTTCTGGTGCAACAGATCCTTTAAACTGCCACTGCCACAACATATATACAGTAATAAAAAAGAATACTCTTTTCCCTCTATCTGTATGTATATATCTCTCTCTACTCTATCTCACCCTCTGTCAACAAGCAAAAGCTGCATTAGTTATTCACCCATTTTGGAGGACAGTGGTGATCAATAGAGTCAGAGGCCTTACTTTAAAGAGAGGAGAAGGTTTTGGTGTGGGACTGTAAATTGGTCAAAAGTGATTTCAAACTGAGTCCATTTCTTTCTCTCATTAAAGCATGTGGGGTCTTCTCTGGCCAGAAACTGGACCTGATGACCAGGATGAGTTAAACCAACTTTGCCATATATTTTATTGTATGTACATGACATGGTACTGCAATTACTACTAGCTACTACTGGACCCAATTATATTGTATGACCTTGAGCCTATGCCTAGCTTTACTGAATATGAGAGATTGAAAACAACAGCTCCACCTATTCCTCAAAAAAAAAAAAGAAAAAGAAGAAAACAACAGCTCCACAAGGGGTAAAGGGGAAATTTTTTTTTTTCACATGTGTACTTATAACTGAGTGTGTTGGAGACAGTTCATCCTTTGGATCAATTGCAATAGCCATTACCGACCGTCTGCTAGTGTGAAAAAGTGGTTGATCTCGAGATCTGAATTCGAATTAGTTGATTCGCGTTTAAAATTTGAACATTTAAATGAAATAAATGAAACGGATAGCGTGCTACCTATCTCTCAAAAAAATATTTCGATAGCCATTCCTAGCACAATTAAGTAGCAAAATACTTGATAGTTGATACCCAAAAGACCAAGTTCGAAGCGCAGCTTCCGATTAAGTTCATATTTTAAAAAGAAAAGAACAAAGAGTACCTTAATTTATCTCAAAAAAAAAAAAAAAGATAACTGTATTTAATTAGCGCATTCAAAGCTGGATATTTTTAATTGCAGACTAATAAGAAGGAGAAATGAGATTCTAGCTAGGCTTGGAAAACAAAATTGTCAATTTGGTGCTTCTGATGCTGCTATAGAAGTAAAATAGTATTAATGTACAATAATAAATGAAGTTCCTATCCTTTTTTATATCTAGTGTGCTCTTGGAGACCACTATCCATAAATTTCTCATGGACTCGCACATCATAACTACGCTAGCTTTAATTAGTTAGCTTTGCCCCAAAGCTATACAACAACGAAGCAGGCTCTCAAAAGTTGGATGTAGCCCTAATCAAGTTTCATACACCATGCTTGGGTGGTCAAAATGATCAAATTGGTTAGGCAAAAGCCAATGCTAAAGAAAGGTGATCGAGAGGGGAAAAATCATAAGCTAAAAGGTATAGTAATAAAGAGAGAAAGCGACTCATCTTTATGAATAAGAAGCATGCCTCAAAGCATTAGGTATATATTGAGCTAATAACCCTTGTACTCTCAGATGTGTGTGTGGGTTCACACTCTTTCTTCTTCTTCTTCTTCTTTTTCTTTTTCGGAGGTTGATGCTACTGGTTTCATACTCTTTCTATTTCTAGTGTTAGGAGATCACTGATCACAAGCACATGTGTTTGTCGCAATCATTTTTTATCATGAGAGCAGATGATAAAAGGAAACATGTGAGAGATCATTAATTTCTTACAGTAACTCCGCGAAGAAGGGTTGAGTTTGAATACTTTTACAAGTATTAATTAAGTCTTAGGTATTTTCATGTCGATTCGAATGATGGGCTATCCAAATTGATGATCCACATTATATACAGTGCTTGAATTTTCTAGTTGAAGATATCTCAAAATTAGTAAAGCATATGTAATTAAATTAATTATGACTACTTGATTATTAGATAAATAATTTTAAAAATTCACGAAATGTAGTTTTTAGAAAGTTACGTGCTATAGATTATATTTGACACCTTCAATCGTCGATTTGGAAACCCTCGTCGAATACAATGTTGGAGTATGGAAAATGTGATGCTCCTAAAAGGTATATATTCTAACTCAATAAACCCTAGTTTGAAGCTGAAACGAGGAATATATATATATATATATATAGAGAGAGAGAGAGAGAGAGAGTCCGGCTATGGTGTTTTTTAAAAAAGCATTTGGTGTTGGTAAGTTTTCCGCCGTTAGATTTATTCATTTAATCATTTTTATCTATTAAACTATACTATTAAATCAATCACTTACTCAACTCTATAAAATTACTATCATCCTAACTGCATATCCCTTAATCCAAGAACCGAAATCTACATGCACCAATAACTTAGTACTGTTAGAAGTATAAAAACTCAATTTTATATATATTGTCAATATAGAAAAAGGTGATCAAATGAAGAATGAAGGTGCTATTTGAGCCATTGATCCTCTATTTGATGCACCGACTCCACCGACCCATTTTCATCCCCATCTAAAAAAAACACGCGAAAAAAATGGCAAAGCAATAAGTGATAAAGCTTCCACCTGGTATGATTATAGTAAACCCAATACAGTAAAAACCATTACATGCATGTGCTTGCATAGAAATGCTTTATACTATGTTTTTACCACTCTTCTCATTTAAGCTCCTTGTCACGGCCTTAGTGTTTCTGTTCACAAAGGCGGTGTGGCACCCGCCTTCCTGCTCGAAGAGGAGCAAGCTTTAATTTCGTCCCTATTGTTATTCCGGATCTTCGCGTCCTACAACTAAGTATGCAAAGAAAAATGACAAAGAGAAAGATGCAGAGATGCTCTCAAAATATTAAGTACTACATTACTTAGAAAATGAGAATTACAACTCATGACATACACACTCTCTCTTGTGTGTTTTGATCTTAACTAAACCCCACTACTTATATGCTCCTAGATATAATGAATCTAGACACACACTAACTCACACATTATGACACATATTAACTCACCCACTAACTCAAGATAATGAGCCATAATAAAAGCCAAAAGTCCAAGAGTCACCCCATAACTCTCATGAGTTTTATAACTCTTGAGTTTTTCATAGCGGGTTGGGTTTGGGTCTCTTTAACACCCGATTCAATCTGTTTTCAACCCGTTTTCGCTAGCAGATTTGGGCCAAGAGAAGTCAGCAAAAAATATTTTGTTCGTGACATCCTGCATAGTACACGTATTTACGTGTGTTGTTACTAGCTATTTAGTGGAAATAAAAAGAAAAAGGCGATAGTACGTACATGTACGTAGCTAACATGCACCTTTAATGGTCCCGTTTGAATGTACCAGATTCCAACAAATGAGTAAATGTTCATAATTTTCTTAGGAAGCGTAACCTAGATCCAATGCTAAAAAATAGACGGGAACAATATCTAAAACTTGGGACCAGTTAACACTCGATAATTCGAGAGATAATTGCTTGCACCTGGCGCACCATTCCGGCTTGTGTACGTGCACGTGATGCACCGCGCCAACCATGCACTCGTTAATGGTTCTTCTCTGTTTTATATAATGGCAGAATTTAAAATATGAGATGAAGAGTAGATCACTGGTTAATGTGCAAGCTCAAGTAGTACACCTTGTGTAGGCAATAAATTTGTCTATTTCATGGAGATCCTATATATCTCACAAAACATAGAGATATTAGTAAGATAACGGATTTAATACAATTGTTCTTTGTTACTGTAATAAAGCATAAAATCAGGGGACAACCTCTCTCTCTCTCTCTCTCTCTCTCTCTCTCGACAAGCACTGCAACGTGATGAGGAGTACTGTGAATTTAAGATGCCATAATTAACGAGTAATTAAAGAACGTAAATAACACTGTATCAATAAGCTACTCTGTGCAGGTATTATATAAGTTGTCGGAAAAATTAAACGCTTTGAAAATAATAAATCTATTGGAATTCGGAAGTAAAAGTAATAATAATGTAGAACTTCAGACCTAGCTTGTTTGGTATCGTAGCAGTTTTTTTTTTTATATATTTATTTAAGCACCAGTTTTGTATAGTTTAATCTACTACTATTTTACAAAATGTTCGAAGCAGGGAAAAAAAAAAGTTTAATTTTTTATATATTTTTTTTATTTTCAAACAAATACATTGATAATGCAAGAACTGCAAACAAATGACCAATTAATCTCTTCGACAGCATTTCCTGAAGAAATTTTATTTTAAAAAATAAAATAGAAAAAAAAAAAAAAAAAAAGCAACTATACAGAGCAAGCTCTTAACTTTTGGGCCATTCCTAAAGGCCCAACAGGCCCAGGGCCTCAATATTCCTTCAAGCCTTTCTCAATTCGGCTGGGGCCTGAGCAAAAAAGGACTTGAGAACTACAAAGGGGCCCAAACCAAAATGGGCCAATTGGGCCTGAGCCCAGTGTCACCTAGCCCGTTAACTACGTATATGACAACGCTGAGAAACCAGAGTCCATTATGCACTGATAAGAACATGGTACTTATATATATATGTGTGTAATCGTCATCGTCATCGTCATCATCTAATATTCGACAAAATAAAAAAACAGTTGAAAGACTATTATGTATGCAACGCTGCAGTGAATAGAGTAGAAGCATGCATACATAGGAGAAATTGGAGGAGACAAACCGATCGAGCAGGTATTCGAAAAAGAGGCTATTGGTTAATTTTACTTCGATGGAACCCACACGGTTGTTTTCGTATGGCGCGTTCGTGGCGAGTTCGTGTACGGTGCAAACTCATCACGCCGCCTGTGGAGCGGGTGATGTGAAGGAACTTGGGCGCCTTCTCAAAGTTTAAACTGATTGGGCCAGCGCTTGGCGGGGCGAAGCGAGAGCAGGTCCACCACGTCATCCGTGAACCAGCCAATAGAAGAAAAGGGTATAGATAAACAATGGTCCGGGTCCACGGACGACGTGGTGGACGGTTACCACGCAATAATAGACCCAACCACCGGGGCGATCTCGGGGATCTCGCCAACCACTACCACCCAACCTTGTTCACCAACAATTAAACTGGGCCCCACACACATGCACGGGGGGGCTAAGTCAAAGTGGGCCCCAACCAACACGGCATCGTGTATAGTAGTTATAAACGTATATACTGGAACGGTGGGCCCGCGCGCTTTTATTTCGAACCCCACCCCACCGAGTCATCATTTTGGTCCGTACATCGGGCGCATCATGCACCGCAACTTCTCCTCGACCTTTGCATGTGTCGCGTGGGCCCCGCTTTGCTGGGCCTTTTTCCGCA
The DNA here is from genome assembly GCA_025177825.1 of Aechmea fasciata. Lineage (NCBI taxonomy): Eukaryota > Viridiplantae > Streptophyta > Magnoliopsida > Poales > Bromeliaceae > Aechmea > Aechmea fasciata. The sequence goes on along the minus strand of CM045925.1, from coordinate 9,371,867 downwards.
CCAACATCGGCGTCCGCTTTGGGCCCCCGGAAAGGGACGCGTCGGGGTGACTCTCGAATGTGACTCTCGTTCGTGACCCGACCCCCCTACGCAAATTAGAAATTTCAACTTAGTGTACAACTGTAGAGAGCCAAATAGAGCTTCTGTGTGAAAAAAAATCGAAAGCAAAATGATAGATACTAAGGCTTCATTTGGCAAAGAGTTCGCGAAACAATATGTTGTTCGCAGAAGCTCTTTCGCAGAAGCATGTGGCCTGCTATGGCAGAACAAGCACTTTACAAATGCACGAACTATATGTAATTTGTTCATTCAATTTTTACAACATAAAGGAATATGGTACATTTTTTTTCCCGGCAAATGTTCCATGCAATCAAATCGCATGCAAGATGTATCATACCGTAGGCCCAAATAGGCATTTATAAGCATTACTCAGGTAGTAGGAATGCACTATACAATACAGCTAAAGATCCCTTTTAAATAGGTGGAAAGGGTACGTACTAAGGGTACTAAACTGCTTAAGGTACTGGTTATGCTACGATATGAGTTATATAGGATTTTTAAAATTACAAAGCATTTGCTCTACATTGCACACACATAAGAAGAAGAAGAAGAAGAAGAAGAAAATTAGTATCGTAAGATTACCACAAATTGCTAGATTGGGAGATAAGCAATTAATCGAAAGCCTACACATTTGGTTTTTTTTTTTTTCCCCTTAATCCCAGAAAAAGCAATTTATACTCTAGCTAGCTTTAATTTGTGTGGCTAGAATTTATCCAATGACCTGATGAATTCTTCTTCTTTTTTTTTGAGAATAATGAATTCTTATTTTTATTTTTATCTTTTTTACTATAAACCTCTAACGGGTTTTTGGAATCTTGGATGCAAGGATGAAAAATGTGCACCCTTAATTAATTATATCAGTATAATTGTTGCATTAATTATTTTGTATTCCCATTAAGGAAGTGGATGCGAGGGAGGTGACAAAACATATAAGGGTTCTAATTGGTGTTTGCAGTTGGAATTTTGTGCATATGGATCAGAAACTAGAGGTTAGAATTCTATCGAGCCTATAAGATATTTGCATTGATGAGTAGATTTGATGTTAACTTGGCACCAAGATGTAAACCAGGCAACTATTAATTGGACTTAAATTAACCAATGTCAGATTAATTCTCTATAAAAATGAGTTGAGACATTGTCTAATAAGAGATTATAATAAACTACAAAATTAGTTTCTTTTAGGCTTCATTTGGGATTGCGTGGTGATTACGTTACGTGCAGTGAGAAAGTACGTTGAAAAAAATATCCTATTTGTTTCCGTACGTATAATATTACGTTCCGCAGAAGCATATCCCTATATACGTACTTTTTCCACAGACTCCATTTTATCTAATAAATCTAAGCCTTAATGGTTAGATGAAAAGTCGTTTGGTGTGTTAGACTCACAAGGATCACTTTATAAGTTTTCTTCAAATATATATATATATATATATATATATATATATATATATATATATATATATATATATATATATATATATATATATATATATATATATATATATATAGTAAGGCTACTATGCAGGCGGAGGAATCCGTGCTTCCACATTATTTCGATGTTGTGGCTTTCGAATTGTCGATCGGCTCAGATTAAATTTGATCTAGAGTATTTGAAGTAACTAGAAAATAAATTTTGCGATTTTTCGATATTATTTGCCTAGTGAACGAAGGGGCTAAAAATCAACGGTGAAAATAAAAATCTTACAAAACGCGATAATATAGCATTAAAAATTTAGATCAAAGATATTGATCTTGTTTTATATAGTATAAAGAATTTTCTATCAAAATTTCACGTGATTTAGATATTTCTACAGTTAAACTTGCAAACGGCTCACTACGGCCATTAAAATTATTTGATTTTGTGCTCCTTCGATCACTAGGCAAATAATATCGAAAAATCATAAAATTTATTTTCTAGATACTTCAAATACTCTAGATCAAGTTTAACGGAGATCGACGATTCGAAAGCATCATTGAAACGATGTGGAAGCACGGAGAAGGCTCCGTGCTTCCGATAACATAGTAGCCTCACACTATATATATATATATATATATATATATATATATATATATATATATATATATATATAATTTACTATCCTATTAATAGGATAGGAGCACTTGTCCTATCAATTTTTAGCCTTGGATCAACTCTTTTCATCATTTCTAACCATTAGATTAAATACTATAACCGAGTGGGGACCACTCAACCTGAGGGACAATTTAACTCTAACCATTAATATAATCACTAACCCATAATTTTAATCCAAGGGTTAAAAACTTGATAGAATAGTCTTTCTATCCTATTAATAGGATAGTAGCCACTTTTATATATATATATATATATATATATATATATATATATATATATATATATATATATATATATATATATACATCACACTTTAATTGGTATACCATTCTTGTTTAGCGTGATAAAAATGTTTCTACCAATTGATTAGAATAATAATTAATGAGCCCTCGATTTTAGATTAATTATATTTCGCCAATCTAGGCGCGCACCAGCATCGCCTAAACCCATTTGTGAGACAAAGCTTGAACAAGGAAATTAGAATGAAATCACTAATCACGAGAGATTTAAGATGAGACCTCTCAAACCCTCCTAAGCTAAAACAGGACCTGATCTGGGCCCAAGACCATGGGTTTAATCTTCGATTGATCATAACAAGATCAGATAACAAGCATTCAATAACGACTTTACGCAGAAAAGATAGCCATAAAAATGGACATTTAATTATTCTTTACACCAAATGGCAAATTAATTTTCATTGATCAATTGAAGAAATTTAGCTTAAAAGAACATATTAAAAAATCTGAGACAAAGTATAGTGTAAACCCCCACAAGCTAATTAAAGTCCCATATCCAAGTCACAAATAAGAGTCTACCTCGATCAGTAACCAGCATAGTCGATCACCAAAGAGAAATTTAGCTCACTCCAATTTTATCCAAACACTCCCACATGAAAGGGAAAAAACCACATCAAAACCTTCTCTTTTCGTTTAAGTCATAAATAGCAAACGTTCACATCACTCTCTCTAGATTCATCACACAACACTATACATACCAAAAAAAAAAAGGGGAAAGAGGATGTATGTACTACTTTTCATAAACCAAAAGGATCATTAGTTACTTAGCTAACTAGCTAGATACCTCTTCTAAGAGCTTATACCTTCTAACTTTGCCTCTAAATGCTTGCCTCCCCTTCCCTAATGAGCTCGGTGGCACCTCCTCCGGTGTTCGTAGCCGCTCGGTCACGTCCGATGCCGATCGATTCAATAGTAGTCTTTGCTTCTTTATCGGCTTGTTTAGGTGCGAAGCGAACGACCCGCGATGGAGCTTTAACCCATTAGTGTTACTAGTAGTAGTGATGGTATTAGAGGAAGAAGATGTCGAGTTATTGTTGTTGTTACTGTTGTGGTTTTCGATTGTAGTGTTCTCTTCCTTATAATGAAGGTGCTTCGCGCCTTCCTCCCTTAGACACCAATTGCACGCGCGATACGCCTCAGCCTTCGGGTAAAGATCACTGCAGTATCTGATGTAGATGAAGAAGAACAGTGAGATCGTTCATTTCGCCAAACCACCCGCCCCGCAAAAAAAAAAAAAAAAAAAAAGTTGAGTGGGATGCATATATTCATTCTACTGGGACAGGCGCACCTCTCGATCCGTAGTAGAGAACTAGATGTGAATCTTAAAGCGGCGCTGAATACCATCCAATGTGTTCGTAATAGGATTCGATGCATCGCATCAAATTTTTGTTCACATTTGGATTACACTTAAATATTGAGAGTGTACTAATGAAAATGCACTTTGTTAAAGAATGAATTTAATTTCAAGTAACCAAAAAAAAGCCAACATAAAATTAACCATGAAATGTTACATTATTTTGTAGAGAAAACATAAAAAATGGATCTTACCAATAGTGTACGAATGTTCCACTATGTATAAATAGTGAGATGAGTTAAAATTACTAGCAATATATATATATATATATATATATATATATATGGATCTAGCTAGCTAGAGAGTTGTACTAAAATTAAGAATCATGGCCTAATCAAATAATAGCTGAGAATAAAGTTTTTGTTTTTTTCCCCTTTTTCCTGTTCCCTTGAATTTGATGGATAAGGGACAATGGTTTCGCAACATTTTATGAGACTAATCAAACTTATATAATATATATATAAATATGATAACGAAATCCAGCGCCAGTTTTAATGGCTTTGTCGCGTCGGTGGCGGATTAATTTGCTTACAATAATTGTGACAGTGCCAGATTCATGGCATAACCGCAAAATGAGGGAGAAACGCAGTAAACAACTCAATCAAATAATGTGATTCATCATCTAGTTTCTCGTCGATAATAATAATAATAATAACAATAACAACAACAATATTTACACGCCATAACAAAAACTACATTCAATTTGGGGAAAAAAACAATATATATGTTTCTCCTATTGATTAATTGTACGGATGGAAATAAATGGGGGACAACTCCCGAAGCCGGGTAACATAGAATAACTAACTCAAATGCTCATGGAAATGCGTGTGATAAAACCTTCGACTAATAATAATAATAATAATAATAACAATAATACGGGAATTGATATATTCAGAACAATTTTTGATATTATATCTGGTCATGATTTGAACCTTTTTACTGCAAAAGTAGTAAAATTTGCGCAGAATATATATAAAAAAAATTCTCTGATAATACATCTTGGGGAATTCGTACAATAATCATGTGACGATGGAGACGGAGAATAAGATGGATTCATACCTGTGCTGAGAGCGGAATGAGCAAATCTTGCACCGGAATAACTCCTGCTGTAGGCCGTGATCGCCGCACATGCAACACACCACCGACGACGGCGGCGGCGGCGCACCGCATCCTCCTCCTCCTCCTCCTTTGCTCCCCATCTCATTCCCAAGCAAAGAGAATAAGATCGAGAGATAATATTTGTTTTATTAGTGCTCTACAAACTTATACTCGTTGTGTGGGGGGGATAGAGAGTAGGAATAAGGAAAAGGATGGAATAAAAGAGAGAATAGAGAGGGGGAAATTGAGATGGAGAAAAAAAAGGAAAAATAAGGGGAGATGGATTTATATTTGGAAAAGGGGGACTTTTTGAGTGGCAGAGTTGTGAATTCGAGGAAACGCGGGGGTGGTTTTGGAACGGGAGGGGTTGCATGGTCGGATAACCTGTGGAGGTACGAGGAGCACTGGCACGAATTTCGGATGTAAATGGATCCGGGTTTGGTTGAGGTTCTCCGCTCCGATTCGCTTAAAATCGCGAGACTCTTTTCGTTTTTTGATTCGCTCAAAAATATAATAACGTTTTAATCGGTTTCGAATCTAATTCGACCCGTTAAGAAAATAGCACATGAGGCGGTAAGTAGATTAGGAGTGAGGGGTATTTTGGTAAAGAGAGAAAAGAGACGTGTTGGGAGCCCATGGGGTGGGCGGTGGGGGACGTGGATTATATCAGCTAACCGTGTTATTATTTATTAATTAAATAATAAAAACGTGTGGTGCGCTCCAAAGCGTACCCTTAAGTGTACCCCCAACTTTGAAAATTAACTCTCAAACCCTTGATTTTTAAAATAATACAATAATAATAATGTAAGCGTTTTAAAATATTTATAGGCGTAAAAAATTCTAACAAAATAAAAAATAATGGCGAAAAAATTATATCACAACTTTCTTAATTAATGTCTCTTTGACCCTGCTTTATTTTATTCTTTTACGTACAATTATTAATAAAATTATTTAACAAAAACTTAGAAAAAATCACATTTTTAACTCGGATAATAAACTTAAATATAATTTTAAATTCCAAAAATAAAAAATTTAAACCTAACTAATTCTAACTCAGCTGGGAAAATAATTAATTAGTAAAAATATTTTTTTTTTGAGAGATAGATAGCACGCTACCCGCTTCGTTTATTTTATTTAGAAATAAATTTGGCTGGAAATGTATATCAATTAGGATTGACACGGATCTAGAATCTGGCAGTAATGGCTACTTGGCTGCACTAGCTCTAGTAAATGTTTATTATATTATAAATGAAAGAGACCCAAAAATGAGTAATATGAAACAAGGGCACTTACAGGTACATTTTGAGCTAAGCTTAGCAACAATATATAATATTTTATAGCCCAAAGAATTGATATATTCACCCCTTCCTTTGCCATGATTGGATTTGGGAAACCCTGCTGGGGTTTGACTTTGACTGGAAATATAATAATAGTGGGTTGATGACGTGGCATGTTGGGCTAACTTTTTGTATTATAATTGGGCGAGCCCTTTTTCGACCAATTAGGTTCGAGTTGAGACTCAATTGAGCGAACCAGATAATTTTGACTGCGTTAAGTCGATCGCATTAGTTTAATTCAGATAAAACCCAAAAAGTTTAAAAATTAAATCTCCATTTAATGGTTTTAATCAGACTTTAAGGGGCCCACTAATTGCAGGCCCTTAATTAAATTAAAAACCAGTTATTTTAATTATTGGCTTAATGTTTTAGCTAGAGAAAAACAAGAAAAAAATATGAGCCATTTGATGTGACTCATCTGGGTATAATTGGTGGGTGAAATAGTTTCTTTTTCTTTTTCTTTTTCTTTTTCTTTTTCTTTTTTTTGTCTTCTAATGACTTAGGTTAAGGGAGGTGGTTAATATGGTCCTTTAATTAAGAACATTTGTTAGTCCAAAAGAAAAAAGAAATTTATTGAATCTAATAACTATTTGAAAACAAAGAATAATTATCATGAAAACAAAGAATAATTGGAGAAGAAAATGTATTTCTTTCTGATTTGATAAATTACAAAAGACATCTTTATATAAAGAGAGGTCAAGCTAATACACGATGAGTTATGAATTAGTAAGAAAATTAATATAGTATACACTAACATAAAGAATGCATAATCACCCGTAAAAAAAAATAAATATTTATATAAAGTAACACTATTTATCAACGGAATTTGATCAAATTCAGTGAATTAAACTGATACATGGACCATAGCATGAAATATGGTTTCATCATCAAGAATTGATTTTATTGTGGAAAAAGAAAGATTCACTGAATCTATTCAGTATATATTAACTAAATGTGATTAATTGAATTTTAGTTTGTTTGTAGCGAAATTGCTTCCCTAATATTAACTTTAATGAGAAAATCATAATTCAAGTAAATTGATTGCGTACTACTCAGGATCCACTGCTCTAGTATCCTATAAAATAAAATAAAATAATTAACTTTTTTTAACAATTATACTGCCAAAAATTAATATTCTAAAAACAGGATATTACAGCAGTTGAGTAAAAATATGATGATTTATATCTGAGATTTCAAAAAATTGAAGTTTAGGTGTTTTAGACTTATAAATGAGTTTATTTTTTGGAAAAAATTGAATGGAAAAAGATCAACTTCTCTAAAACAAACTTTATCAAAAAATAAAAAATAAAATAAAATTTTTTTTTAAAGAAAAACGCTACACGCTTTGTTTATTTCAATTAAAAATAAACTTAACTGGAAATGTCAATCAACAAAAATTCGAACTTAGATTTTAGTGCGAACCATCGAGTCTTTTGCCACTTGCGCTAGAGACGGTCAGTAACAACAAAAATATTGGTACGATGCCTCATCACGTTTCACTACGCTAATTGGCTGGAAACTTCTCGAATGAATTTGACGCCGTCCAAAACAAGCAACTCTTCCTCTACCGGGACGCACAAGCCAGATTGAACCCAGAGTCACCCTTGGTGCCGACAAAAAAAGCTAGGAATTAAAACCAAAAAAAAACAAACAATGAAACAGTTGTAATAACCATATTAAATTCGTTCTGTCTCATAAATAGGGCTCGTCTTCTTAATTTTTTTTTTGATATAAAATGTTATTGATACTCAAGAGCGGTTCAATTCTTTGTTTATTTTTATTGTTTTTAAATTACTGACAATGTCAAATCTGTTAGTAGTCTAACGGGCTTGAATGTGGCACGACTTGGATGTAGAAATGATGTTAATAATACCAAGTAGTAAAGAGTTTGATGGTTGATATCCGAAATTTTAAGTACGAATCCTAATTGATTCGTATTTCCAACTAAGTTTATTTTTTTAAAAAATAAACAAAACATGTAACATACTATCTTTCTCTAATAAAAGAAAAACAATAGAAACAAAGTTTCTCATGATTATCAAAAAATAGATTTATTAGACTATTTAGGAGTACATTTGATCGGATTCATGAGTGGAAAAAGATAATTTAATTAACGGCACATCACATACAATGCAATAATTTTAAAGCTGAGTTCTCTGGGGCACAAAAAAGAAAAAGGGAAAAAAAAGAAAAAAAGCACCAAAGATTTCTTCACAGCAGAGAGTCCAGATGCCTTCACGTGGCACTGTCAGCTTGATATCATGCAAATGCCGCAAGGAAGCATGTTATCCACATGATGATATAAACATATTCCTAACTGAGCATATCGCCTAAACTCTATCATCCAAACCCAATGTATAAAAGAAGCCCAAAATGTTTGAATATAAGGTTTTCCTAAACAATCCCTCTTGCACACAACCATTCCAACAAGGAATCTCTCTCCTTTGCAACCTGATTCTTACAAGTTACAAAAAAGTGAAAAAAAAAAAAAAAAAAGATTTAAAAAAAATGGGAAAAAAAAACCCCCGAGATTCTTAAAGCTTGAGTGAACTAATTGATCAAGTACAGAATGAAATATAGCTGATTTATTTGATATATATATATAGATATATCATTAACATACTCTCCAAGAAACAAGTTAAACATTTTTCCCTCCCAAATAATTAGTGGACTAGTTCTTTCACTTTTTACATAATTAGATTCACAGCTCAGATTGACAACTGCCATTTTCTACAGTCTCTCTCTAGTGCAGCTCTTCAAAAAGCTAGGTTTACTGCTAACAAGCATCTAGTTCCTCCAGAGAGTATTATCTTTCAGCATTCGAGAACCTGCCATATATTGAAAAGCATCTTGTTCCGGTAAATCCGAGCACACTCCGCAAAGCTGACCATAGATCTTCCTTGCGCGCCCACCTTGTTCGTTTCATAAAATTATATTCTAAGATACAACTTTGTAAGTACCCCGAAAGGTACGAATAATTTTACAGAAGAGGACATCTGCCACTAATATTTACAGCAAAGAAAAAGGCGAGCCGCTCCGTCCAGGGACCAAGATGCCAAATTGCCGGGTCTATCGTCAGCAGCGTCGTCAAATTATTGCCAATATTGGTAAAAAAAGTGCCCTCCAGTAGAAAAACAGTGAAAAGAGTGGTATCTCTGCCACACCTTACACATGCTTTTTTGAGAACCAGATGCCCACAATTGAGGGTGCTGAATGAGCCACGGAGGTTTGCGGCATCTTAATATCTCTGTTGCTGATTGAGGCCCCTCCATCAAGTAATTTAAACCAAATAAATACTCTTTATTCCGCAAGGCGATACCCCAAATTACGGTGCTTCAAACTTCTGCTGTGGTGCAGTAGGACTGCCCCTGAGAAACAACCATAAATGTCCTGCATGGCGCAACAGATAAGAAATCCTTAGTCGGCGTAAGTTAAACATCTTCATAATTCAAAGCTAAGTTAGTTGGAAAGAAACTTACATGACATCGGGTTTCAAATAACGAGACATGTTCACTCTTTCGCATAAGCCTCAGCAAATTCTTTAATTCTTTCTTTGATGCTCTGTGAACAACAATACTTCATAAGCATGCGCTTGTTACTTTGAGAAACGATATGTATAATAAGACTCCGACTATCATTTAGGGTATTTCAATATGATATCAGGAATAAAGGGGATCAATCATAGTTTGAGGATAAGTTGAAACCACACCTTCAACTCTTCATGCAGAAGGATGAAGACTTTCTTCATCTGCTTATGTCTCTGCAGCCAGATATTAACATGCAAACATAGTGAAGTTCTTTTGGTGGAAAAAGCAACTTTCAATGAGAAACAAAAACATATAATAAAGAGCGAGCGAGAGAGAGAGAGAGAGAATTCTTTACATAGAAGATGCAGAAACAACTTATGCTTAATGTTTTTCTGTCCTCCTCATTTCACAACAAGTCTTACCTCCAGGACTACATTTGTTAAAAATATATATACATGTAAAAGTTTAAATAATAAGTCACTAAAATGTGCCAACAAATTCTCGGATGAATGACCTAATGGATCAGTTCAGGTATATGATTTAAGAAATATTAATCTAGTCAGAAATATTTATCAAACTTATCTCCCTTCAATAACCATTTCGGAACTAATAAGAGGATCTAACATATTCAGATCTAACATATTCATGCAGTGACATATTCGGCAAACACAGCAAAAATAGAGAGAACCGTTTTTTAAGAGATTAATTCATTTAGGTAAGAAAATCGGGCTTTCATGTGATGATCGAATAATACATCAAATGGAAACAGAAGAACCTTATGAAACCTTCACACACAGGTAAGAATATTTTGTATAAAATATAACATTATAGTAAGGATAGGGCAACAGGATTACATAGAATAGATAGTTATAGCTAATGATAGCAACAAGAAGAATACACCAAAGTATAATATAAAAGCATTCGCATGAAGGACCACTGTCTCGCATGTTCATAACATGTATGTATTATTGCATGCAGAGAGATATCTCGGACAATCAAAGAGTTTATTTAGTGATGTTAAAATATGGGAAACATACCGCTTCAGATTGGCGATACATGTCTCTCAGCTTATCTACGAGACTAAAATATTCAGCCATATTTCTTTCTTTAGCAAGCTCAAGCTCACGCCCAATGTTGAGAAAGTCATTCCTACACAACATGGATTGATACATATGACAGATTATTAAACTGTTTTATGAATTTAGGAAAGCTTTGGAGATTTAACAAATATGAGACTAAGTGATATGTTTGAACCGCCTTCATAAAAAGGAACTACCAGATGAAGGAAAGGAAGGCATATCAAACACACTATAAAGGGCCTGTTGGGCCGCGCGGTGGGGCCCACGAGCGGGCCACACTGCATGCCATTTTATGAAAGCTCCGCATGCCGAGCTTTCTCAAAATACCTTTTCTGCAATCGCAGCAGCAGACGCGGTGTGACAGTGCGGCCAAACAGCCACAAAACAAGAAAAATCCATAGATGTACCTAGTTTTTTCTAACTGCTTGTTCAAAGAGCAGTAGGCTTCATATTTCTCATTGTACTCCTGCACATATCCCTTGTATCTGCAAGAGAATTTAGAGCAAAATAAGAAACTTTCTGCTTCAAAAAGATATAAGGTGGAAATCATCATTATGCATCATGTCAACAGATTAGTAAAATATATACCAAGAAAGAATGGCTATGAAAGAAATTGCAGCAAATAAAGCAGCTCATTTGAGCAACTATCGAGAGGGGGGGGGGGGGACAAGGAAACTAACAAATAGTTTTGAGTTTTAACAAAGCAAAGGCGTGACTTACTGCAAGAAATCTTTTATAGGGTCCTTGAGCTCCGGCTCATCTTTGTCATACTTTAAGTAAAAGAAACTGTCTTCATCAGAAGAACAATCCATTCTTTTCCGGCCGTTAACATCACTCTCCGAAGCAAAACTATTCTTACTTCTTTCCACGGTCATTCCAAGGGCGTTTGACTTCTGCATTTTGGATTCCATTACCTTTTTATTACCCATCTGACCATCATGCTTATTATCATGTTGCAGAAACCTAGCAACAGGACTTTTCTTGTCAGAACCTGCATAATCCAGATTCACACCCCGGCTTGCTCTTGAGTCATTTTTATTAGCTACTTCGGCCAACTTATCCAAATGCGTTACGCTCTCGAAAGCAGAATGGTCGATCCTCGAGAACTGCTGATTTTGAGAAAGCATTGCCTTTTTCGGAGGCCTCGTGATATCCTTAAGAAAGGGTGATAGTTCCTTCTGTTCATTAAGTTCATTTGGAGCAATTCTTCCCTTACTTATATCAGAACTGGTGATATCAACAGCACTCACCTTGTTCTCTAATGACTTGAAAGAACCTTTTTTCTCAAATTGTCCTCCCTTATTCTTGGCAGACTCCTCAACAACAAGGGGTTCACGAAACTCACCTAATTCAAGATCGGAAAGCTCTCTTTGGAGCATTCTTCCTTTCCCGTTAGCTGGGGATTTCTCAAAATCAAGCTTGTTCTTGCGTGACAGTTGACCATTGTCTCTGATAATTCCACTAAGTTCAGTGGAATTTCTATCATAGGAGTCAGAAATAATTAACTGATTGTCAGAATCCCTAGCATTTTTGGTTAAATATTTATCTTTCGTGTCAGTGTTAACATTTTTCCCAAATTTACGCATTTTTTCATTTGGTACAGAAGGTTTATCCTGTGTGCTCCTGTTCTTTGTAGTGAATGAATCCAACTCATCAGAACGAACAGAAATCCCTTCATGCGTATTGCCTCTTCCCAAGTTTTCCACATTATTGCCCGTTCTCTGCATTTTATCTATAACCTTCTTCCTAGCATTAATCTGTTCATATCTTTGTGTTGACTGATCAGCGTTTACACTTGTATGTCCATCCCACTCAGCATTATTTATCTGCTTCTTGGGCCTATCCTGCACAGGTCCATCAGGAGACAAATAATGTGCATTGTCCAAAACGGACGCATCCATTGTTTTTCCTGGGGGCATGACTTGTGCTAAGTTTGCAGCCCTTGGCTTTTTAGCAGTTTCTGGCTTCTCCAGAAAGCTCTCAGAACCCAAGGACCTTTTTGATTTGGATTTCAAGCTTCTTTCATTGATGTTTGATAGCTCATGGATAGGCTTATCCTTCAATGCTGTATGTGAAGAGCTCTGTTTCAGAATTCGGTTGCTTTGATTATCCATTGAGTGTTTAATACCCAATGTTTGATGATCCTTAGAGTTCAGTCCATGTGACAAGTTTTCAGTAACTGAAGTAGCATGAATTGCCTCATCATTCTTTTCAAATTCATTCAAATTAAAGAGTGGTGATGCAACTCTTTTCTCTTTATTCGTTCCAAGAGTACTTTTCTCATTCTGATCTTCAGGTGCTTTCCATTCTCCAGGCGAGGGAGACAAGTTTAAGTCAGCTTCCTTCGTTTTGAGCTCCACTTCTTTCTCGTCATCGGTAATATCAACTACGACATCAGAACCCTCTTTGCTGCTAGAGGAACCATCGCTTTCACTGTCACTGCTGCTCGCACTAGCACTTCCTGCAGGGCTTCTGCTTTTGCTTCTGCTTCGGCTACTGTCACTCCCACTGCCACTGCTATCGCTTTCACTCTCGCTGTCACTTCCACTTTCACTAGAACTGTAAGCTCTTTCATCGCTGTCATTGTTGACCTTCTGATCACCAACAACAGTTTCTGGGGATCCCACTATGTCAATCTTCTCAAAAGGATCTGATTCTTCTACGTTCAAGTCTGAATGGGCTTTCTCATCAATTTTCTCAATGACGTCTTTGTCTACAGTGATTGATTCTGCAACTAATGTATGAGGTGCGTTCTCTGGAGAGCTGCGAAGATTAATGTACATTTATCTAAGTATTGATGATCACATAGTCATGCCTATTTTCTCGATAAAATGATATAAAGTTAATGACCTTAGAAAGGTAAAAGAGGTACAATCTTATCAAAGGTCAACTGAAATTGAAAACCATATAATAATGTTGTAGAATATAGTACACCCCATATTGCAGAATTATATTACTTTACTGCAACACACCTATGTGCATCTATTTAAGTATCACATTATATGAACCAGCGAATTACCTATAATACTCATAGCAGAACACACTGGACCTAACGATTACAATCCTGTATAATATACGAAGAACAAGCAAATTATCTAAAACGCTAACATCAGTATTGGGGTTCATCCTCTTGATGTAATGAAATATCAAAGAAGAAGAAGAAGAAGAAGAAAAGACATATCCAATTCAAGTCTACCGTTGATCTACTATCTACTTAGCAACATGGTTACACAGGTGAAAAGAAATGACTCAAATGGAAGGTAGTTATAGAATTTTCGCTTTCACATATATAGTGGCGGGAGGCACTTTGATCTAGAAATTTAAGCATGAATATAGTTACTACAAGGAAAAAAGTGACATATCTGAAAGACAACTATCTACAAGGCTCAGACTCAGAGGAACTCTCAACAGAATGAAAGCAACAATACTTAATTACTAAGATTAAATATCTAAGCGATAAGTCAAATAAAAATGGATGGCACAAGAAAAGAAAAAAAAATCAATGCTATTACCTTCCACTGTCAGATATATGCCTTCTAGAGCTTTCAACTTCTACTCCCGGCTTCAGAAAATACTTTCCTGCCACTTGGGGAGTTGCAATCTGGTTTGAAAGAAAAAGAAAAAGTCTGCTTTCAAGATTTGATCTTGATTTTTTCGACATTTGCATATTAAGAAGTTTATATATTACTTACACTTTTTAGGAGACTCTCAATTTTTTTTGCAGAGCTTGGAATAGATTCTCCAACAGCTTTTTCCAAAGCCTGGAAAAATATTTAGACATGGAGTTAAAAGAGCAACCATAATATCAGATTAATTAGCTTTTGGCAGCAGAGATAAATAATGCACAACCATAATATCAGATTAACTAGCTTTTAGCAGCAGAGATAAATAATGCACAACCATAATATCAGATTAACTAGCTTTTGGTGGCAGAGATAAATAATGCAAAAACCATATCATAGAATTCTTATCATGAAGACTCCATTTGAATTCTACATGACAGATTGAAGGTGTCTGAAATTAATTCCCGCAGCTCACATAGTAGACTTTGAAGGTAACTTGCCAAGACCAAAGCAGAAAAGGAAAGCTCCTCACGATGTTAAACTTATAACATAGGCAAGTAGCATAAGTAGTTTTGGCCATGCAAAGTTGATCATATTGGCTATTTGGCTCTGCTCAGCAGCATCTTGATAATTTATAGTAACTTAAACTTTTTATTTGTACGTGCAAGGGATTACTAGCCTTGCCACAAAAATAAAAAAATGAGAATATTTACAGAGCAACTAACCAACATGGTTTGTCAAAAACAAAGCATACCTTTAAGCTCATCCCTTTCGGATTTTCTGAGAGTAGAGTTATCAACAAGTTTTGCAAATCTGTTGGTTTGTCACCAATGCCTTCAGAATGTCCACTTATTCGATTTTTCACTCCAATTGCAGCCCTGCTAGGTGTTTCTTTCTCAAAGTTACTAGTTTCCTCTTTATTTATGTTTGCAGGGGTAATTTCTTCATAATTTAAATTTCCACGAAAAGCAGTTGAAATTCCAGCAGGGGATGCAGAAATGGCCAATCGAGATTGCTCAGGAGGCGAGGGAACAGGCGATACTAACGGAATTCCTTTCACAACATTGTTCGACAATAATCCAGTTTTCGTAATAGATTTAGGTGGAGCAACAGTGGGAGCTGAAGCAAAGCAAAATAAAATGTTAGGCAAGATTGTAATTCACTGTTCTGTAATATGGAGAGGAAGAATGAAAAGCCTACTTAACTAAGTTTTGTTAAAAAAAAAAAAAAAAAAACTGTAACAAGTGGCCTTCATACCTCTCATATACATAAAATGACATTTGAGAGTAACATAGATGAAGCTTATTACAATTTAATTTCACAAGCTAAGGACAAAGCTATAACCTTGACTTGATTCAACCTTTCGCTTCTTAAAAAAGGGTTCCTTTTTCTTCCATCCCATCCTCCGCATACTTCCTGAAAGGAATCATCAAATGTGATCAAAACAAATAAAATCTAGAAGAGAGGTGGGGAGGGAGAAAGGAAGCACTGCAAACATGTATGAGATATTAATGCAGTGGAAACTAGCCACAAGTACTGCTCTTGATCATTTGCAGTAACATGATAGGCAGAATATGAACTTACAAAAAGGCAATTCTTCCTTGTAATAATACCAATTTCAGTATTAGTTAAGCAATGTAAAGCTCTCGTCAAACCTCAACACCACCAGTTTACTTGTTCCAACATGGTTCTTATGCGAAAAAGTTGATAAAATGTAAATTATAGAAACAAATTTTGAAGTACTTGCCTTCAACTGCGGCTGCAGCCATTGATTTCGCCTGACTTTTCACAGAAGGATTTGCAGGGTCTAATACAATTGCTCTGTTATACATAAGGGAAGTCCGGTCAACATGTCATAGTAGAAAACAAAAGGCATGCCATGAACAGCCATATGGAAAGCACATCTACATAGTATCCCCTTAAATTCTAAACTGTGATGCTTGGCGAGTGAACTGTAAGGCGTGAAATAATAGTATATATTGCGAAAAAAATATGGTAGAAGGGAGTGGTAGGGCACAACAGATTAATCATATGTCGTACTTTCGAGATTTAGATTGGCGTTCAGCCTCCTCGGAGCGCATTTTGACATGGTTCTTTGTTGACTCATCTAGAATTCGTTGTACATTCAGCTTTCTCCAAGCAGAGCCACACTCAACAAGCAATCCATCTCCATCTTCTCCACTACGACGTTCCTCATAAATATCACATAAGTCACCGAGTTCCTTTGACCATGTAAATTTGAATTCCTTGCCACCCACATTTATGACCTGATACAGATAAACAGAATGTATATAAGAGAATAACGCATGGATAGGAAACTTTGTCTTTCTAGGAGAAGATATACAAATTTAAAAATATATTTCACATAGTAATCTGCAAATACCAGATAGAGCATGTCATAAGGCATAGCCTTATTCGAAAATATGAGTTTGGCTACATATTCAACCAAACTACCGAAACAAATCATAGTGACAGGCCCCGTTTGTCAAATTATTGGAAGTAATTTTCATCTTTAGTACCTGGTAACGCGCATGAACTACCATAAAAACGAAGTATCCTACTCATATAAACAGATGCACCTGTAAATAGGAATTAATGAACTGCGAAGAAATTAGTCAAAATTTGCTAACAGCAAGTCCAATTTTGAATGGAACTATAGAGCGTCAAAAAAGTTGCTAAGAGATAAGTTCTCTCTAAAGAATGACTTCAATGCATTCACACTACGGGCCATCCATAAGAAGTTATGATATTTGCCAATACTAACTCAATTTCCCTTCCAACAAAGTAGCATCCCCAAAGTTCAATCTAAATCAGAGCAATGCAATACGAATCAACAGCTCAAGCAATTCCATACGAAGAAAATAGGTTTGAAGCAAACAAAAAGACCAAATCGGCATACGTTCTCCGAAGGATTGATCAAGTTGGAGTCGAACTTGATCCTGGCGACGCCGCCCTGGGCCTCGGCGCGCCTGATCTCCTCGATTAGGTCGGGGGTGAGGCGTATGATCGCCCCGAACTCGAGGGGGTCCCCCCGCGCGAGGCCGAAGGTCTCGTCCCGAGAGGCCGCCGCCGCCGCCGCCGCGGCGCCACCCGGCCCGCCGGGGCGCCCTCGGGATGCTGCCGCGGCGGCCGCCCCGCATGGGGGCGCGGGGGCCGCCACGGCCGAGGTGCGGCGGCGGCGGAAGCTGCCGCTTCCCGCCGCCCCTCCCCGCGGGGGCGGCGCCGCCGCCTCCGCCCCGTCCGAGCTTGTACATCGCCGGCGCCCGAGGAGACGCGCGGTGGCGGAGAGGGAGCGCGAGAGAGGAAGGGAGGGTTTTAATTTCGCCTTCGGGTAAATAATAATAATAATTATTATAATAATTATAATAAAAACAAGAAGATTATAAGAAAAGGCAAAACCGAGGGAGCTTTCTCGGCAAGGATTTTGGCTCCGGTTCGGACTAATTTTTTTTTATTTTTTTATTTATTCTGATGGGACGTGGATACATATCATTATTATTATTATTATTATTATTATTATGAAGTTTAAGGTGCGCAAATGACATTGAAGAGCCTTTGGGCTTAAGTATGGGCCGGCCCATTTAAACGGACAAATCTTACAGTGGGCTCTTTATTAGGTCCAAATTCGATAATGGTAACTAGATCTCAGCTTGTTGGATTATGGCCCAAATGTTAGTCGCGCGCTATATAAAAAATAACGGCAAAAACATTTAATATTAATTATTATTATTATATTATATTATATTATTATATTAATAAGGAACCCTGCATCCTTCTAAAAATTGTATTGTTTGTAATATCTTCAATGCACTTCCATTCCCCACTGTCAATGAAATAAATTAGAGATGCAGTTTTCTATTTTTTGGGCCCCTGGAACGAAGAAACCATAGTCCATAATATGAGAGATGATTAAGGATTAGAGAATGTATCCATAGAAGCAGGGACGAAAACAAAAATTAAGATTCTGGAGTTTGGCAGAAAAAAATTGGACCTTAAACAATAAGAAAAAGAGTTTGTAAGATTCACTGGCCATTTATTGCTACCGACAACAATGATAATGTGCTCAAATAGGAGCAAGATTATAAAAACCGAAGAAAAAGGACCGAGGAATTCGAAAAAAGATTGGGACATAAATTTAAAAAAAAAATCAATTTAATCGTCCTAAAACTAAAATTTATAATATTTTAGGTTTTACTATAAAAAACTTATATATAATTAAAAAAAAAAATTAGAGATATATGACGCCACTGCCGCTTATATTTGATTTAAAAATAAACTTAGTAAGAATTATAAATTAAGTAGGATTCGAACTTGGGTCTCAGATACCAACCACCGAACCTTTTGCCGCTTGCTTTAAAAATGGTGGGTATATAATTTTTAAAAGTTGAGAGGGTTTATGACCACTATGAATCTCGCTATGACTCCGTCCCTGCATAGAAGTATACAGGATTATAAGATGTTGTGTTTAACCCAAAATGCCTTTTTCATTGGATTTGGGTTCGTATCTTTCCTTTCTTTTCTTTTTAAATCCCCATGATGAAAAGTCATAAAACTCTTTAATACCGTCCACATTCAACAAGGTTTAGAACTCTAGAAAAGATTTCGCCACGTACGGTGAAAAAAAAAAAAGAAAAATAATTTACATACTTTTGCCCAATTCCTTTTTGCTTAATAAGCTTAGTTGACCATCAATTCCAACACGGCACTAATGGCATAAGCAAATTGCAGAAGCTTATATTGAATTAGCATTTTTTTTAGGCTTAGTTGACCATCAATTCCAACACGGCACTAATGAGATAAGCAATTTGCAGAAGCTTATATTGAATTAGCATTTTTTTTGTTTATTGCTACTTAATTTGGGGGAAATTGATCTATAACACAACAATGACAACATTTGCCACAAGCCACTATTAAATAATGATTTTTTAGCCCAAAGAAAAGCGCTTAATGACAACATAATGGCAACATTTTGCCAAACCTAAAAGTGCTTACACTAATAAAGCTTGTCTCATTCATAATGGCCTTTTTCAAAGGCACTATGAATCTCTTATTAGGATATTATTATATAGTAATGAAGTATAGTAGTGCACGCCAAATTAATCCCCTGTAAATCCCCTCGGAATTACCAAACACGGAAGTATATATATTATCTGATTCATTTATACAATTTGTTGCGAAAAGCGTATTATCAATTTATACAGATCATTAAAGAAGTTTTGCAGGTAATTTGTATTGAATGGAAAGTAAGATCTCAGTAGGACAAGGATGTTTTTTAAGATTGTGTTTAATTAAATTAAAAATATTCAACAATTTAATAACTTTATTGGCCTGTACTTATTATATATATGTGTTGTAATTTTATCTGCTAAAAAATAATTAAATCCATTCAATTGTACAAAATAATTAACAAATTTTTTTAAAAAAATTAACTTAATTGCCCGAAAAATCGTGCAAATTAGAGATATAAAAGACAAAGAAGTGTCAATAAAAGAAAACAAATAAAACAAGGTTCAAATATTGCTGCTTTAAAATGGCCTATATATCCATTATATAGAGAAAAAATCACACGCAAGGTGAAGAAGCCCCCAAGTGCTTTTCACAAAATCACTATCACTTACGAAAGAAGTTACATACAATCGCTGGTTTCCACTTGTCCCCACGTGCCAACACATGCATCCAAACACCCACCTCTATGAGAGAGGGACATATCATGTCCACGACCCCATGCAAACGCAAATAATAGAGGTATATATTAGAGTGTGAACTAACACTCTTATATGTAACACTAGTAAATTTGTTCTTCTTTTTTTTTGTTTTTTTAACTTCAATAAAGAGAAAGGAATAACACATCCCACCCACTCCGATATCATACGAAAAAGAAATAAAGGAAGATCCTGAGATAAGCCCCCATCTAAATCATGAAAAAGGAATACGTAGTAGTAGTAGTAGTAGTAGTAGTAGTAGTAGTAGTAGTAGTGAGATCTCTCCCCCTCAAGTAAAGCTACTTAAAAAGCAACTTAACCCATCATATACATATACAGTGCATAAAAGAGAGCCATCACTCTCCCCCCTCTCCTTTGGACCTCGACGCGTCTAGCGTGCGCGCGTGCGCGGCTTCGCACAAGTCCATTTCGCTTTGGGTCAAAAGTCACTGCCCCTCTCTCTCTCTGCTTTGTATCATCAACAAAGGAGGAGAGGAGAGTGAACTATCTCTTGTGATACAAGCTCTTATATCTTTCCGCTTTATTGGGCCATCATAAGGGCCCCCTCGCGCTTTCTCTTCCAACCGCCACGAATAAAGAGGGAATTTTTAAAAAGTTACTAATACGCTTGCTTATATACGTACTGATGTATCACGCGCAGATTAACTTGTACAGTACAGACGATGGGCGTGTCCGTCGGCGTCCACAATCCACCAAAGACATATGCCCGCACAAGAGTAGTTGATTCCCGAATTCAATCATTGGAGACGCGTGGAGAAACCCCATTGGCTCTTCGCCTTTCTCTAGGCCCCGGCTCAATTGTACTGGGCCAAAAAAAGGGACCTTCCCACTTGCGCGCACACAGGCACACTGTTAACCACTGCTACTATTGCTAAATCCCACTCCTAGAGCCTTATACACTTGCCACTTATTCTACTTTTAACAATAATCAGTAGAACTTGTATAATAATAATTTGGTGAGTAGTAGTGAATGGTGATAGTGGAAGTTACAGTGCGCTTGTAGATGCAGAAGCAGCTCCAAAAGCCATGGTTTTCAGCTTGAGAGATTTTAAATAGCTTATGGCTTCGTCGAGAATGGTGGCGGCGTCTTTACCCTTACCGCCCGGTATGATCCTTCGCAATAACCCTACGGTCTCCCGTATCCTCTCCCTCTTAATTCGCTTATTCGGGTAGTAACTGGGTTCATTAGATATCTCTTCTTCTTCTTCTTCTTCTTTCTCCTTTTCATCACCTGCTTCTTCTCTCTTCTCGCCTGCTCCCACACAACTCAACTCCACATCACCGTCATTCTTTCTGTCGTAAACTCTCGCAGAGCTCGCAGTGTCGACAAGTGATGCGTCGAGCTCCGAATCAAGCCTTCGTTTCTTTGTCGGCAGAGTTTTTGAGCTTGCGACCTCCTCTATGCTCCTTTCCTTGGATATGATAACGGGGAAGTGCCCCGTGCTAGCTTCTTCTTCTTCTTCTTCTTCTTCTTCTTTTGCTTCCTCTTCGTCAACATAGTCTTCAGAATCCGAATAGAGGAGCGCATCAATCTCCTCCGTGTCCTCGTGCATCTCCTCAACACCATTTCCGTCGGTAACATTCGTTTCATTACTCCCCTGCAAATCCATGTATAATGGGTTCGCCGCGCCCTGCGAAGTAATCAAAGGTGCGGCTGCAGAAGTACAGATCAGGCTTGTTTGATTCCTCGACTGATCAAAAGCCGTAAACTTCCTCTGAGAAGAGGTGATTTCTTGGAGCCCAAATGCCGCAATCATCGGATTGTGATACAGGGGAAAGGGTGCAGCTCCATTAACAGAGAAAGCGGCGGCCCCTGAAGGGTCGACATACGCCGGAAGCCCCATAGAATTGGTGTTCTCTTGCGCGGTAGTGGGCGGGCAGAGAGTATTACCGCAGTTCAAAGCACCGAATCCCCATGGAGAAGAATGGGGTACTTGGTGCCAAGGATCGCGATCCTTGCCCATACACACGTTTCAGATCGAAACCACCAAAACAATTTACCTGTAAAACAAACACCTAATAAATGACAAACTCCCCCTAAAACACACAAAAGGATTTAAAACAACTAAAGAGATGCAACCATACCGGATAGAATTGACCACAGAAGAAATGTTCTTCCACAAGAATTTCTCCAACAAACTGTAAAAATTCCACCTTTATTTGATTGAGCAGCAGAGAGAAGCTAATCTACGTGACGGGCTTCAGGAGGTGGCGGAAGTACTCGGCCTGTAGAGATCATAAGAGATTAGATGCTTCCAAACGAGCTAAAAATTCTAGATTTTGATAGAAGCTTCACTATTGTTTCATCAGTGTTACCTGGCAATCCTGCAACGGTTGGAAACAAGCGATGATCCTGACGATTATGGTGGCGCTACCGGCGATCCCATTCTCGTGTTTCAACGCTCGGAATCTCGTCTGCGTTGCTGCTTGGCACACCATTACTACTCTAACCCTCTATAGATCGAAACCACTCCGCAGAGTACCAAAAGAAAGGGATCTTTGAAGAAGAGGAGGTCAGGTGAAATGCTTATGAGAGATGCGGGGATCACCAAACCTAAAAATTCCTCTTTTTTTCCTTATATTACCTCAAATAGAAGGAATCTAAAGGGAAAAGTGTATTGTTACCAGAGATTTAAGAGGAAGAAGAAGAAGAAGAAGAGAGAAAGAGAATGAGCAGTGAAAAAGGGCACAAAAGTGGGAGAGGAGAAAAAGTAGAGTTATAGAATAACCCTACAATACAAATTCAAGGAGATCCCTTTTCGAAGTACATCAACGGAGAGGCTCAACCACCGCATAGTGTTGCGAATCTCTAACCACAAAAAGCTTCAATTCCCCACCTCCAGTGAACTGCAACAGCGAAATCAAGGTCAAAAAACCCTAATTTTCTCCAGAAAAGAAGCAAATCGAACAAAAAAAAAAAAAATTTTAAAAGTCGCAAAAAAGAGCCTTTTTGGAATCAAATCTGCCTAAGAAGACGCTCACGATGTTTTAGATGGAAATTAACACGAAATCACCCAAAAAAAAAATGTTCAGTGAAAAGACCTCCAAAGTACTACAAAAATCAGTTTTTTAGCACAAAAATTCACGATAAAAACAAAAAATAAAAAACAGATTCAAAGCATGAATGTACCATCCAGCACCATCCAGCATCAAGAAAACCGATTCCGGAAGTAAAAATCCGAAATATTCGAGGACCAATCAAATAAACACAAGAAAAAACCGGAAAAAAAAGGGGGAAATTTCGCGGGAGAAACCTGAGATCTCTTTGCCCTACGCCAATCGAAAGAGCCCAAAAAGCGAAGTTCACGCGCGGATCGAGAATCGAGCTCGAAACTTGAGAGGGAGAGAGAGAGAGAGAGAGAGAGAGTGGAAAGATCGTGGAAATGGGGAATGGAGAACGAAACCACAAACGCTTTGGACTCGGAGAAAAGAGTTCACGAGAGAATGAACAAGGCGAAGAAGGGGATGAGTTTTATCGGCCTTTTGTGACGAAAATGCCCTCAATGGATGCGGCGTATTTACCGTGAAGTGTAGTTGGAGTGTGTTGTCATAATGGGGAAACTGCGTGGGCTTGGAGGTAAAATGAGTCAAAAATTATAACGTAAGGTCAAAATACCTGTCGACTGTAGATGATGTTGGGTTCGAACCATGGGTTAGACTTTTCTTTTTTCTTTTTCTTTTTTTACTTTTTAATTTTCTCTCACTAGTTATAATACTATAGTATTTTTTTAAAAAAAAATTATGGGGATTAAGGCCCAGGATTCATGCGTTTAATTTGTTTATTGGGCATTTTAGTTCTAATTTTAATTTCATTTGAGTTTCAATTATAGTAATTTTACTGTTGATGTTTCATTTCTAGAGTTTTGTTTCTAAAGTTTGATGGTGCTAAATGCTAATCCAGATGGAAGTTTAGGGACAAATTAAATTTGTGATTAATTCCAACTCATGAAAATTATGATTGCTTTTTTTTTTCTCTCTCTTTTTTAATTACTTGACTCATCAAGCTTTGTCTCAAAAGTGTTATGTAATTTTACCTTTACTATCTATCATTTCAATCCCCAGAAAAAAGAAGAATAAAAAAAGGGGGGGGCCTTAGTTTAAGAACTCCCAAAAAGAAATGAAAAAAAAAAAAGAAGAAGAAATAAAACAATTCCATTTTGTCCACTTATAGTTGAACATGATTAGATGGGTAGTAATATCACAAAGAGAGAGCTTTGGTGTGGGTGTGAACTCCATTTCATTGATTCCATGCTTTAAAATCCCATCCCCTTGAAATTGCACATCACTTTCTCATAGTGGCTTCTGACTTGAGAGGCTCTTAGCAATCTCACCCCTCCCTCACCCTGCAGTCAGCACTCCTCTTTTCTTCCTCCTGTCTTCTTCTGCCTGTAGCTGGATGCCCTCCTTAGCCAGCTTACAGACTTCACTCTTCAGGGAGAGAGAGAGAGAGAGACAGCATTCATGCATGTGAACCCCTCAACCACCTGATGCCCCAACTTGTTACCACACATGCCTTAATTACCATATCATATCATGCATAGTTAATTTGTTGATATCATGTAGTCTTTTGTGTGTTTAGATTAATTAGAGAAAAAATAGAAAACGGCGACAAAGATAGAGAAAACAACAATAAGAGGCGAAATTCATCTTCCCGATGAAGCGAGGTAACAGCTAAAGTAAGTGAAAGAGGAACAGTTTGGCCCCATCCAGAGATGTTATCCGGTTCGGTTCAAAAACAGAAAGAGAAAATGTATATGTGGATGATTTGAGCCGGTTTGGAGGAGCCCACATTCATTAATGATTGATTCGGTTCAAGCAAAGAAAAAAAAAATTTGGTTTGATTCAAATAAAGAAAAACAAAAATATGTGGGTTCGAGATAAAGCCCACACCTAATAATAAAGAAAACGTTGTCGTGCGATAAATTTAGAAAGAATAATATATAGATATATATAGATTGTTTGATATCATGCAGTATTTCATGTTTTTTAGTGACACTTTTTTTTTAGCAAATAATAACATGCTATAGCTTCATTCAATTAAAAATTAAATGAAAAGCTAACAAGATAGGACAGCGCAGCTAAAAAAAAAAAAAAAAAAAGGTGGTGGCAATTTGGAAGCATCCCAAGAAATTCCGCAGGAGTGAATTTCTGCAAGTATTTGTTTCTGTTACTCAAAAATTCTTACCAACCGTTCCTAGACCAAGTGGCAAAAAGCTTAGTGGTTGGTATCCGAGACCCGAGTTCAAATCATAGTTGATTCACATTTCTAGCTAAGTTTATTTTTTAATGAAATAAGCGAAGCGGGTAGCGTGCTATTTTTCTCTCAAAAAAAAAAAAAAAAAAAGAAGAAAAAAAATCTTCAATTCTTCTGTTTCACATTTTATTCAAAAAAAAAAAATGATTTCCTACCTTGATGAAGTTAGAATTTGATAAAACAGTTGCAAATCAACTAGTTAAATAAAAAAAAAATTTTGTTATTCATTTTGAGGAAAAAGATTGCAAAACTCTCTTTCCTTAACAAAAATTAATAGATTTTGAAGTACTATAGATCATGCTTTAGGTTCTTATTTAAATCTAACAAAAACTCTGATTGCACAAGCAGAAACTCTCCTTTGAAATTTTTAATTCCATGTGGTAGTCATAAACAACTAGAAATAATTAATTAACAAAACTATTCTTTAATAACATTTAATTTTCAAATAAGTTTATAAAACGGCCCTTAGTTGCTTAAACCTCTATCAAGCCTCCACAGAAGATATGCCCCTGTATGGGAGACTCACACTGATCCATATATACTCTATACAACTAACTAGTCCCCTTAATAATCTACTTTTTGTACTTAAACTTTTATTTCATGGGGATTTGATTCCCCCCTCCTCAAAGGCAAATGGGGAGGAGACCAAGCAACCTATAGATATATACAAAAGCAATTAAAGTAAACATACATAAAAAAAAGGGTCAAATACATACAGGTCCCTACAAATATAGTCAATTGCGGAAATATCCTGAGCGAAAGCCCAGGTGAGATATTCCGCAAAAGTCAAAGTATGCGGTATGTCACTGTCGTGCCTTTTGCGGGGACATATCTGCGGGAATATTTTGCGGATATATCCCGCAAAAGGCACGGCGAGAACATATCTGCATACTTTTGGACTTTTGCGGGAACATCTACCTGGTTCGCTTTTGAGATATTTCCGCAATTGATATGTTAACCCTAAAAAAAATAACAAAAGTATACGCATGCCTATGCCACCAAACCTCTCCCCAAATCTTAAGGCCTCTGAGAAGAAGATTTGCCCACTAATAAACTAATTTAATATAATCTATATATATATGGCTTAATTTAATTAGTAGTACACTTTTAACTTTAGTATTAGTTTTTTTGTGTCACGCTCTCTTGTTTAGAGGGGAGGGAGCAAAAGAAAAAGGAACGAGTCAAGGGGAGAGGGAGCCCCCCCTCCCATTCCCTTGAGGTCTACGCTTTGGGTGGCACCAAAACCACACCTTTAGATTTTAAGTAGGGGGGGGAATTAAAGGGAGATGGTGATGGACCAAATGGTTGTTTACTTTTGATTAAATCATGTTG
This sequence comes from Aechmea fasciata, assembly GCA_025177825.1. Taxonomy (NCBI): domain Eukaryota; kingdom Viridiplantae; phylum Streptophyta; class Magnoliopsida; order Poales; family Bromeliaceae; genus Aechmea; species Aechmea fasciata. The sequence goes on along the minus strand of CM045925.1, from coordinate 9,345,152 downwards.
GTTTGTCCCAAAAACCACTTTGTTAATCATTGTCAACGTTGCGAGTCGTTGCGCGACACTTGTCACGATGCCTGTGGATTTGCGGGGTGCGCGTGTCGGCCGGCGATTGGTGCGAGTTTGTGCAAAGTTTAAATTTTATGTAAAGATCGAGTTCAATTTGATTTATTTGGTTAAAGCACAAGTTTGATTTTGTAGTAGCTAGCTAGTTGAGAAACTAAAGAGTAGTTTTATTAAACACTTGGTCGTTGATGGAGTATAAGTTCGATCACAAGCCTCGCTAATAAAGATTCATAGTCAAATTACCGATCGACCGTTTCTAGAGCAGGTGGGAAAGGACTTGGTGATTGATATTCGAGACCCAAATTCGAATCCTAGTTGATTCACATTTCTAGCTAAATTTATTTCTAAATGAAATAAACAAAATGGGTAGTGTACTACGACCTATCTCTCTCTCAACAAAAAAAAAAAGAAAAAAAAGAAAAAGATTCATAGTCAAACTAAATGAACCTAACTTATTGAATAATGATTATATATTCTTTATGTTCCATTTTGTTTAATTTAGTTTGTTTTTTCAAAAGCCAAATATGAAATAAATATGATCGATATACACCACAAGGATAACTTATTATTATTATTATTACTTGCAGGCAATGCTACAATATAGTCAATTGAGCTAGCTTTAAATATTACTTCGTGAACATCACATCAATTAATCAACTCTATCTAAAATAGCTTAATTAATTAATGTTCTAATTAAAATAATGGAATTAATTAGTTAACTTGATAACTAGATGCACGCGTGATCCTATCGTTTTAATCATTCTTCTTAAACTTAATTAATCTAGGAATTAGTTAATTTGATCATGCAAATAATGTATATAGCAACATTTGACCTAGTAATACACGCGCGCACATATAAAAATGGGACCATACCTAGAGAACGATGTGGCGGATCGACATATATATATATATATATATATATATATATATATATATATATATATATATATATATATACAGCTATATACTCTCAACGCATTTTATTTCGATGATCGGTTGCTTCGGACATAAGACGCCTCCGCTGAACATCGATAGAGCTTCAAGGTGTGATCGGCTCCGTTGAACATGGCGATACCACTTAAAGTGTTTAGAAATCAAATTTCAAATATTTTCGACATCATTTGCATAACGATCAAAGGGTTTCAAAATTTGTAATTTTAATGGTGGATAAGAGACGTTTTCGTTTAACGGTGTAAAGATATCCAAATCAATTGAATTTTGTTAGAAAATTCTTTAAACTATTTAAAACAAGATCTATACTCTTGATCTTGATTACAAGACTCCTATCATCATTTTTTAAAGAATATTCATTTTCAACCATTCATTTTCTCGTTCACTAGATGGATAAAAGAACAATATCGAAAGTGCGTGAAATTTGTTTTTTAGGTAGCTTAAATGGTTTAGATCATATTCAACGAGATCGTCAATTTGGAAGCTCTATCATCGAAAACAACTCGATAGTAAAATGCTCCGTTTACTATCGAGAGTATTCTAAATAACTCTATATATATATATATATATATATATATATATATATATATATATATATATATATATATATATATATATATATATATATATATATATATATATATTACACTCCATTTTTAATTTTTTGTAAGTTTGTCGATAAGTCACTACCCCGAACCCCTCATAATATTTAAAGGTACCGTTTGGTTCAGATATAAACAAGAACCAGTTATTACAAAAATATGTATAAATATGGGAATAAGCAAGATCTCCTCGTGGCGGTGTACAGAATTAAGGAGCTGTTGAATTTACGGAAGCTTTGTGCATAATCTACTAGATGTCCTAACATTGGTTTTTTTTTTTTTTTTTTTTTTTTTTTTTTTTTTCTTCTCCGCCTCCTTTGAGGCCTCGGATGCCTCACCCATGTAGCCTAATTCATCTTTTCATTGAATGAAGCAGATAGCACGCTACCTTTTCTCAACAAAAAATATATATATATATATTTGGATAAAAATTAGATTGTTTACAGGGATAAAAAATAAACGTTTGAATAGATAATATAGAATAAGAAAAATAATGAATAGTTATATATCTTTCATAGAAGGATTCAAAGATCTATCCTATAACTTAACGGCGAATCTTCCTAGTATTATTCTAGTTGATAACAAAATATATTAATGTTTTTACTCTGATCACCCTACATGATTTTCAATATTCGAACTATAATTATGTTAATCCAAACACGGGTTAACTAAAAAGTTGAATTTCAAACTCTGAAAACGACAACTCGGATAACAACTACGTACGTGGTTAGGCCAGGAAATGTTGTAGACCACTCTTAATTTGTTTATACTTTAATTAATTAATAGGGAGAGAGAGTTCATTCATATTTGGAGCAAATTAAGCTAGAGCCATAGAAGCATATATACCTTGACTAATATAAGTGGGGGGATATATTTTGTGGGGTCCATTGCATACTTTCGTAAAGCATGGAGAGCCATTTGGTTCGTGGATTCTCCAACAAATTAAAGGCACCACGCTCACAAAGCCACAACACAACATACCCCTCCCACCACCCCAACATATATATATATATATAAAGTTTAAAAGAAGTATATATATATATATACATATATATATATATATTGCATGCCATATATATATATCATTGTAAATAAATAATTAATAAACACACAAAAAAGATGAGAGAGAGAGAGAGAGAGAGAGAGAGAGAGAGAGAGAGGGGAATCCATTATCCCCATGCGTGATATATGGATTAAAGCAACCCCACCCACTCCATTATTTTTTCCAGGTCCCAATGCCACCACTACAATTTGTGTGGGATAGTAATCATACCTAAAGTGTAGTTAAACTCCTCCTTAATTAATTTGCTATGCTTAATTATTATGCAATGCTTGTTGTTTCGTTAGTATAGTGCGTTGAGTGGGTTAGGGGACTTGGGAGTTGGAAAAAAAAAAGGAAAAAGAAAATTATGGTCAACTGTAGATAGGGCTCTGTGATCATCACACACGTGTGCTTTGCTATGGAGTGCCATTGATCTGATTATGTGCGCTCGTGTGGACTTTGGAATTGGTGCTAATTAACTAAATTAATTAACTCCTGTTTTATAGTGCTTTAAACTTATAATGTGAATGATAATTAATGTTTACTCACTAAAATAGATAAATATATATATATATATATATATGATAGGTTTATATTCATGAGGCAAAAGTTTGTTCTTAATTAGGTGGGGCAATCAAATATATACATCTCAAATACAAATTAATTCTCGCATCTTAAACATGAACTTTTTGAGGCTCCATTAATTAGTTTAGAAAAACTCTAAAAATATCAACGTGGTATATATAGTTTTATTGTTAAAAAGATAATAATAATTTTTGCTGATACTATAAATTTTGAGAAAAGAAAAAAATAAACTCTTTTTAGGATGGCATAGTAACTAAAGAAAATGACTCAGCAATTAACTTCACTATATCATAACATATATACATATATACATATAATAATAATAATAAAAATACTGCAGCTGTAGATATATACTGTATAAGTTGAGTAGCTCTACACGCTGTTATTATTTAATTATCTTCCGAAATAATAAAAAAAGAGGGGGGATCGTACGGAGGTACTCACCCGGGGGCGAGCGAACACGTGGCGGATTCTCGCACGTGCGGAGAGACTGGGGGAGGCTGCCTCGTGATCCGCGAAGCGTGCGTCACGTATCGAGGGATCGATCGCACTCACACTCAGTCTCATGCAGACGCGTGGCGCGTGATCCCCGCGCACGCGTGGCGCGATCGACGAGGCAGAGCCCGAGTCCGAGTCCGAGTCAGAGCGACTCAAACGCCCGGAGTGAACGAACCAGTTTTCCATTTTCTTTTTTCTTTTTCTTTTTTTTTTCCCTCCTTCTTCTTCTATCATAATATCTACGGCGTCAGATCCCCCATCATCATCATCTTCTTCTTCCAAAATCGACGACTCAGTCCACGCCGTGTCAGATCGTACGGTCCAGATTAGAATCCGTTTATGCCACTTTGTACCTGTGTACCAGTATCTATTACTACACAATATTATTATTTTTATTTTATTGCTGAAACTAAAAATTTTATTGGCGTATACCGTCTGATTCAGTTATAATAGTCTGTTTCGTTAAATTTTTATATTGTAGTATAGGATCTGATTATGTTGTAACGATGTGTATTGGTAATATAGAACCTAAATGACATCGAACCATGGCATGCTTGAATAATTTTAATTAGTTTTAAATTGTCTTGTAACTAAAATTTAAACAAACTAGGGTTCACCCAGGTACTGTAGAAACTATATAGGAAAATTTTGCACAATGAATTAACCATTTAACTCAAATAATTTGCCATTCTACTTAACAAAACTGCCTCTTAAATGCATTTGAAAGTTAAAAATATTCATCTTCAATACAAAGTCTACATCAGTTGTTGATTTATGATAATTTATAGGTGTTATATATGTTGTTAACTGCTTCTCTTATAAGTTACATAACTTAATGACACTAAGCATTCAATTGTCGAATCTTAAGACTTCTTATTCATGAAAAAAAAAAAAAAAACTTACAAATTTTTGGCTGTTCAAGAGGTATAAAATCCACTCGAATTACAAGCAAATACTAAGATGAAAAAAATGGAAAGGACAAAATTGACACCTCTAGTTGTCTCTGCAATTTTCGCTCTCTTGTTTTCGAGCTCTTCGGCGACATGGGAATTTGTTGAATATCTAACATTTCTCAGTTGCCTTACATTCCATTCTCCCTTTCTTACAAATACACACAATTTGCTACATACCAAATTTTCGCCTTTATATAAACCTATTCTTCAATCATCTCTGCAAAACCTGCGGTTTAGTTCCTCGTCGACGCCGAAACCTCGATACATTCTCACACCATCTAACTCAGGCCAAGTTCATGCTTCGGTTGTTTGCAGTAGAAAGCACGGCCTGCAAATAAGAGTTCGAAGCGGAGGTCACGACTACGAGGGTTTGTCCTCTCAAGCGGACGTCCCTTTCGTCCTTGTCGATCTCGTCAACCTTCGACATATTGAGATCGACCCGGAAAGAAACACTGCTTGGGTTCAATCAGGTGCATATATAGTCACAATATTATACAACCTTTCGAAAAATTTCGAATAGTTTACGAATCTTTGGCTGTTGGATATTTCTCTAAATTATTTACTGATATGTACAAGTAGTGCTTATGACTTTTGTACTTCATGTACATTTTGTCTTAAATATAATTATATATTTATTATCTTATCGACTGAACAGTTGTTACATTGTTTCGAATTCTCCGAATATTTCCTGAATTTGAACTTTAGACCTTGCTGAATTTAGCCGAAATGCGAACTGAAATATGATCAGGCGCGACACTCGGCGAGCTATACTATGAAATTGCTAGCAAAAGTAGGACATTAGCTTTCCCTGCCGGAGTTTGTGAAACTATAGGCGTCGGCGGGCATCTCAGCGGGGGAGGAAAGGGTTTCTTAACAAGAAAGTACGGTCTTGCTGCCGACAATGTTTTAGATGCAATCGTAGTCAATGCTCGCGCTCAGGTACTTTGCCAATTGTCTTTTATTTCTTTCACAATGTTATTGTTTCTTCTCGATCCTTTTCGCTTTTTCATTTCTCATCCTTTAGTACTTTCTCTTTTAATAGCTAGTAATTTTCAAAAAATAAACAAATGTTCAGGTTCTTGATAGAGAATCCATGGGAGAGGACCTCTTTTGGGCCATCCGAGGCGGCGGAGCTGAGAGTTTTGGTATTGTTGTTGCATGGAAGATCAAGTTGGTTCCGGTCCCTTGTAAGGTGACTGTGTTCACTATCCCCGTAACACTAGAACAAGGCGCGACCGATCTAGCTTATAAGTGGCAACATGTTGCACCTAAACTCCCCGAAGATCTATACATTCGAGCATTCTTTAGGGTCGGCAAAGACACTAACGGATCAAGAACCATCATAGCTCTTTTCACCGCGTTGTACCTCGGAAATGCTGATCAGCTAGAGCCGATTTTGAATTCAAGCTTCCCAGAATTAGGAGTAAGTTCCCAGCATCTCCAAGAAAAGAGTTGGATAGAGACTATCCAGTACTTTGATGGAAACAAAAGGGGAGCAAAATTAGAAGATTTGAAGAACAGGCAATGGGCAGAAAAAGGATACTGGGTTGCAAAATCAGATTTTGTTGCTGAACCAATTTCGAAGGAGAGCTTAAGAGCACTGTGGGAGGTGATGCTAAAAGGTGAACCTGGTTTGTTGTTTTGGGATCCTTATGGTGGAAAAATGGAAAGTGTATCTGAATCGGAGACGCCGTTTCCGCATAGAAAAGGGAACTTATACAACATTCAATACTACAGCAAGTGGCAAAGTGCAGGAGATGGTGAAGAGAAAGCGCATAGAGAATGGATTAACAGTGTCTACAATTTTATGACTCCTTTTGTTACAAAGAATCCAAGGGGTGCTTATCTTAATTACAGGGATTTGAGCTTAGGAAGCAATGGTGGCGACGGACTTGCGAGCTTTGAGGATGCTAAGGTTTGGGGCGAAAGTTATTTTAAGGGTAATTTCGAACGATTAGCGCGTATTAAAGCTAAGGTTGATCCGGAAAACTACTTCAGGAATGAGCAAAGCATTCCTCCGTTATTTGATTAAGAGTTAAATATTTTCTATCTTTTCCAAATTTTGGAGTTCCACGAGTTTAGCTGTACCGTATCATAGCTCCAGGAATATGAAATGGTCGGTAAAAGTATCTAAATATATTTGAAGAACAAATAGAGAAAGTTTAGAGAGTGTTAAACAGCCAATTAACTTATATTAAAATATCTTCATATTATTGTGCATAAACATAGAACACGTTTTGTTAGTTATATAGAAGAGATCACTCTCGTTATATTATATTACAATGATTTGTAGATAACTACACTGACGAGCAACTCCGAATCTGATGAGTTTCGGCTAATTTTTCCTTATTTATTCATGAATTAGGAAGATCTAGAACACCAAATTTTACAAAACTAAGATTTACGATTTAAGACACTGATCCATCCAACCAAGAAAAAATGCGGTACAAAAAGAACAGCACTAACAGACCAACCATAATATAAATGAGGAAACTCTTAAATTGAAGTCATGATTTGACTAGAATAGCAAAATTTGCAACATTCACCTGCATATATCATCGCCATAGAAAAGCTCTAATTTAAATTGCCCTCTCAAATTAAACCATGCATAATGCCGCATTTATGCTTTCAAAACTTGCCTTTCCTTCCCCGACCTCGCCCTCCTTTCCCTCCCCACCAGCCCCCTCCACGTCCCCCCTTGTGATGGCCGCCAGCCTTCTTGCCATCGAACCGTTTGCCGCCACCAGAAGCTGATAAGGCCTTCATGTTCTCAGGCAAGGGGATTATATGATCGACACATTTGCGGAAGCTGAAATCGTCCACGGATCCGTCAACTCTAAGGATGAAGAAGCAGCGGCTCTTCCACGTTGGGTGGTAACGGACCTGGAATGCTTCAATCCCGGCGCCGATCTTCTTATCTGGTTCTGCGTGGCCCTTCTTCAATAAGTCCAGCAACACCATGTGCTCATACTGAACATAGAAGAAAATTTCAATCCAGTAATTGTCGACCAAGTACCTCAAGGCAAAACGAAACAGATTCACCATTGTCCGCTACTTAGCTTGCGTTTATATATGAGAAACATTTAGTAGTAGTAGTAGAGAGAGACTAAAGAAATAGGATCGAATTAAGAAGTGATCGTAGGTTGGAGAATACAGGAGAAGCAAAGTGCCTAGCATCGACGAGAAACTGGAAAATTTAATACATCAACACTGACAAAGGATATAATTTCACAAGACAACGATAAGTTCATATGTTAATTAACTCAATAGGATGAGCACGATTCACTAACAATTTAAATAACAGGCAAATAAATAAATGGCAGTAACACTGTCACCCTACCACCTATTCTGAGAGGCACTTTTATCTTTATTTAAAATAATACGAGCCACAAACTGCAGAGAACATGATGAAATTTTACTAGCAATCAGGTATAAGATCAGATATCTAAAAGAGTTCATAAAAACTTAAAAGACACAAAATCAATTCACTTCTCCCAGGTTAAAGGAGAAATCCACCTAATCGAGATTGTATATAGGATGGAAAAAAAGAAGACCTTTAACAGATCATAATACCACAAACCTAAGACTTAACTAGGAGTTCTCTTAGCTCAGTCTAAGATTCGCAAGACGCTGAGGTATTTAGAAAACTAGAGGGCGCAGAATTTTTCAGTTTCTCGTGAGTGAAATAACCAAATAGATTCATCCTTAGATTGGCAACGGCTAATATTAAAAGTCACCAGTGAAAGAAAAAGGGTGTACAATTGAATAGAAGACAAACAGAAGATACAAAAAATAGCTTTTCATTTCATTCGACTATAGCCGAAGATGATTATCCCATATTTTTTAATCCTGATCATCACCTTCCTTTCGACAAAGAAAGTTATCTAATTTCTCACAAGTTCACGTCATACCACTAGAGGAGTAATCCGCAATGAGTTAAACTTGGATTAATAAAAAACCGAGTAATCATCTACTCCTGAAAAACACGGCCCATGTGGAATTGAAAATCCTAAATTAAATTATACACTACTTCACTATAACCATTACCGCTAAACACTTCATCAAGCACAAATTTAGCATATTCAGAATAGTATCGTCGAAAATTGAGGGAGAAAACAAGCAGAAGAAGAGTTTACCTTATTCACATCGAGATTCGGAGGCCACGTGTGAAGGAGCTTGTAGAAGTAATCAAACATCTCCACAGATGAGCTAAACACCTTCGGTCCGAGATTCGCCGCGGTCGATTCCTTCTTCTCCTCCTCCCCCTCATCTTCCTCTTCTTCTTCTTCTTCTTCCCCCTTCGCCTCCTCTCCTCCCTCTCCCTTCGCCTCCTCTCCTCCCTCTCCCATCGCCTCCACCTTCTGGAGCCTCTCCTCCTCCACGGAGCTCTCCACCTTGGGCTTCTTCAAAGCCCCGTCGTCTCCCTCCTCTACTTCATCTCCCTCTTCTCTCTCCCTCTTCACCTCGCCAACCCCGTTCTCCTCCGGATCCTCGGCTCCACTGGGCTCGTCCTCTACCTTAACGGTAGGGTTTTGCGGATTCCCGGTTTCGACCTCCATGTCGACCGCATCTCCTCCTGCATCGGAAGGCGCGTCTCCCTCGGTGGATTCGGGGATCTGCGGGGTCTCTTCCGCCATGAACGAAGGATCGGGAGATCGAGAGAGACGATCGCCTCCAAAAACCCTAGTGACTCACTCTTTCTTCGCCCTCTCGCCTAGGTTTTCCGGTTTCCGCTCTTTTGACTGAGTGGTATATATGGGCCGAGTAATAAAAGCCCTAATTAGATTAGGAGTTTGAGTTTTATTGGACATCCCATCAAGCCCAAAAAACGCCCATCAAACCAAAAAGCCCATGCAGCCCAAGCCCAATAAGAGCCCGATAGTAGCAGCAAAAGCCCCGATAAGAGCCGCTTCCGATTGTGAGCGAAGCTCCGAATCCATGAGCTAAAGCAATAAGTTAACCCTTCCTTTATAATGACGAGAGAGAGAATAAGAACATGGCACTCCAAACCCTTTTAAGATCCCTCTCGATCTCGTCCCCTCCCCACCCTCGTCGACCCTCGTCCTCCCCCGCCCCATCCCTCCATTACCGAGCTCCTCTCGTTAGGGCTTTGTGCGTGCTAAGCATCGGCGCCCTCACCGCGCTCGCGTGCAAAACGGGGTGCGCTCACTCCCAACGCCGCCTCTCCTTTCTCGGGTAAAACCCTCGCCCCACGATCTCCTACCGCTTGTTGCTTCCTTACTTTTTTTTGGTCGCATTGTTCGCTTGGTTCGTCTCTAATCGTCGATTTTTTGTTTAATTTGTAAAAAAAAAATTGGGGAGAATCTACACAACTGCGTTGAAATTTGGCGTAGGCTCTGGGTTTTGTGATGATCGGAGTAGTCCTTTTGAGCCAGGGTTAATGTTGTATCTTGGGGTTGATTGTGTGATAATGTGTTATGTGTAATTTGTGATAGTACTACTGTTGATCTCCCAAAAATGCTCTTTTTTTTCTTCCGTAACAAGAAAAAAATTGGATGTCGAGTTCTAATTTGACTGTGATTGGTATCCCATGAGAAAGTTAATATTACGCTGTCGAATTTATTATTCTCGTCTTATTAAGGATGATGTTATTAACCGAGCAGATTATGAATTTGGTCACTATACACACTGTGAATTTGATCAAATTCAATGAATCTGATATGTAGCTTTGGCAATAATACTTCCCAAATAATAAATGAGAAACTCAGTGCACACTAGATTTCTGATTCTGATGATGTGCTCTATTTGCAAACTACGTAGGTCAAGGTTTGGCACTCAAGCATCAGCCACTGGAATGGCAGCCGAGTCCTCCACTGTCCCTTCTATAGTCGTCTATGTTACCGTTCCCAACAGAGAAGCAGGTCTATCTTTGCAGTTTAATCTACTTTAGATGTCTGTTAATTCCATAAGCTTAACACCGGACAGAAAGAAAGAGATTGAATAAACTATTCCGACGTCAAAGAAACATATTGACAAGATATCCTGTTATCCAAACAGGCCCTTAATGGATGGTACTTGATTGTTTTACTTTAGGTCATTGAAATATTTGATGACTTATTCAGGTTTATCTATAAGATGTGTCGGGTTTTTTTTTTCTCACAAATTAGAATGACAAGAATGATATAAAGTCACAAGCGAATTGTAGATTCATACGGTTCATCATCCCTCCATTATAGCACCAATAAATTTTTTGACAGAGTTATGTTGTGGTTCCTTCTTATGTGTATCAGTCCTTTAAGTTCAGTTAAAATACATATATTTGGTGCGGTCAATTTATCTAATATATGCTTGATCTTTCTCATTGTTCAACAATTTGTCTGACTGTCACCATCTCAGTGCAGGCAAGAAGCTTTCTGAGAGCATCATCAAGGAAAGGCTTGCTGCATGCGTCAATATAGTGCCAGGTAGGGACATAGTTCTGAACCGATTCATTTACACTAGTAAATCTTGACATTAGCACGTATGTACTATTTAATGTTCAATCTAATTTGTTTTGTTTTTGAATGTTTTTTTTTTTTAACTTGCATTCATTCTGTTTTTACGTGATGGATTACTAGAAAAACATTCAGATGACTGCCAATGGCATGCACTACACGGCTTTTATTTTTTTTTCTCCATGGAGTTGTCTTTTACTTGCCCAATTTTAAGATTCCTGCAAACATAAATATATTTGTTGTGGGTGGGTGTTGGGGTGGGGGGTGTGTTGATTGTGTTGCTTCTCCCTTTCCCCTTGCATGGTGTGATGTTTACTAAGAAATGATAGAAACTGCTTTTCTAACAAAATCAGTGAGAAAGAGTGTTTAAGCTGCATTTTTTCCCCCCCAGCTTTTACTGATGCTATTATGATCCCTGAGCATGTCTATGTTTTATGGCTGCAGGAATCGAATCTATTTACTGGTGGGAGGGGAAGGTGAAGTTCTAAATCCAGAGAGAACATACTACAGTAGAAACAAATTGATAGTTTTACCACATTGTATTCTTAAGGCTTCTTAACAAGACTAACATTAAAGCAATAACTTCATAATCAATACACAAATAGATCAAGCATCGTTACAGCACACTTAACAGAAAAGTTAAAAGGAACAATATGCATGATGAGTCAGCCGGAAATACAAGCTTGTTCATGATCTATGAACAACTAAAATCTGTTGTAACTTCGTATGATGAAAGACAGCGGTGTCTAGTGGTCGCATCAGGTGCCAAACTTTTAGAATTAAGTATCATTTGCAAATAAGACAATCTTTTGACTACAATAAGTTTCCTGTACTTTCATATCTTAAATTCCTTGTCTCACCGATCTTGCTACATCAAACATATAATTTGCAGGTACAATCAGATTCTGAAGAATTACTTATTATCAAAACGAGGGAATCTCTTCTAGATGCTTTGACTGAACATGTTAAAGCCAACCATGAATATGAGTAAGCTCCAATTCTTTTGCCGATTATCATCTCGAGTATCCATTTATCACATTATATAATGCATAAATATTATAAGTTGCATTAAACAGTTAAATGTTGTTTTCAATGTGTAATGCTTGCTAATTATTGATGCTAACTTGAGATGTCCAAACAGGGTCCCCGAAGTCATAGCATTGCCAATAAATGGCGGTAATCTCAAGTACTTGGAATGGCTTAAAAACAGTACCAGGGAGAAATGAGGCAGTGAGACAAGAGAAGCATTAAGAAATCTCTCGAGTTTGTTGTGTATTGCTGCACTTCATGTATTTGGGTACCTTAAAGCTAAGCTTTTAAGTACTGGACAGTCTTCTATCATCCTATATCCCGTTTGGCACAATACTATGTGGCATGTACATATTCAAACTATGTAGCTGTCTTAAGATGATCATTGGATACTATGAAGTAGCTGGACTCTAGAACTTGAGTTGCACAGTTAAGCCAGTTAACAGCAGTTGTTTGTTGTTGGAATTGGAGCAGCTTTAATTGCTCTCTGAAGAAAATCAACATTATTATGTGTTGTCGTTTGTAGTCATGTCTTAGAAGCAGTTGTATGCCAAAGCTTGACCTCCTGACAAAATAGAAAAGTACGTGAGAGATGCTGCTCGACATATCTAACTTCCACAAGCAGTCTCCAGTGGAGTCGCCAGAAAAGGTGCCAATTGAAAAGCTGAAGTTACGAGAGTTTTTTGATATAAAAGTTTTATTGATACCGCACGCTGTTTACCCTTGTAGATCATAGTTTCTAACAAAAGATCTATAAAATAAGAACAAAGCAAACTGTACCACGAGAACAAGGGTGTAACAAACGACCAACTACCATGCCCTTGACTTCAGTGAGGACTATGCCCTTGACTTTATTCACTTTATTGAGTACTCACTGCTAATAAAGTGTCATTTCGATACAATCTAACAAGTTCCATAACGCATATGGATAGCTCCTATTACGTCTTGGTTAATTCACATGAACTTCAGCCTTTAGATAATGGGAACTTATACCTCGAGAGTCTGCGTCAGAATAACTTGGAAGAGGCAGAGAACACAAAATCCACAGCAAGAGAAGATGAACATCAGTTGGCTGAGAGCTTTCATCAAAGAGGACCACTAATCAACGTGTAATGATCAGACAATTTCCTCTTCAGAGTAAAGTCTTCATCCTTCTAGGGCCATATATTGGCTAGCATAAGAGCAAATCGTGAAGTTTCGATCCCTTGCCATGGTCACAAGACAAATTTCCAAGGTGATCAGAATCCTTAAAGGGTTTGCTTCGACTTCATGAAATATACCAGAATAGCAAGTATAATAACCAGAATAATAATCTGCGCACTAAAGCCTGCGGAAGCAACAACAGCACGCTCACATGAGATTCAGAAAGAAATACAAACAGTATAACAAGGACGGATATAACCTGGGCCTACCATTACTCTTCCTGGTTTCAATGGTTGTCACCCTTGCAGTGGAGTCAAAAGATGAAGACAATAACACCCTGAGCACATGAACAACATCATAAACTGCATGCCATCATCTAAAGCTTATTATAAGATCAGATAATATTAGCCAATTGTTGAGTCAATAGATTATAAAGCAGGAAATAACAAGAAAATAACCTTGAATCGTGGGAGAAAACCAATGCGGTCACAATGCCAAGGTGTGCTTTTTTAACCCTCGTCTGTACCTGCATATTTGCGGAGCATAGAACTTCGATAGTACCTTCGGTTGTCCCACTGCATCATGTAATAGTTTAAATACATGAGTTATTCTAATGGATTGAAAGGAAAAGGAGCAGTGGGCTGCAAATAGGAAGTACTGTAATTCAGCAGAAATATGTAAGCAGCTACTTGCTGTTCCTGATGATAAGGATTTCTGCTCGAACTCTATTTATTACAACAATATATGATATAGTAGCTCAAATGATTGATCAAGTGGCCCAAGGAGAGAAGGAAAACAAAACAAAATGAGGTTTTGAGACCTTTCAGTTATTTGTTTGGGAGTAAGTTCAAAAATTATTTGGCATTTTGTAGTGGAATATAGCAAACAAAATAATAATGCAACACAACAAAATGCATCCGTTTAGGTTGACTTAAGAGAGCATGCCAGGTTTGTGCGTAGACTAAATTACTTACATCGCCATGAGTTTACCATCAGATGATATATTAAATGCAGAAATTGGGTCACGGACTATCCTCTTTGTTCCAATTCTCTTCCATGAGGTAGTATTCCAAGAGATTATTTTTCCTTGATCACCTGTAAATCCAAGTTATTGCCCTTAAAATGGCAAACTAAATGAACTTAACTGATAAGCAGCAACTTCAGGATTATATTATTATTGTTGTCGATAAGCAGCAACTTCAGGATTACATTATTAATGTTGAAATTTTGGGACGAAAAATGAAATGAAAGATTGAACTTTTAAAAATAAATTTGTAATTTAACCTTAAAACAAATAATAGATTTCCCTTAATTTCCAAAGTATTACCATGCATTGCAGTGACAAAGAGGACCTGACTATCAGCACTGCTGCGAGAGAACCTGCAGAAGCCGAAAATTTCGCCCTGGACAGGTATATAGTTCAGACATACATATATTTAAGATATTGTAGACATACATATATTTAAGTGTATGGTTACAATGAATTAGAAGTACTAAAGAGAGCTTACATCTTCTCTTGATAGATTGGCTACAACCTTTGATGATGCTAAATCCCAAATCTTGCATGGGCCGCTGTTCCTCAGTGATGCAAGAAACTTTCCATCAGAACTGCAGGAAATGGATCAAAACAGACAAAAGCAAATAGTTCCACGTTAGGATACCAAGTCCAGGCTGTAACACAACCAAGAAAAAGGTGCTTGACTGTAGGGTAATGATATCCACCTAACTAATACTGCAACCATATTAAAGTGCTTGTTTGACTTAACCTCTGGAACAGCTTTTCTACTCCAAGAAGCATCAAACCAGATGATTGGAACACAAAAAATCTGGAGCTCTTGCTGGGAAGGAAGCTAAAATGAGCTTCTTGACCCAAGATCAAAAGCTAAAGTCCAAGAGTTTGCTTCTGCTGCAATAAAGAACTATTGGGATGAGGCTAGAGAGGTGCTAACAAAAAGCTATTGGTGTCTTTTCAAACAGCTCCCCTCAGCAAGCACATCTGCAAAAGCCTCAGCCAGGCCAAACAGGCACAAAAGGGGGAGGTCAGAAGAGTGACAGATGAATGAAACTCCAAAGTGATACTCCCTCCCAAATCTATTCATCTATTTTCTTGATCATGTTGCAGTATCAGCTAGGAGCATAGCTTTTTTCCATAAACTGTGAAAAACATAAATCCTCCACCTGAAATCCAAACCCTTCACAGTTGTATTAGCAATAGTTTCTTCAAGAACACTTTCCATACTGGGCCATTTGAAGACCATCAAACGCCCGTCCTACATAGGTCAAAGCCAAGACTGATGGGCATATAAACAACTTAAATGAAAGGCAGAGTAAACATAATGGTATCAATTTTGACATGAAATATTTAAAGTAAAATATTCAAAAAGTCCTATTGATGAAAGTAAGTTTCATATCGGTCACTGAAGCATATCAAATGTGCAAATGCTGTAACCCAGCAAACATCAAAGATAAGATAATCAGTAGCCTTGAGTTTTTCATGAACATTTTCTCAAAAATTGAGATTTCTATTTGTGAAATGCTCATGCTGAAAAAAATAACTGCAAATGATTTTGTCTACCTCACTACCAGTTGCAAGTATTGAGCCTTCTTCGTTGAAGGATAATGCCAACTGCAACCCACCATCTTCCAGATTTTCTAATGTCTCTCCCGGAGATCTCAGAGACAGATTAAGAGTTTCCTCGCTTTCTGAAAAGTCCCATTTAAACAACCTAAAGCACTATTATTAGTAATATCAACGGAATATTGAGAGAAAAAAACATCAGTGAAGTTTTTCTCCACATACAGAAACATTAAAAAATAAGAGTCCATTTTACACAACATAAAATAATATAGGCAAAGCCAGGATTTTCACTTTGAAGGGCCAATTGTTTTGAGTGTTATTAATTTAGATTAAGGTCAGATATAAATGAGATTTGTACCCTCAATCCTGTTGTGATGGAATCTTGGCACTCATCATAGAAGAATTACATACAAAATGAAAATTGAGAGTATTATATTCTTTTTGTTCAAGAAAGTTTTCAGCATTTATCCTCCCTTAAATCACTAAAATGGAAACTTACTGAGAGTACATTCTCTAACATTAGGATTGAAGCTGAAGCAATCCTGAGTTAACCCTACATTTTAAGACGATAAAAAGTACCCCGCAAGAGAGAACCTATACCACTACTATGTACTAAAGCAAGATTTGGCGTAAACAACCATCAAACACTCAATGTTTACTGTGAAGCCCAATCAAAAGTCAAAACAAACACCTGCAATTCTTTGGAAATGAGCAGATGATGCCATCGCCTCCCGGATGCACCGCCATCCTATACGGCACATCGGCGTCAGTTCCCATCCTAAACATCTGGATCAATGGGAAACATATCAAAATTGAGGCTCATATCAGTGAGATTTGCACATAAACAATAAGAAGGGCTTTTACCGGTTGATCAGAAAGGGATCGGGAGGGGAGATCGAAGTGGGAGACAACAAGGGCGTTGGGAACCCCACTACGCCCCTCGCCGCCGCCTCCGCCGAGCGTCACAAGTAAACGATCGCTCTTATGACGCGGCTGAGATGAATCTCCTCCGCCGCCTCCGCCGCCTCCTTCTCCTCTCTTGTCGTCGTCGTCGGCGGCTGCGGCGGCTGCGGCGGCGGAGATCTGGGAGAGGGGGACCCAAGCGGCACAGTAGATGGGAAAGCCGTAGGTCTTCGAACAGGGCGGGATCTCCCGACGACCCCCTGCCATTGTAGTCGCTCGATCTCTCTCTCTCTCTCCCCTTCGCCTACGCTTCTTCTTCTTCTTCTTCTCTTCTCCTACTACAGAGGCTTCATCGCCATTAATGGCGAGAGATCTCGGGGGAATTGCGAGAAAGAAGAGGAGCGTTAGCTTTGAGACTTTGGGGAAGGGAATAAGCGCGTCGATGTCCTTGGGCTGCGTAGAAGAATTTGGTCTTCAAACGGGTCGGGTAAGAACCCAACCATATCGTTAACCCGAAAATGTGTATCGGAAAGTCGGCAAATCATGCACTAACGCCACCGGATTCGCCTTGAAGTAGCCGCTCAGCAACTCCCACTTCCCGGCAAATTCTACATGTTACGGCGCCGACTTTAGAAAGTTTGTTGCTCTTCTGCAACAAATTCCTATAGAAGTCGCCAAATTATCTGTTTCGCCAACGACTTCACTGACGCTGGCACATTAGCATGTTTCATCAATGACTTTGTATTAAGGGATTATTTGGTTGTATATAGTTTATAAATATATTATTCTTGTAACCACATGTAGATCTATATTCAATTAGTGTTTGATTTTTGATGTATTTGAAATCTAACTGCTTTAGTTGAAACTGTATGAGAAAGCTCAAATTTAAATTTATTCCACTCTGATCAATTTTTAAGGATATTTTTTTTCTACATTAAAAGATAATATCATCACCATATAAAGAACATAAAATATATATATATTTTTTTAGAGAAAGGTAAAATGCTACCCGCTTCGTTTATTTCATTTAGAAATAAACTTAGCTGAAAATGTGACTCAATTAGGATTCGAACTAGGATTTTGGATACCAACACCAAGCCCTTTTGCCACTTGCGCTGTGAATAGTTGGTTAACATAATAAAATTTAAAAAATGCATTTCTTAACTCCATATAACCTAACAAATCATTTACTTTTTATTATATCCCATTAAACAAAATACATGTAGTTGTAATTATGTAACTTTCAACTATATATATTTTTAACTATATTAAAATTTTAATTATATCAAACCAAACAGTCCTAAGCGTGATGCGGTTCAAATTTGATTTTAGTATTTGTAATCACTAATTTGACTCAATGTCAAATTATTGTACATCTCATGAACCTCCCCAAATATTGTAGGAAAAAATATTTTAAAGTGAAAAACCACATATAAATATAGTCTATAACATTTTAATTTATATATCTAAACAATCTACGCACAAAAATATTACAAACTTTAAAAATCTGTTATATAGCACCAAGTAGCTCCAAAAAGTTGATATTATACAGGAAAAAAAATTATTCAATTGATCAGTACTCTTTCAAATTATATAATTTTTATATATAGATCTTTCCAATGTGATAAAATAAGTCTTGTAAACTAAATGAAAAATGTCAGCTATACATCATAAAAGGAGTGTAAATCACCTTTTATCTTATAATTTACAGAATCTTTAATTTCTTTTTTTTATTTTTAATTGACATAATAAGTAATGAATAAAAAGATGTTAAATTTATATCTTTTGGAGTGTACAGATAACAAAGATGCGGTCCAACCAACCGTCCTTATATCAAGTGACAAAGGATTTGGTGGTTGGTACCCGAGACCCAAGTTCAAATCCTAATTGATTCACATTTTCAGCTAAATTTATTTTTAAATAAAATAAACGAAACGGATAGCGTGCTAACCTATCTTAAAAAAAAAAGAAAAAAAAAAGTGCGTCCATGAAATGTCCGGATACACGTGGTGGAGAGAATAATTTATCGTTGCTACAGGATGCATTGAATCCGGCGAAACACCTATTTCGCTGCCGACTTCAGAAGAACCCTACACGAGAGCGCAGTAGAAAACCCTACATATAAACCTCTCTCTCTTCTTCCTTCTTCGATCTCGACCCCGACCGCGACCTGTCCCATGGAGTTCCCCATGGACAGCAAGAGAAAACGAACCCTATCTTCAGAACCCCATGAAGAAGAAGAAGAAGAAGAAGAAGCAAACCCTAGCCCTAGCAAAAAGTCCAAGCTTCGTGGTGTTTGGGAGAACGTCGATCTCATCCTCTCCCTCCAAAGCAAAGACATACCCCTCAAAAGGTCCGTTTCTTCGACCTCAGAAACGATTTAATTTGTACTGGTTCTTTCCTACGTGCTATTCGATGTGATTTAGCGTAGAACTAATGCAGGAAAATCGAACTTGTTTTCGATTTCGTCGCCTTGGAATCTATATGCTGTGATCGACGTGTACAACCAGTTTCAATCACCCGCTTAGTGTCTTTTGTCGGCAACTGGATGCAACCAGTTTTGATTTCTTCGGAGAATAGTAGGAAGGATTTGGAGACTTGGGATCCTTGTTTGGATCATAGATGCTGGGTCGTTCTCAAATTCTGTTTAGACAAGTCTTTTATTTCTGTCTCCCCAAATTTACTTCGAGCAATTACTCGTATCGCGAGGCACGCGTTGTTGGAAATCAGTGGTGGTAGCTCATCTAGTAGGGAAGAATCTTCTAAGTTGTTCGAGCAGGTTTCAGAGTACTTATTTGTGCTTCTATCGTCCAATTCAAGAGCTTTTTATAATGCAGGAGTTGATTTATGGATCTCCTGTGCAGTTGAATTTGTTAATTTGGTTCACAAAGTTACTGCTAATGATAAGCCTGGTTCTTCTGGCCATCAAGTTCTTTTAGCCCTTTCAATATGTCTGCTTGAGCACTTTGCTAGCTTTCTGAGGTTTTACCCGAATCCCAAGAACATCTTTCGAGCTTTCGTAGACCAGCTTCTCGACCCATTGTTGGAATTGCTGGTTTTATTGCACTCGCAAGGTAGCGGAGGTAAAGGTGAACAGGTGGGAAACTTGTTGAGGATTGTTGGAGAGGTTTTGTCGAATGGTTTGTTTCATCCTGCCCACATTAATGGGTTTTTGAGTTTGCAAAGCTTGAAGGTGAAGCATGAAGATATGGAGCGGAGAAGATTAAAAGGTAGCTACCATCAACACTTCTTTCAGAGATTCAAAGGTATTAAAACGGAGAATAAGGCAGTATTACTAGGTGGGTTTGGGTACCTATTTCAGTTGTTTGTTGGCAGAGTTAGGAACCGGAGAGGAGCTAATACGGCATCTAAAGGGACGACCAATCCAGCATTGTGGAGAAGTAGTGTGTCTTCTGAAGGAGCACAGGAAACTAATAAACCACTTTTTGAAGTGTTTGCTTGGTTTATGGAACCGTTGTTGCTCGAGTGTAAGGGATGTGCACTACCGGAATATTCTGAGATGGGAGCAACGAGGCTGGTAAATACACTTTGCTTGCTCAAGTCGATGAATGAAACCCTAAAGACGTTCATTCAAGAGAGAATATATGTGCGAACGGATGACACAGGAGGAGTTCACTTTAAATTTTTGCAAGAGGTCCATGACACAATCATTTCCGTTGCAGGAGAAATATATAAATTTTGGTTATTACAGTTGCATTTGAATGACACAAGCATTGAGAAGATGCTTCCACTGACAGCCAGGGAGGTTTTTGTTGCCGTGGGTTGCCTTTTAGAGATTGAATATAAGGTCATGGGAGATGACCTTGTTAAATTATGGCTGATGATGTTTGCATTTTTGGCAGTAAATATATCTTCAAAGGATGCAAAGCTTCATTCCTTGCTTAACTCAGAAGTCCTGAATCTTGGATGCCAAATAATTAATGTATTTAGGGAGCTTCGCCAGGTTGGTATATTCTTTTTATGAGTATTTACTTACGACACTTTCTGACTTTTCTATGGATTTCTTTTCTAAAGAATATTGGGAAGGTAAATTTTCCTACCTTAATGATGCTTCCGCACATTGTCTCCTGTGAGAAAGGATATTTCTTACATTTCTATGTCATTATTTTTTTGCTGCGGCCGTAGTAGTTTAGGTTAGCATTAGGGCATGTTTTATGCAGAAATCTGAAGCCGTTATCCCTGTAATCCAATATATTTTGGCCAAAACATTTCTTTCCTTTTTCTTTTGGAGTGGTAGCTTTTATTTATTCGTCTGTGTTTTTTTTTTCCTCTTGTTATCTGTAATGTAGGTAAATTATCCAGTTTTGGCACTGTGTAAAGCTGTGAGAGTTTTCAGAGTTACTGGCGATGCTAGTGCTGCAAGATATACTTTGTTTATTCCTTCTTTGCCTTTATCCTCTCAAATGTGCTTGGAAGCTGTGGCAACTTTGGCATGCTCACAATCAATCCGAGCTGCAATTTGCAATTCAATCAAGACGATGCCAGAAAGGAAAGCGGGGGAATTTATAGATGAACTAAAAGAAGACCTCAGTGAAACAATGAAATGGATCAGATGTAGTTCCTTTATGGATGGAGGCAGTTTAGATCCACTGGAAAGAAACACCTCATTTAGCACTATTTTGGATTTCAATCTCAAAACTTTAGGAAGAGTATTTTCTGAAATATACAGTTCAGTGTTAGATTCCCTTACTATTACCTCAACAAATAGTACCTTGGTAGGAAATTCTCTTGAAAGCTTGATGAATGCAATTAGACCAATCTTCAGTCCTTTGGTGCAAAACCAATCTGATAATATCAACAAATTCATTCCTTTGGTGCAAAACCAATCTGATATTATCAACAAATTCATTATCTTCCTTACTGGAACAAGTGTGGCTAACCAAGAAGTTCCTGACAGTGGAAGTGTAAGAAAAAACTTGTGGGCATTTGTCTTTTTCTTTCGCTTATACACGTCATGCAGAAGCTTATACCAACAATCTATTAGCCTCATGCCACCTGATTTGGCAAGAAAAGCATCAGAATTGATGGGGAGCTTATTTTCTGTATGCTGTGGAACTGAATGGACAGATAAGTCCAATTATGTTGACGAAGGCTATTTTTCTTGGATTGTTAAACCTTCCATGTCGCTTCTGGATGTTATTAACTATTTCCAAGATGCTTCTTTTAATAGAAGTTATGAAGATTGTGGACCGCTTGTTTATGTCCTACACATTATGGCTTTACAGAGGCTCAACAATCTAAACAGGAAAATTCAGGCTTTTAAGTTCTTGCTGGATGGGAGTAGACGACTGCTCAAAATGCAGAAGCAAAGAGACAAGGACACACGCAAGGGAAGCAAAAGATGGAAAAGGCTCCTTACTGCTTGTAGTTTGGAGGCTGCGGATCTGACCGGTTTCATGATTCGCTACATACAATTATTGTTTCCCGACAGAAAACATACCAAAACAGTTGATACTCAATTATTATCCTCATCAAATGAAGATGCCTGGGATGTGAGTGTCTGCTCATTGAATGAGAATTCACTTTCTGTTGGAATTTGGTGGCTTCTTTGCCAAAACATTGACGTATGGTGCTCTCATGCCTCTAAAAAGGATCTGAAGTATTTCTTAACACATTTACTGATCTACGGTTTGGCATGTGAAAAGAACAGAGGCATAAAAAAAAACGGAGCTAGTCAACTTTTACACAAGGAAGTTTCTTTACGCCATGTATCATTGGAGCTTCTTCGTGATACCATTCTTTATGATCAAACAGTATGTAAATATGCTAGACTACTGATATTTGTCCTTTTACAAACTATGCTTGGACTAGGGCCACCATATCACCCATGAACCACTACCATTAAAAGCTGATACATACGTCTGACCATAAACTTGTTTGATGGGTGAGGGTGTTTTGTGTTTGATAAAGCTTTTTGGCAGTGTTTGGTGGGTGAGAAAGAGTATAAAAATCCCAAAGCATCATTTTGGGGTATGTGGCACTCTTTATGGGTTGTACTTCATCTTCAACATGGTGGCCCTGGTCCAGTCAATATGCCTTCCTCCCAGCACCCCACGCCCACACAACCAATAAAGAAAAAAAGAAAAAGAAATCATATTTCTATTGAGTTTCTTGTTGTTGATCTGTTTGGAAATAATTTCCATCTTTTCTTTTGTATCTTTTAAGTTTGTCGCTTGTTACCAAATGGATGGTCATATGAGGTTCACTTTGTTTTTACTTTTAGGTACTATCCAAGCATATGGCATCAATATTCTACACTATTATGAAGAATTCATTGTCTTCTATTGTGGAAGATGCTTATGCAACTTGTGTAGATCTGAATTCCCTACCCGATTGGTCAGAGATCTTGACAGCATTGGAAAAACGAAATGCCGTCTATATCGATAGCCATGCTTTACAGGTCCCGCCTTCAATGTCAGCATCAGATTTACAGATAAAGAAAGCTTCAGTTTTGTCCTTTAAACCTGAAATAACAAGTTGTGAGAGTTTGTTTAATCTCTTATGTAAGATTCCTGAGGTACATCTTACTACTAAATCATTCTCTCAATATGCAACTTGCATTCTCCATCTTGAAAGGTCAGTTTGTCCTCCTTTTTTGCTGTTTACTTCAGTAATCCCTGCTGTAAATTTTGATATCTTGATATTTGAAGGTATCTTTGTCTATCAATCTTAGTTTATTTGTAAAATAATTTTGTAACTTTGTAGTTACCCATTTTACTTTTCCATGCTTTTGTATGCATTTTCTTGAAAATCAAGTAAGCGTTACAGGAGGATGTTCATTGTGATTTCTTCTTATTTTCAGGTTAGTGATTTCAAATTTGTTAATCAATCATGATGAATCCATTTCCAACAGCCCCTTCGAGCTCTTGAGACTGTTTCTATCCTGTCGAAGGACCTTGAGATATCTGGTTGTGTCACTTAATGAGTTTAATCAAGAAGCAAAGCCACTCTCAATTTTTTCTGGAATTTTTGGTTCCTCTACAATAATTTGGCTTTTGGTATCAGTACACACATTAGTTGGATTGCCACATACGCTATTTGGGGAGTTCTATAATCAGTTAAACAATATAATCTTCTCTATAATAGATCATACCTCAAACATATTTTTGAATCTGAGCAGTAGACAGATGAACTATGATACTAATGAAGATTATGCATCATGGGAGTATGTGGAACTTATAGCTCAAGCATTAGAGAAGCAAATGAGAAAGTTACCTGTGACTGTAGAGGGCAGCATCAGTGCTATCAAACTGGAAGCTTGTTTTCATATTTTGGACTGGAAAAAATTATCATGCACGCTATCTTGTCTTCAAGGTTTCTTATGGGGTCTCTCGTCAACCTTAGAGAACATATGCAAGAATTCGGGAGGAAATCCACAATTAGTAGATGCCTTCAAATTTAGTAATTACGTTGCTGGATTTGAAAACTTTGTAGATCTTTGCATCTATTTATTGCTTGTTGACAAGAATC
Source organism: Aechmea fasciata (assembly GCA_025177825.1). Taxonomy (NCBI): domain Eukaryota; kingdom Viridiplantae; phylum Streptophyta; class Magnoliopsida; order Poales; family Bromeliaceae; genus Aechmea; species Aechmea fasciata. The sequence continues at coordinate 9,320,862 of CM045925.1, read as the reverse complement.
AAGGGACTGTAGGTGTGCACTCTATTCATAATTTACTGGATCTGGATTTTGATAATGGATTGTTGAGCGTGGATTCTCTTATGGACAGATGGACTAAGTGTCCAAATTGTGAAATCCAAAATTCCAAATTGGAAGAAATTTCTGATGAAGTTCCCAAAATTGATTTGTCAAATATGCACGATTTGAAATTCTCTTTATTTAAAGAACTTTTAAAGGGCAAAAATCCCCAGATTGCATATGCACTCAGAGAGCTCTTTGTTGCATCTGCTGTAATTCTTAAATTGAAGTCTATTGTATCTGTAAATGCAAATTCACAGAAGTGCAGTCATATGGAATCATATTCAATGAGTATTCTTCTTAGAACATCTTATATGATACTCCAGGAAATGACAGAAATGTGTGGCCAGCCCAATGCATTTTCTTTTGTCTGGATTGATGGGATCTTAAAATATCTTGAAGTTGTAGGGGTCTATTTTAGTATGGAGGACCCTAAATTTTCAAAGGAAGTGCATACCCAGTTGATGAATTCTCATATGAGGGCTATTGGGAAGTGCATTTCGCTGCAAGGAAAGAATGCGACTCTCTCCTCTCATGAGACAGGATCAAATACAAAATTGCTACAGACTCGGAATGGATCAGGCCATGGTATTATGAAAGGTCTTGATCATGAACACTGTATTATAAATGCATTTAAATCTAGGGTCAGAATGTCATTGAGAAAGTTTATCGGAAAACCGCTCAAGATGCACATGAACACAGTTATACAAACTGTAGAAAAAGCACTAATTGGAGTGCAGCCAGGTTGCCATGCAATCTACAACATAAACATGGGAGAAATTGATGGAGGAAAAGTTTCCTTGATGGTTGCTGCTGGGATTGACACTTTGGATTTGGTTCTCGAGTCTCAACCTGGTAACTATAAAGAATTTAGCTTTTCTTTAGGGAGATTTTAAATATATATCCTTGCAAAATCATGAATTTACATATATACCAATAAAATCTGAATTTTGATATATATAAGTTTCTTACAGAAGTGCCCCAATCTAAAGTTGGGGATTAATCCTGTTCATGTGCATTGCTTGTGTTGCATGGCAGGCAAGCGGCAGGCATGATGTGCATATGTGAGAAACTAATACCAAAATTCAGACTATACAAAGGATATAAATTAAGCAGATAATGTTGCAGGGGTACATATATGTAAACTTTTCTATAACAAATCTGTTATTAATTATTTAATAATCGGCTGCTTTGTCACATGGCATAAACTGCAGTAAACGAGCGAGTTCTTTTTAAGAACATCCCAAGCTTGGTTGGTTCCCTGTTCAACATTATTTTGCACCTCCAGAGCCCAACAATCTTCTATGTAGAGAAGCCACCCTCCAGTAAGAGAGAGTTACATCCAGATGCAGGCGCCGTCGTTCTAATGTGTGTTGAGGTTCTTACTAAGGTTGTCGGGAAACATTCTTTTCAGATGGAGGTGTGCCATGTATCACACTGTTTGCATATACCGATGGCACTTTTCAAGTACTTTCATAAAATCAAAGCTTCTCGGTCATTTCCTGATGTCAATCAATTCCTCATTGATCGTCAGTACATGGTTGACTTGTACGCGGCATGTTGCAAATTGTTATGTACCACTCTTAAGCATCGAACACGGTAAACATTTGTTTCCCTTCACATCTTGTATTCTGTAATATTACTTTTTAAACTTCGGTTAGACTAAGCACAAGAAGAAAAAGGATCTTGATGGTTATAACAGGGATTAAGGTGCCAAAGCTACCCTGTTTGTAAACTCAACAATTCATTTAAGGGAAAACTAATTGGCGAAGATCATATGACTACTGATGTAATTTGATGTATCCAGGATCCTAAATTAAAGGGTTAAATTAACATGAAAACATATATGTAATTTATGTTTCTTGTTTCGTTATGTTTCATTAATTATCATATTGTTATTTCATGTGCTTATTTTGATTCATGTTTCAGCTTGTTTCAGCTATTTCTTATTGTTTCTACTGTAATTGTTGAAAGCCAAGCTATAATATGTTTCTTCCTTACATCAGTTTTTATCCCCTGCCTGTAGTGAGGTTGAAAGATGCATTGGTCAACTTGAAAATTCAGCAACTACTCTTCTTAGCTGTTTGGAGACTGTGGATGTTACCTTAGCAAGCATAAAAGGTTATTTTGCTTGGGAAGTGCAGGAGGCCCTAAAATGTGCTAGCTTTTTACGAAGGATCTATGAAGAGGTTTGTGATGCCTTAGTATGTTTCTATAAAGTGTACTTATATACAGTCATTGCTTTAAATACTTAGTTGACCATGAACAAGACCATTCTTTACCAAGTACACAGTAGATTTTGCCCTTATGTGGAGGAACTTAGGTTTTGGATCAGATTACTAAAACAAGAATTGGCAATGTGAAGGCTTCCTCTGAGAACAGGAATACTGATGCTATATAACTGTAGTATCCTATATATATTACTATGCTTGATATTCTTTGTTCTGCATTTTTCTTATTTATCTCTTCCCAGGTTTTAAGCCTGTAGCATACGGAGTTTAGAATACTTATATCTTTGTGTAGAACATAGCTTGGAGATGATAATTTGACATTTTGCATGTAATTCACGACCAAAATTAAGCCAGAGTTATATATATATATATATAGAACTTATCTTTTGTTTGACTTCAAGATGTGCTTCAAGTAATCTCTTATGCATAAACTGTCTTTACTTTGCTTGAATGCATCTAATAAAGGGCTTATATTGGCCTTGTTGTTTTGTAGATAAGACAGCAAAAGGATATCCTTGCAAAGTACTCCTTTTACTTCCTTTCAAATTACGTAAGCATCTATTCAGGGCATGGTCCTTTCCAAACCGGCATAGAAAGGTAAGACTAAAATGCATCAATTGTAGCGAAGCTCTTTTGGTTGTGCTTTTCCTGTTACTTCTTCCCTTTACAGTAGCAACAAATGTTTTTTTATGTTAATCCTCTGATTTCTATGCAACAGAGAGATAGATGAGACATTGAGACCTGGTATCTATTCTCTAATTGATATTTGCTCAGCAGCCGATCTCCAACAGCTTCACACTGTTCTGGGCGGTCTGTTACTGGATACATTTTGATTTGACCAAGTGTAGTAAATTGTTAGTTTCTTACTAACTTTTTGTTGCATTTTGATTTTGCAGAAGGCGCATGCAGAAGCACTCTTGCAGCTCTGCTACATGACTACAAACTACATTTTCAATATGAAGGGAAAATATAGTTCCTGTCGAAGGTTTTGTATTCTAGGTGCTAGTTCATTCCTGGATCCTGCAGCTAAACTCATCTATTTGATAAATCCTATTGAATTGGTAAATGCATTGCCTTAACTATTTGAGAAAGCTTATTGAATCAGTAAAGGCATCGAGGTCCGGATGACGTGCTGCTGTTTCCGTCAGTAACATAAGATTTTGCAGGTTGGTTACATAACCCACTACTATTTCCCATCGTTGCATTTACTATTTAAATTGAATTGAGTGTCTCCTGAACCTCTCCAGATTGTTGACATCATTTGAAGTTAAACACTCGACACAATGAGAATCAGATAAGCCGGAGCGGTCATTCATTTACCATGCAGGAAACAAGAAACAGTGGCTTGTTAAAAATTCGAAAAACTTAAGCCCTGCTTTTCATACAGGCTTATATTTAATCAGTTAATTATTTATGTACAAAATCGTTCAGGATTTTGTTTTGTTTTGCTACCATCATGAGAGTCATTTCCTCGCCCGGTTATACTTCCTCTTGTTCTTGTATAGGATTGGAAAAAATTATAGATGATTTTTGAAAGGAGGCATCATACTTGTACTGTGTAGAACTTGAAACGTTATGGATGATTATTCAAAGATAGCATTGGACGCATCCAAACATCTTGCATACCCGTGAAGAGAGTAGGTTTCTATTTCGCTTATGTTCGTCGGATAAATTCTACAAAATTCTCTCTCAACCCTTATGCCTTACTCTATGCTCATATAATTTGGAACCCGCAAAACTAGCAAATATGAAAATAAATCTTAGCATATATATTATATGATTCCACTTACCAGGTGGCAAACAGGTTCACATCATGACGAGCAGTTTGGGGATATATACAACACAGGCCACGCCAATACATATAAGATTCTATGGACAATCAATATACTACATACATTCAAATGCAAATAATGGTAGTGATTTTTCGCTAGCCAGGATATATATTAGCAGATCGAATTATCTGATTCTGGAGCCACTTAATATCGCCGAAACTCTGATTCTCATTCTTCCACTATGTCGAGAGCCTCGCGATATGCTGAAACACCAGTTTTCTCTAAGATTTGTATCTGAAATAAGCAGCCACCTTCTTCAAAGCAATTTTGAAATAGCACGGCACGATGACCAAAAGGCCACAGAGGCCGCACTAAAAATAGCTGGATTCTGGTACATTCTGGGGAGGAGAACAACACAGCGATCATTAGAGATCAACAAGCTCTATGAATTGCTAACCTAGGGTGTACTATGCTTCGAGAAGGAAATTAAAGGGTACTTGTTGCTTGCAAGTAATAACTAGTCTGCCTTCACAAAGATATGTTATGAAAAAGTAAAAGACAAGGAACTTGCTGCTTGTAACTAGTGTTGCTTTCACAAAGATATGCTGCGGAAAAAACAAAAGACAATGGTAGTGGATATTCCTTCAATTGCAACAACATCTAGCATAGCAGAAGATAATAAGACATCCGTACATGACTCTTTCATACTCCATCACACACAAAAAAGGGTCATATGCATTATCATACATAAATCTAATTTTGTTTCTAAAACATAACAAAGCATCAGTTTACATATCAAATGTGGCAATGACAATCAAGTCCTGATGCCAAATGCTAACGGTTTTTTCGCTGTTATTTTGATTGATCTTAATACAAGAAAAGCACAGCGTTTCAGTATCCACCAACCGATGTTTGATTAGGTATGTGCTGTTTATCCGAAACATATAATCAGTATTAAGCAGTTTATACAAGAGAAATTGTTTGATCATGAGGACACTACAAGATTTTTTTTTTCATCTGTTTAAATATGAAGATGGAACGTTCCTCATACAGAACTAAGCAACATGAAAGAATCCATGCATCACGCAAGAGAAACTTAGGGATGACTGGAGAGTATAAAACCGACAACGGATATTTTAACTCCTAAATTAACTATATTATAGATAACTGTACAATGCCTTAGGTCTAAATTTGATTGCAAAAGAAGACATCTAAACATAATCCATATAGCCCAATTGTACAATATACTCCGACATATGAAATGAGCAAAAAGATTTAGACGACAACACAAACTGTGAAGACAATGCTGTATTTCTAAACAACTGGATAGACAACTTACCCTATGGCAGTTGCACTCCAAGAAGCTAGATTGTAAATCACTTGGCTGCTATCCCATGCCTTTTGAAGCCTACTCTTCTTCTTTGCAGAGAATGTTTTTCTAAGAGCTGAGAGCGATAAAAGGCTAGGCATTATAAGCAATGGTTATCATCAAGTATTAGCATTAGAAATTTCAAAGCATTGATTTCTCTTGAAAGATCAAAGGTTCACCTTCTTGAAGTTGATCAGGAGTTAATTCCTACAAAAGAACAGTGGTATCCATCAATTAATTGTGTAAACTGCAATACTTCTAACAGATCAAGTCGCTAGCTAGCTCAGGAGAAAAAGAAAGCCTGTCAAGAGGAAGCATAAATCAAGAAGCTTCGAGAGTGAGTTGCGTTCTACAGATGGATGTTCTTGTATACAGTTCTTCAACATTGGCATGTTTGGATGAAAGTTATCCTGCAATAACTTACCTGTGGGGATTTTATTTTGAGATTGCACTATTTTGCAACCAAAATTATATTTTTTATCCATCACAAGGTTCTCATAATCATTACTTAGTAAAATAATGCAATGCACCAATGAGGTTTTTCTTTTTTTAAGGTAGTGAGGTGATTTAGAATTGTCCAAGAGAAAAGCCATCTACCATGCGGTTCTAGACTTATCCCAACCTCGTCAATCCATAGTGCAAGACACTTGAGTAAACAAAAGAGGTATGGTGCAAGAAAATGTTCACGCCTCCAAATAGGCCCTTATTGACAAGAGATTCGATGGCCTTCAGCATCCATGTGAGAAAATTTATCAGTTGATAAGAAATAGAACAGTGAACAGTGAACCAGCAGGTCCACCAGGCAGTCCATATACATAACTTTGTACATACCGAGTAATATATATACCATCTCATATGCCACTAACAGCTACTGTAGTGGATGGAGTTACATGTGTGGCAAACTTGCCCATGAAATTTGAAATTATGCCTCAATGCTCATTTTTCTTTAGCATAAAGGATCTAAGCTTTACGGACATAAGAATAAAGTCTCATGCAGACGAGCATAAAGATGATGTCGCATGAGCAGTGGAGTAATAGAGGAACAGCTAAACTAAAAGCTAGAAATTAATGATGGAAAACACCAACATACCTTCGTCTCTTTAAGAGACAGCAGGTATGCAGCCATGAAACAAGCTAGACCATCAACAATGTCCTCTTCACAAACAAGAACATAATCATCTGACTCTGATTCATTCTCTCCACCAACATCCTTAGCTCCCCATAAATCTTTAGCAGTGATCATATCCCAGGATGAATTTCCATTTGCTTCCCCATATATGCCTGTTTATCAACTCATAGTATACTTAGAATTGCAACGTTTTTTATGCTATTGCAAGAGCTATTTTTCAATGCGCAAAGGGAAAGGGTTCGGTAATTTTCAACTCATACCATGACAGTCTTGAGACATGGACATGTGAATACTCCCAACTTTTTCTAAAAAATTTCGTGACTCCACTCTAGACTTCAGAAGTTCACATAGCTGCATAATAAACAGTGTTCAATGTTGTAGAGCAACAAAGATGAAGTAATTCTAAGAACACCTACACAGCACTATAAAATGCATCACAATAATACCACTTGCAAATGTACACCACAGCACCCTTTTTAGCCATTTCTCTATTGAATGATGCTAAGAGTTCCTTTATTTTTCTTCAAATCGCATGTAGAACAATCCTTTTCTCCTCCCTTTCAAACCTCAAATAGTTACATTACATGATACGTAAAAGCATATTGAGACCCCCTCAACTATAGACCATTTGGACTTAGACGTTCTCAGTTTATTTTATAATTTTGACTGATAACCCTAACCTTTATTTATTTTGATTCGAGTTATTTTTCCTAATTTGATGAGGGGAATTCATTAAATAGACGGCTTCATTAGTTTTCAATTGTTAGCTCTCAACAAAATCTAAAGCTCAATAAGTTGAAAAAGTTTTCAGAGTAGTTGAATTTAATAAAATTACCATGAATTTTAATAAAACCTCCTTCACTTAATAAAATTTTTGAAAATAACTTAATTTTTTTAAAAAAAATGTAAAATGTATACCTAAAGTACGGCTCACTTTGAATGGCTTCCTCACTTTTAAAAGTTTTGATTTCGCCGCCTAACATTTCTACTATTTGATTTCAGCTATTTGATGGCTCTTTGATACGAAATTTAGGCAAATTGATTGCTTCAACCGAATAGTTGTCATGTAAATCACATGAGATACTCTAAAACAAGTGTGATAAGATAAACAAGATTAAAGATATTCCAAGGAAGTCATTGAACGACCCAAATCAAATAAATTAATAGATTAGATAGCAAAATCAAAACTTTTAAAATTAGGCAGTTACAAATGGGTCATAATTATTCCATACATTTTTTTACAAATAAAAATCAAATTTATGGGGTGTCAAAGAAAGGTAATCGGGTAATCAGTTTCAAAATGGCCAATTGTAAGGGAAGTTACTGCACAATTTTTTTTTCCTAAAAGATAACAGGCTTCTTGAAAGTCAAGGGAGATCTCAGGATTTTAAAAAAAAAAAAATCTAGATTAATTATTGCTAATTTCATATATCAATTCAGTTCTCAATTATTGAAAGAAAATTCAATAAAGTCCAAACTAAAGAAGCAGTAACAGAGACCAAATCAATCGCATGCTCACCGTAAGCAGGGTTATTGCTTTTTTACCAAGAAAAATTTCGCGATCTCGAACAAAATTCGCGAAAAACCATCAAATTTCGATCCATTCAGCATAAGATCAATAACCGAATCGAAATATCCCTAGAGTTCCGCGTCCTCACCTCGTCGGTTTCGTAATCGACGGAGCTTGGGGTACGCGATCGCACCTCCTCTTCCTCTTCCTCTTCCTCCTCCTCCTCCTCTTCCCCCGCCGAACCCTTGCTCCCAATCTCTTCTCCCGCATCGGGATCGGGTTCGAGATCGGCGTTCTTAAGCATCTCGAGCGTTCTCTGGCACTGCTCGAGCACCGCCTCTAGGGTGCGCCGCCGCACGCGAACCTGCTCCTCCGCCGCGCCGCCGCGCCCCCTCCGCCGCCGACTCTGCTGCGGCGGCCGCGGCGCCGCCGCGGCGGTGGAGGGGGAAGAGCGCTCGGGCTCCGCCGCCGCCTCCATGGCGACGCCGTAGAAAACCCTAAGAAGGAAGGGATCGTGGAAGCCCCCACGGCATAAATTTCTTCGCTTCTTTCTCTTCTTCTCCTCCGCAGCTTTACGCGAAAACGTTTTTTTTTTTTATTATATAATAACTAACAGAAGCTTTTTCAGCCGTCGATTTATTAGATTGAGTCACGCGTACGGACGGTTAGGATTGAAAACCCTAGCTCTCTCTTCAAATTTAAAAAAAAAGAAAAAAGAAAAAAAAATCTTTTCTATAAAAGCCGAAGAATAATTCACCTGTTTCACGTGTAGATTACGGGGGGCTGTTGAATCACGACAAAATTCTACAAGAAGCGGTTGATAAAATTATTGGAAAAAATGTAATAAAGTGTATGAAATTTTTATAAAATTGGATTTCACAATTGCTTAAAGTTATGCTCCCCATAATTGTAATATATAGTTGACATATCAAAATCCATGCGCTAAGCTCTTATAAATGTGATCTCACTGTCTACAGATAATGATTTAAATGCGATGTAATGTAAAGTATCAGTTCTCCATAAATATAATTCAACTCTGAACTTTAGATATTTATGCATACGTACTTTTATAGGAGCACCAAATTCCTCGTGCTTCTAACTTTTTCACTGTCGGTAGTTCTTAGATTAATATTATTTTACCTACCATCACTAAATACAAGCGGAAAAGAATGACCGAAGGGCCAAGCAACTTAATTCTAAGGCTAAGAATCTAGAAACACCGCTTGCTCAATTCGGAAAAGTGAAAACATAGCTATTGAGATTTTGTTTTTGAGTAGATTTTTGTCAAACATATGAATTTTGACCAAACAAGGATTATATGGAGATTTATTCGGCCCAATATGCTAGAATGTTTGAGATAAATAATTATATTCTAGAGCAAGTGTCAAAGGAATTGATGGTTGATACCTGAGGTTTCAAGTTCGAATCCTAGTTGATTCATATTTTTAGCTAAATTTATTTCTAAATGAAATAAACGAAGCGGGTAGTGTATTACCTATCTCTCTCTCTCAAAAAAAAAAAAAAAAAAACAATTATCTTCTAAGTTTGAGATTGTTTCAGAGGGTTTCTGACTACACTTTAGTTATGAAGAAAATAAGATCAAATCTGATGCATGCCACCATCTTTCACTTTCCTGAAGATTTCTAATTGATAAAAATTGCTAATTCAGAACGCAATATTATCCATTATAATTATTCTTTTTTTCGGAAAAAAGAGAGAAAGATATATACATGCTTTACTAGAATTAAATTTGGCCTAACATTATAATTTGCTCGTAAACTCATGTTTCATTAAACTTTTCAAGGACTAGGCCAATTAACTCTTTATTTCTGCACGTTGCACATCTCTAGTGTGTTACAGTGCAAATCCAATACTTACGAAACCGCTCATAGAATGATCTTGCTGTCCATCTATAACATATGCACCGCGTACTCGAATATTTGAAATCAACCGGCTTAGATGCATCTAGCTGCAGATGACCGATGAAATCAATTACTACACCGTATATTCTTTCAGCAGTTTCAGTTAATTGGGCCCCCAACAGAAGGAAAGTAATGGCTAGTTCAATTGTGCAGTGGCAAGGACTGAAAGCCCGTACACTCTCTGCACTCTTTACCACATGAATTCGAAGGTCGAATCACTTATAAAAATGAGGGGTCCAAAGAGCCCAATAATAAAGTAACAATATTAATCATAGCTTTTAAAAATTTTATTTTGATATTATATGATTCTATATCATTATAAAGATTCATTGTTAAATGTGGTGCCAAAATACTGTAGGCCTGCGATTTATAAAACATGTTATTTTACTTTGTTATTTAATTTCAAGTCATTAAACAGCAAAGAGAGAGCTAGCTCCTGGTCATTTTCTTTTTGGGATTCTGTTTAAAATTAAGATAGAATTATGATAGCCACAAGCTCGAGATTACACCTTCTTACGAACCCAAAAAAACAGAAAAAAAAGGACCCACATGCAAACAAACAAACAAACAAACAAACAAACAAACAAAAAAAAAAAAAAGAAAAGAAAGAAAAAAATGACGTCACTCTCCGAACTAGCTAGACCCCTGCAGCAGATACAAAACAAAAACAGCCCCTACGCACGCAGATACGTCTTTAATTACGGCGTGCAACCCCGTGACTCCCACATCAATTAATTATTACGGTCATGACCTGCACCCGATACGTACGTACGGATCCAAATTAAAACCCGAAGAAAGGAAATAAAGCGGGTCGGATCAGTTGCATAACTCGCGGGCGAACCCGACCCTGGAGTTGGCGACGTCGAGCAGGACCCGCAGGTTCTGCTGCTGCAGGTTGGCGAGGACGTTGACGACGGCGTTGACGTTGGGCGGGGCCTCGGCCATGGCGAGGCAGGCGAGCGGGGTGGCGCTGCTGTGGATCAGCGTGCTCTCCACGGGCAGTGTCAGGTCCACGCCGCCGTCCATGTGGAGCGTGATCGGCGGGGTGGTGGTCCCCACCACCTCGTCGGTGCTGAAGCACGTGTCGAACACCCCGAGCGAGGAGAAACCCCCCCCGGCCCCGGACGCGCTCACCTGGCGCCGGAACTCGTCGCGCAGGGCCGCGTAGATGGGGGCGGTGAAGCGCGACACGACGGTGCCCGAGTCGACCACGGTGCCGGCCCCGGTCGCTGGGTCGAACCCGAAGGGGCCGGGCTGCTGGGCCTGGGCCGGGACGGCGAGCTTGACCCGGCCGACGCTGATCCCGGTCATGTTGACGTAGTAGAGCGAGGGCCGGTGCGGGTTCTTCAGCAGCGGGGTGAACCGGGCGGAGCGGGGCTGGCCGGCCGGGCCGAGCCGGAGCGAGCCGGAGAAGTAGTAGGATTTGTAGCTGGGGAGGCAGTAGGAGAAGACGCCCTTGTACAGGTCGCCGGTCTGGGAGAGGAGGGACAGGGGCCCGCGGCCCAGCCCGAGGAGGCCCTGCTTGGGGATGGTGGGCCCCGCGACGGAGGTGACGCAGCCGAAGACGTAGTTGGGGATGACGTCGGGGGCGAGGCGGAGGGAGTCGCGGGAGAGGGAGGCGGTGAAGGAGGAGTCGGCGTAGGACTGGGAGTAGGAGCACGCCGAGGAGGGGGCGTAGCAAGGTGGTTGGGCGGCCGCATTGAGGAGGGGGCACAAGGGGGAGGAGCAGGGGAGCGAGGAGAAGGAGGAGGAGTTGGAGGGGAGAAGGGGGGGGCGGCGGGGATGCAGGAGGCCGAGCAGGGAGAGCAGGGCAGCCAGGCGGAGTCGGAGCTGGTGTCGAGGGAGAGGAGGAGGGGCTGCGGAGGGGAGCCGAGAGAGGCGCGCAGGACGTAGGAGGGGGTTTGGAGGAGGTTCTGCCCCGAGGCGATGGGGACGGAGGTGCCGCCCGAGGTCTTCTTCTGGGAGAAGAGGAGGGAGAGGCGCGCCGGGTCGGCGGAGCGCGCCAGCTGAAGGATTGAGCTCAGCGGGGAGTCAGCGGATGAAGGAGGGGTGGGGTGGTGGATCTGAATGTCGACGGCGGTCGAAGCGGAGAAGAACAGCAAGAAGAAGAAGAAGAAGAAGAAGAAGAAGAGGAGGAGGTTAGGGAGGATGTTGGAGGTGGCCATGGTTGTGGAGGAGAGTGAAGAGGAACACTACTCAAGGGTAATGTTGGGGTGGGGGGAATATATGAGGGAGTGATGGTGGTGTTTATATAAGGGTGTAGTACTGAGAGTTGATCTATGGCATTGGCATGCATCAGTGGAGTGATATATATGAAGAACCATATTTATATATATTATTAAAATATAAGAATTTATATTTTATAGTATTATTATAATCCTCAATCTCTAAATTTACATGCAAAGCGACGAATAAAACTGTGATTTTCAAAAAGCTTGTGTTGGTGCAGTAATAAGACGGTAATTAAAAGATTGCCACCAGTACGTACGTACAACAATCGCGCATGACTATGCGCGAGTCAAAATATTTTACATCTTAATTATCATAAGCAATTACGTACATGCATGGCTAATTAACCACACGTTGATTATTATAAATATAATCTCACGAACACAACAATAACGCACGACTGAATAAACTAACGAAAACATGCATAACGTAAAAGAAATAAATCTAAAATGCTCGGATTAATTAGATCATTAAATTCTTTTCGGTGGTTCCTATCACCATGCATGTAAAAAAAAAAGCATCTTTTTTTTTTTAGCTTTTTCTAGCTGGTTCTCGGAGCAAAAAAGCTGCTCCTGCTGACTTGTCACGGGTGCGGTGGTGGTCCCCCCACCATGCTGACGTCAGAGGTGCCCCGCGTGTGTGGGAACGGTCGCTCACGTGCACCCGCTTCTGTGCGCGCCACAATTCCCGCGCCCACTCTCTCCACTTTCTCCCTCTGGATCTGGCGCACCACATCAGCAAAATAGTTTTTATTTATACTTATATATCATTTAAACTTAAATATAAATTATTTGATCTTATCATACTTTGTGTTTCTTATATTAAGACAGGAATTATATATAAACAGCATGATTCATATGACCAGAGAAATTTACAAATATAGTAGATTAATTCTCTTTAAATTTCACTCTTATTTAGTATTTTTATCATACACTAATTTAAAGATTTCAATATCTATATATCGAACAATTTACAAAACTAACCAGTATTTAATTATTAATTTTATTATATAAAAAAATAAATTATTGCTATTTCAGTATTCTACTTAATTATAAAATATTAATTTCTAAATTAATTTGAGTAGGTATAAGTTTTCTAATTTTACTTTTTATAAGAACAATATCTATTAATAAAAAATATAATCAATTAAGTTGAATTTACACTATTGAATTTTAATAAAACTTTATCAATAAAATTTGATAAAAATCATACTAATTCGACGGTTAAATTACGGGTGGGATGGTCCTTGACTAATATGGTTTAAAGGATTGAATCAGGCTATTTTATAAACCGACATGTTGGAGTGGTTTTTTTTAAATTAAAATAATATATAAGTTTTTGTTCGTTCACGGGCTCTTTAGCGGAGGAGGAATTATACACTATCACATTTGTACCCGTTATCAGTAACAAGTCAATCACCTTTCTTATTTTCAAACAAAAGTACGATAAAAATATTTTTTTATAATTATGATGTGCCACATATATTTAAAAAAAAAATTGTGATTGATTTATTACGCCACGTCATCAATATGCCCGTTGTATTTTAGAATTTTTCCCAGCGGAGAGCCCATTGCGGCGACACGTCACGCGGCCTTTATTCGTGGGGCCCATTTGTGGTGGTAGGCCACTGTAGGCAATAGTGGACACGGCCCATCCCGACCCATTAGAGCCCATCTTGCACAAACTTCCAACGCGACTCCGAGATCTTGTCACTCTCACTCAAGCGCATTTGAGCAATGTCCAACTCTATTCATTCATTACTACTTATTCACATGATATTTAAAGATGTTGAATCTATGATCAGTACTAGTATATAAGATAAGAATATATCGACAAGAATTAATTGCTACAAAACATGTTTGTGTTTTGTATGACCATATCTCTTTGTCTTTACAAATTATACAAATTTGACCAGACGGATCGTAAGTTCATAAATGTGAAGCCCATGACGTGGGCTTGAATTAAATGGAAGAAAATTCTTATCTTATAGGAGCACGGCGTGATTCGAGCTGGGGCGTACAACGTCTGTATAAACAATGGTTGTCTTTCAAAAAACAATCGTTGAACTCAGGACCTTCTGCTGTTAGAGAACGGTGTTTAAATATTTGTATATTTAACAATAACAAACTATTTTCTTAATAAGCTTCTGAATAATTCAATATTTTCATTTCGTTTAAGTACAGCCAAAAATAAGTTTATCCTTATGCCTATACTCAGGACAGTTCCTTTTTAACTTATTCTAAGCACAAAAACATGGAGTCACGGGTCTCCTATTCCCTTGAGACAATTGCAAATGCCTATTATATGACACGGTTGCGATTAAATTATTTAATTACTACGTACCCTCTTTCACAGCTGGAACATATATACCAAGAAAAGGTTTGTGGATGGTTCTACTTTACACCTAGCGTTAGAGTTTTGTTACAGTTCCATTAATAATTCCATCAATTATCGTTTTCTTTTCACGAAAATAAAAGCATATAATTGAGTTGGCAGATTCGTGGAAAAACAAAAGAAAATTATCATCTTGTGCAGCTTTATTCAACTTATTAGATGACAAAAATTTAAACAGATCTTGGCGGTTTCCCATGACAAGGAGAATCAGAGAACCGACGACAAAAATTGCCATGTTTTTCTTCGGGGAAAAACTATCGTTTAAAATGGAAATTTAAAGAGAATATCCAGCTCCATTTTGAATGGAAATATCAATACTGTATAGTTCATCCCTGCTAATAGTACTAGCAGTGTGATGATGAGTCGAATGAGACATAATTGGTTATAGAAAAATGCTACATGTACACTGTATATGTAGATCTCCATCTTACACCACACTCATCTTAGAATTTTTATACCTTTTATAGATTTTTAGTGTAAGAGAGCCTTTGAAAGTATAAGATAGACACTCTATAAATAGGTGTACAGATAGCATTGCTCCTAATTGTATACAACACTGACAACATTTTTTTTTTTTTTGAGAATAGGTAGCGCGCTACCTGCTTCATTTGAACTAGGCTACAGAGGTGGGATAACTAGGGTTTCGGAAGAAATCAAAAAACAAATAGGGCCTCGAGAGAGAAAAATAAATAAAAAAAGAAAAAAGGTCCACAAAGTCTAAAGCCGTCGAAGAAGGATTTCCCACGAAAGTAACAACTGCTTTATCCTCTGTACAGCCAAAATCGAATCTGATAGGATGTTTCGAAAAATCAGGTCATTGTGTATCGTATTGCATACGTTTAAATAATACAATCTTTACTCAAAGAGTTTAGAAGCATAATCATGGTTTAATTATTCAAGTTCCTGAATTCAAATCCATCATTAAATTTGCAAGTTTCCTGCATATATACCATGACAAGAAAATAAATAAATAAAGGAATGAAAATTTGAGCCCAACAAGGCGACAAGTCAAAGCTAAAGATCATTTAATTCTAATAAGATAGAGAACAAAGAAAAGGAGTTAGTTTCCATCCTACTTTGGATCTGCCATCATGTAACGGCATGCAATTACTGAAAAGAATATAAAGATGCCGAGAGGAAATTGGCAAAGAATCCCAAGTCTTGTTCGTTGATCAATGATCATCTGCAAGGCAAAGCAAAATACGAAAGGAATCAAATATAAATAAGTAAAAAAAAAAAGAAGAGAGTAAGCGCCGCACTAGTGGATTATTAATTAGATCGAATAATCGCTCGATGGCGAGCTTAGGAATCAAAAATAGAATCGAGTAAAACAAACACTGGCGCATTGCCTTCGCCTTTTCCTCTATCGGAGAGCCAAACAAAAATTCTTTTTAGAAATATATGTCCCATCGTGGTTATAAAAAAATATTTTTATTGTACTTTTATTTGAAAAAAAAAATAATTGGCTTATTATTAATGACGTGGTGCAAGTATGATAGTATAAAATTCCTCCTATCGGAGAGCCAAACTAAAATTCCCTTTGTGTTCGATCGCGCGCGTCTCCGCGCCTCGCCTCGGGGATTATAGAATCCAAGTAAAAAAAAAAAAGCTCGGCCCGATTTTGGTGGTCGGAGCGGACCCAGCCCAATTCATTGATTTGGGCCTGGTCTAAATAGCCCATTAACACCCATCTGAAAATGAAGGGATAATTGCATCATTGGTCCCCAACCTTTATCAAACTTATCATTTTGGTCCTCAATATTTGCTTGTCTTTTATTTTTTAAGCAATTAGATACTTATCCTATAGGATTAACTACACCATTGATTCCTAGTATTCACCTTCTCTGATATGCACAGCGCTTCTAAAATAAATCAAACCCAATCTTACCATTCTTAATGTCGTATAATTTATTTAATTTATATTTTTATATATAAATAATGATAAAATTGAGGGGCTATCAAACCGTACTAGTATATAGCCTATTTTACTAGAATTATTTAATTTTTAGCAAAATAAAAATATAAATGCGAGCTTAATTATAAAAAGACTTATTTGTATATAAAATTTTAACTATTAGATCAAAATCTAATGGATAAGATTTTATAAATTTATTTTTATAATATATTTAATCTAGTTTTTTTAATTTATTGTTCGTTGATTTCGTGAGTCGCATGTTAATTCGTTTATTAAACGAAATTTTTAATTTCGATATTTTAATTAGTCTGTGAATAAGGAAACAATTAAAGATCGAGTCAACATTTATGTTATTATCAATATTTGCTTGTCTTTTATTTTTTTAGCAATTAGATACTTATCCTATTGGATTAACTACACCATTGATTCCTAGTATTCACCTTCTCTGATATGCACAGCGCTTCTAAAATAAATCAAACCCAATCTTACCATTCTTAATGTCGCCCTTCGCATCTACAAGCAACTAAGCTTCGCGCACACAATGCCGACCGTCCTTTCCAAAATATCGAACTCTTTAGTTTTGAACAAAAATTTGCAACCAAACTGTTCTAAAAACTTTTTAAAAAAAATAATGATAAAATTGAGGGGCTATCAAACCGTACTAGTATATAGCCTATTTTACTAGAATTGATGTGATCTATTTTATCAAAATTAATAAGAATTCGAATGGTTAAGATCGATCTAATGCAACAAAATTTAAAAGCTACAAATCTAACACCACAAAGAGGAGTCAAGGACCACATGCACTAAAACAGTCCCTGAAGACCAGGGACCAATATATGATGCAGTTAATCCTTAGAAAGGAACTGTGGATTTTTTTTTTTTTTTTTTTTTTTTTTTTTTTTGGAGAATCAATTAAAGATCGAGTCAGTAGCATATTATCACATGCTTGAGAAAAAACCAAAAAAATTGGAAAAACAAGCTCACATGCAATTCCTATTCACTGATACATCATTTACAACAAGGGATCCTCGTGATGGACCTTTTTTGGCTTTTTTTATAGGAGTTGAACAAAATCATAGGTATCAAAGGGACAATTTGTACAAAGTGATAGTGTTACTTGACACCAAACTCAGTCTTTTCCTTAGCCTTTTTCTTGTACTAGTAAAGATCCTTAATCTTTTAGTATGATCAGCCTTTATATTATTTTTCTTCTCTGCTTTCATCTTCCCCCAGCTTAATTCCCCTCTCCTTTTTATTATTTTCCTACCTTACTCTCCTCCTCTTTTTTAAACTCCACTTTTCACTCACTAACCACTTTGTTAATATTTTGCTCCATGCTAATACATTATTCCCAAAGTAGTTGTTTATCGTGCGTGTTCGGTCTACGTACCTTCAACAATCAGTAAGCTTTGCTTTTCTTAAAATGTCGAGAGCTTTTGCAGTATCGGCGAAAAATTAAAACGAGTTTTTGAATCTAAAAAATAAGATTGTGATTATAATCTTCAGCAAAATACAGCATTTCAAAAAAATGGAATAAAAAATGGGTCGATATATAATTCTGCAAATAATATTAAAAAGTATGAGCCTTTATTTATTAGCGATTTGGAGCTTAAACTACTGATCACATAATATATAATCATCTCGTGGAACCCTTCATATAATATTTGTCCCTAATAATGTTATACTTACTAACAATTAATTCTACGATAATTTATTAGTAACGTACTGCGATTGAAAAGCTACAATTCATCAAAAACATTATTATTATTATCATATATATAATTCATGAATATTATAATTATAATAATTATGATAATTACTAAAAATTTGTTAGGCTTCGAATTTAAAATTGTGTATACCAACTATCAAATTTTTTGTAACTTGTATCTCGTACGTAGAATTATTTCTTTAATTTGAGCCGCAAATGAGCAAACCTGTGCGTGCACGTGCCTGCACGCTTCTCCCTCCATGTGCCTGGCACCAATGCTGTGCGAGAAGGCACGTGCAGGTTTTTTTTGTTTTTTGTTTTTTAATTTTTCTCTAAGAAAATTGCATGCGCATCTTACAAATATCATATACACTATATGCAAATAGGGATACAATCGGATCGAGTTGGTGGAGCTCCTGTCCCGATCCGTCCTGATGGGCTAGTAAATGAGAGAAAATAAACGAATTCGAAAAAAAAACTGAATAATTTTACGATTGAGGCAATTCGTAGGAAAGCGGAAAAAATTTTAGCGAACGTCGCCATGATCCGTCGTTCGAAAATCATTAATATTTTAAAAAAATATCTCTAAAAAATAATTTATTTACAAAGAAATTCGATATACAAATAAGTTAGTACTTTCATTTCTAATGTATTTAAAATTTTTGAATTATATTTTGAATTGTTAATAATAATTTTTATTTTTCTAATTAATATTGTTAAATTATATATATAATATTATTAAAAATTATTATTTTATATTTTATAAAATATTAATAATATTATAATTTTATAAAAAAAAATATTTGTTGGCGATGCGGATTCGAGACGCCGGCGGGAGGCGGGCTACGAGACTGGATAGATTGTGAAATGTACTTTTTAACGTGTTACGAATTCGGGACGGGAGATAGGGCAGAATTTTGCTATTCGAGGTGAAAGGCGGTGCGGATCGGAGCTCCCGCCCCAGATCCGCCCCGTTTGCAACCACGTATGCAAATCACTATAATAAATGTCACCGTACTAATTATTAAACTGTTAAGTGTGGTTTGCATTTGGATGCTGATCATCAAACTTATAATAGAGTTTAAGTATAGAACTCAAGTCCCCCACGTACACTGCAGCATCAGATTTGTATATAATATATATGGATACTTGAAAGGCTCAGCGATCGTAATGTGACGTAAAATATATTTTTATATTCTAAAATATTTAAATAAAAATAAAAAGGACCAAACAATAAAATTGGGATAGTAGGTAGGTACTATCCACATATACAATTTATCAGAACTATGCACTAGCTATAATTTTATAAATAAGTACGAAATATATGCTCTTTAATTAATGTACTCTCCAACTAATTAAATTGTACAGAGCCTGCTAACAATATAATGATCAACAACAACGATGCTTGGGATGAGATTCAAGCAATTTTTATAATTTATCGTAACCAAAATGATTTTGCCTATAAATTTTTATAATTTCTATATATATATAGAGAGAGAGAAAAAGAAAAGAGAGTGTCCATCATCGATACATTAATAATATATAAAATATCCTTTCAAAGTTCAATTTTTTATTCTTAATTCTATAATGTTTTGTCATTTTCAATTATATTCTTACCGTTAGAATCAGTTAGAAAAATATATAATTAATCTTGAATAAAATAATTAACCATGGCTAGTAATAAGTTAAATTTATCTTTTTACCCCTCTCATATTATTTGTAAGATATTTTTTTGAAAGAATATCTTTATATAATTATAACAGTTGAAGCTTTTGGAAAAATATATTTATAAAGGTAAAAATGTAATTTTTTTAACTACTATTAAAAAATAAACAATACTCTAAAAATAACAAACCGGATAACCAAATATAAATATTATAGAACTTTATAAAAATAAAAAAAATTAAATTTTATAGTAATATATTTGCTATTTAAATCTAAAAAAAAAAAACAAAACTGATCAAACAAATGAGGTAGCTAGGGCCTAGCTGGACCCCGCACGGAGCGGAGGCTCCCTATTGGTGGGCCTACGAGGTGGGCCCCATAGACCCCGACCCGGGTCTATTGGTCATCCTCGCTCATGTAACGCACTCGTCGTACCCACGCGCGCGACCGCTGATCTGACGTCGATCCCGGGGAATCGAACGAACGGCGACGGGTCAACATCGTTGACGTGTAGGTCGGACCAAATGAATCAAATCAAAATGCTTTACGGACCGCAGAAGCGTCTCACAAATCGGACGGCTCTCACGGCATCTCCCTCTGCTGGTTGGTGCGCTGGTCGGTGGGGCCCGCCCGGAGCCGGTCCATTTTTTTTATTCTTCTTTTTCTTTTCTTGTCGCGTTCCGCAGATGCATGCTGTCACGGCCCCTGGGTTTCCTAAACGCCGTTACGTTGTGAAAAGAAATTTTTTTTTATAGTTAATAGTTAGGAAAAAATAACTGTATACTATTTTTGAAATAGGAACACTTACTTATAAATCTTTTTAGAAGATTAATATTAAAAATATATCTTCTTAACATTTCAATTTATTTTAAATATGTTCTTAAAATTAAAATTTATTTATAAATTATTAATAATATTTGTTATTTTTATAAAATTACTATTTTGTCATTTTAAATATATTCTTTTATTGTTACCTATTTTTCTTATTTGTGCTTAATATAAAGAGAAAAAAGTATTTTTATTTTTTTAAAAAAAATATTTTTTTTTATTATTACTAGTTTTTTCTTATTTATTCTTAAATTGAAAGCAAAAGAGGTTATTTTAATTTTTTTTAACTTAAGTAAAAATTTAATTCGGATTTAATTTAAGATGACTTAACGGGTACTAACGGCAGAAAAATTTTAAAATAATAAAAAATTATACAAGAAATATATTTAAAGTAAAAAATAATTAAATATTTCAAAATATTATAGCTTTTCCACATCTTAAACATGCATAGTATATTAAATGAATAGAATTAGTCTGAATTTGGAATGCGTGGAATTCATGCAATGTATCTATTATGCTAAATCCCATCGTGAATGCACCCTTAATTTTTTCACTAATATTAGCTTAATTAATTAATTAATTTGATTTGATAGCTTATCTCGGTAATCAAATTAAGAATGGCGTAAAATTTATTATCATTTATAAAAAATTAATTATCTAATATATATTTATAGGCCGTAGAAATAAATTAGATTGACTTCAACAAAGATAGAAAGAAGCAATCTTATCTATATATTATTTAGGGGCAATTGCTTATATACCTCTGAAAAGTTTTTGATTTTTCGATTTACCCCTCTTAGAAGGCTAATATTGAAAATACCCCTCCTACGTTCCAATCTATTTCTAATATACTCTTAGAGTTAAAATCATAAGTAACTCTTGTTATCTGTAAAATTACTATTTCTTGCCATTTTCAAATATATCTATCATCACTCTTTCTTATTTGCCCTTAAAGTCAAAGGC
Organism: Aechmea fasciata; assembly: GCA_025177825.1. Taxonomy (NCBI): domain Eukaryota; kingdom Viridiplantae; phylum Streptophyta; class Magnoliopsida; order Poales; family Bromeliaceae; genus Aechmea; species Aechmea fasciata. The sequence goes on along the minus strand of CM045925.1, from coordinate 9,299,167 downwards.
ACAAAAGTATTTCGACTTTTGGTTTTTTCCAATATACCCTCTCTACCAACATTTCTTATTTGCCCTTAAGTTAAGGGCAAAATTGGTATTTTAATTTTTTTTAACTATGGTAGATATTTAATTCACGTTTAACCCAGATTAATTTAACGGGAGATAAGCGTGTATTTTGTAATAACGAACGTATGAGGGCATTTTAGAAAGAAAAAAAATAGGGGTAGATCGAATATTTTCGTAAGAGGTATATAGGCAATTATCCCTATTTTATATATATATATATATATATATATATATATATATATATATATATATATATATATATATATAAACATTAAAGCAGAATTAAGTGTAATAATGATTGAGTTTATTATTCGGGATGCGCTTCCATTTATTATTTGGATCTGCATCAAAATTTGCACAAGGATACATTCCATTCCAAAAGAAAAGAAAAGAAACGAAAAAAAAAGAAAAAGGGAAACATAGGAGCGTGATCACGTGCAAGGCACGTGGAGGGCCAACGTAACGGCCGTTACGTTATCCGTCGGCTAGCGGGCTGGGCCTCGTGCCCTCACACGCACAGCTCACGCCGCCCCTGGTGTGGCCTTCCGCTTACTAGTTTGTCTTGTCCCAAGCAGTGGAGGGACCGAAAACGCCTTCCTTCATCGCTGCACCCTGCAGTATTACCAGATTCCCAACCAAGCCGCTGCTTCTTCGCCCACAACCCCCCCCCCCCAAATCATCCATTATTACTCTCTCTCTCTCTCTCCCTCCCACCCTCTCTCTCTCTCTCTCTCTCTCTAAGAGTGAGAGTAGTACACGTACGCCAAAAGCGTACCCCATTATTCCTTCCTTTCTCCTCTCCCCCAATCAATCCGAGACCCCTTTCACCCACGACCGTCCGATCCCGGTCGTCATCTCATCATACACCGTCGGTGGAGGAGGAGCATTGTAGCATCTCCCCCTACCCCGAAGCTCCTCCTCCTCTTCTTCTTCTTCTTCTTCTTCTTCCTCCTCCGCCCTCTCTCGCTCTCTCTCTCTCTCTCTCTCTAGAGCTCGAGAGCTGTAGCATCTCTTTCTCTCTCTTACATACATACATGCCTGGGTCCGGAAGGAGGAGGAGGAAGAGGGCGACGCTTCGTAGAGGCGCCGGATAGATGCCCCACGGGGACGATCTAGGGTTTCCCGCCCCCTCCGCCTCCGCCGCCGTAGCCGCCGCCGTCCTCGTCGTCGTGCTCCTTGTGGCCGTGGCTCGCAGGAGGTGGCGGATCGCGGAGGCGAGGAAGGAGGAGGTGAGGAGGCTCGCGATCCTCGCGGCGGAGGAGGCGGAGGCCGCGCGCGCGGAGGAGGAGGCCTCCGCCGCCGCTGCGGCGAGCGCCGCGGTCGCCGGAGTCGCGGGGATACCGCAATCGCCGCCGCCGACGTCGACGCCGACGCCGCAGCAGCAGCAGCAGATTTGCGCCGTGTGCTTCACCGCCACTACTAGGCGGTGCGCCCAATGCAAGGCCGTGAGATACTGGTCAGTGTGTTGTTGATCGTTTCGTATGTCGTAGGCTTTGTCTCTAAAAGTTAGAAGTTTGCTGTTCTTTGGGATCTAACTCTGTGTGGTTTTAGTGAATTTTGTTAATGTTGCATTAGAATTTGTTGATTTGTGTACTTGGAAACTGAGGGATTTGGGTTGTTGTTGTTGGCTTTTAGCTGATTTGGTGATCTCTTGTGCTATTGTTGATTTCATCTAGTATGCAATGTCACACAGTTTTGAATAGGCGATTATAATCTTTTTGTTGCATATCTTAGTATTAGACAAAACCGGAGAAAGGGGGGGGGCGAAGGCTCATTTTTGTGTAGAAGCAAAACTAGTTCTGGATCTGAAGTTTTGGGAGCAGAATTGACAGTTTGAACTCGGTGGTAGTTTGAACTCGTTAGGGTCAGTGTAGGAGAAGCTATTTGAACAAAACATACACAGACATGGATCGGTTCTTGTATTAATTGGGAATTATTTCTTACATACAGAAATCATGAACTCTGAGAAGACTTTCCTGCTGCTGCTTTCTCTTTTTCTTTTTTTCCCCCTCGACTCTAGCAACATCTGACATGCATGTACATGATGCACGGCTTCCGCTTTGATAATCAGGAAAATTTTTTATATGTAATTTTTATGCGCCGATGAAATGGAATACTTTAGACATATCATGCTTTTGTGTACAACGATAAGATTGCATTAAATATGTGGCGTACTTTACTTTGGCTTTCTGATTTATCTTCTAGATGTAAAACATATATAGTGATGCGTACTTTTGTACCTATCAATGTGTGAATGAAAAAGATCACAGCTTGGATATGAAAATTGGTAATTTTGTCGCAAGTATACATAGAAGAATCAACTAACTTTTCAAGTGCAAACTACTCATACTATACACCTTGAATAATGCAGCTCTGGGAAATGCCAGATAATTCATTGGAGACAAGGCCACAAGGAAGAATGTCATCCTCTGCAAGTTAGCGACAATTGTAGCCAACAAGCATGCAAGTCCAGTTCGATAGCAGTGCAAGCTGAACAATCTGATGCACACAATGACAATTTTGTGTGTGAAGGAGAAGTACAGGAGAATCCAGTTACCACATCCTTTGAGAGATCATCATCTGAATCTAACTTATCTTCTGAGTGTTTTAGTGATGATGATCTCATGGAGTCATCTGGAACAGAAAGCACCGATTCATCCTCGAACTCATCATCGTCTAGTAGCTTCAGTGATTCTGGGTGTGTGGAAAAGCCAGATGGCGCTTTTGCATGTGAGGATCAAGATCGCCTTCATGGTGCTGAAATAAGAAAACACTCTTTCCAAACTGCAGTTGATACTAGTGGGATAGAGGAAGCTGCTCCTTCCAAGTCTCCTGTAAAGAATACTAGTTCCTCAAGTGAGGTTGAGCAGAAGGATACCTGCCATAGATCTAAAGAGCTTGAGACTGATGTCAGTTCTCCTTTCTCTACCAAGTTCATGAGTTGTGACCGCCATTCCAAGGCAAAGCCTTCTGAAAATTTTAGTACATCTCATGATGAAGTGAGCGGTGCAACTGAGGGTCAAGGTTCTGGTAATGTTAATTTTGTTAAATCTCAAATCTCTCACAAAGCAGGTCATGTTTCTAGTGGGGGGAGCAATGATGTTCAGTTTCTGCCATCTAGAAAATCTTTAGCATCTTGTTCTTCTAATCATTGTAAGTCTTCCGCTGGTGGTGGGCACTCTGTATCCAATAATAGTGAAGCGTCTTCAAGATTTTCGGAGAATATAGTTTTAGAATCAAATGGAATGAAGAGCTTGAAAACTTCTCTTGCGAGAGTTGTTCTGCAGTTAAAGCCTTTGAAAGTTTCAAAGCATCATTCACCAGGGCTTGCAAATGATGTGCCCATGAAAAACAAGGTGAGTTATTGTTTCTTTTGATTTTTCTTCCAATCAGCTATGTAGTTGACTTTTTGGAATTCAGTAGATTTATTTATCCAATTTGTTTCTTATGTTTTCAGATGCTTTTTCCATACGACTGCTTTGTTAAACTATATAGCTGTGATAAAGTGGAGATGCACCCTTTTGGTCTTACTAACTGTGGCAATAGGTAAAGTGTGATCATTTCATTGGTAAAGAGATTGATGGGAATCAAGTCATGCTCTTAAGAGAAGGAATCTCTCTTGACTTTGGAACTCAACTATATAATGTTATGAGTGGAAGCTTACATGTGCTTTCTGGTCTCAAATAACCAACTCAAATAAATATATGTCTCCCCCCCGGCTAATTGTTTCTTGTCATTTACTGCAGCTGTTATGCCAATGCTGTGCTCCAGTGCTTGGCATTTACACGGCCACTTAATATTTATCTTCTTCAGGGACTTCACTCGAAATCATGCAAGTTTCCTCTTTCATTGTTTTCTTCGTTTTGTAATTTTTTGGTTTTGGATGTCAGATTGTCGTTTAACAATTTTTTTCGTGGTTATAGGTCCAATGACAAAGTGGTGTTTTACATGTGAACTTGAAAGGCTCCTTTTAAAGGCAAAGCAAGGGCAGTCTGTGTTATCTCCTGCTAGCATAGTTTCCCATATACACATCATTGGAAGCCATCTTGGTCATGGGAGAGAAGAAGATGCCCATGAATTTCTAAGGTGATTTGAGCATCAAATTTGCTGTTTAAAATGCTGCAAAATACTTTTAACTAAATTTAAAACACGAGGGAGCAGTTTCAGTTTGATTGGATTACCATTTATTGTTATAACGATATATTCTTTGACAGGTATGCAATTGATTCAATGCAATCTGTATGCCTCAAGGAAGCTGGAGCAAATGCAGTTGGAAAATTAGCTGACGAAACTACTCTTATACAGTTGACCTTTGGTGGTTACCTTCGATCAAAGGTTTTGTCCATGTCAATTTGATTTCTTTCTTTTGGTTACATTCTTCTTCCTCAACTTTGGATGAATTTTTCATTCTACTGAGAGTGATTTTAAATTGTTTCTGAGTGGTTTATACAGATTAGGTGTATGAGGTGCCAAGAAAAATCAGAGCAACATGAGCGGATGATGGATCTTAGTGTGGAAATACATGGGGACATCAGAACCCTTGAAGAAGCTCTTGCACGATTCACAGCTACTGAAATTTTGGACGGGGAAAATAAGTATTACTGTTCTAGGTTAGTTGTTTTATACCTTTTGTTCCGCAAGTATCCCATTATGGTAGTTTTGTATTCCTTCCACTGGGTAGCTTTTATGTGCACATTTTCATTATTACTCTTTCACAAACTTATATTTCGTAGACATCAGCAATCTCTCTCTGATGTCTCATATGTTCTACCAGATGCAAATCATATGAGCGTGCGAGGAAGAAGCTGACGATATTGGATGCCCCTAATATCCTGACTATCGCCTTGAAACGTTTCCAGGTAATTATGCATTAGGGATGGCATTATGCTCACTATCTTTTATTGGCTTTGTCTATAGTTGTTCTACTTTGACTAATGTTTGCTTACGACAATTCCTTCATTATACTCTGCAGTCTGGTAAATTTGGCAAACTCAACAAAGCAGTTCAGTTCCCTGAGAACTTGAATTTAATACCTTACATGAGTGGAACAGATGACAAATCCCCACTATACACGCTTTATGCGGTGCTCGTGCATTTGGATGTGATGAAGAATACTTTCTCTGGGCACTATGTATGCTATGTAAGAAGTACGCAGGGCAAATGGTTCATGGCGGATGATAGCACGGTATGCTACTTGCTTACATTTTTCAGATTTGTAACTCCCATGTTCTTAAGACAAGATGATATTGCTCTCTTTAGCAGGCAAAACCGCTATGTCAGTTTGTGGTTTTCAGTTAAAGGAACTACCATAAATTCTTGGAGAGTCTTCATATTATTGTATATTGTGGCCTTCCTTATGTTAATTAAAAATGTTAATTGCTGTTAGAAACAAAATAAAAGTTAAAAGAAGATCCTATAATTGTACTCTTCGTTTGTTTTTGTCTACAATGCCTACATAGAGATTCTAAAACCAGTGGCGGTGATTGTCTATGCAGGTAAAACCTGTGGATGTTGATGTGGTCTTGTCTCAAAATGCTTACATGCTCCTATATGCCAGGTGAGCTTTAGTTCAAGCCCTAATTTCGATCCAGCAATATACCTTCACATCTTCTTAGAATGGCAAATTATCTCTTCAGGTGTTTCCCACGTCCGCCAACCTTAATAAGAAATGCAATATCGGCGGAACAATCGAAGGTAAAGAGGAGCGTAAGCAGGGAAAACATCAATTCAGGAACCAGTGCAGAGAAAGCAAGGTCGACTCCCATTCTCGAAAGGCCCAACTTGCCTGTTAAAAGCCCAATAAACCAAGCCCGGCACGTACGGCCTGTTTTAAATGAGAGACATGAGTTTCCAAGGACCGATTCTTCTAGCGACTGCTCTTCTCTTTTCAGCTTATCTGATGATAGTTCTTGGAGCACTGAGAGCACCAGAAACTCCACGAGCACCGAAGAGTTTTCTGACTACTTATTTGGAGAACCGGATCGGTGTTATTTGAATAGCCCTTTGAAGTCCTCAAAGGAAATCTGAGCTCAAGGATGTTAGATAAGATGGGCGGGCGGATGGAGCAACAGTTGGCAGGGATTCGTCCCGGTGTTTTGTACGTAGGCACCTAATGAGTTTAGGCAACTAACAGGGAAATGGAGTAGAGAGACTGACTCTGTTTAACCCATTTGAGGTGTATTCCAATGTGTTAATTGAGTTGTAGAGGGCAAACAGCTGAAGCATTTTTGTTGGCACATTTGCATTGTATAGGAGCAATAAGGATAGGCCTTGTTAATGTATTATTCTGTTGTTTCATGGAAAGAAGAAAGTAGTAGCTTTTAGTGGAAGGAGCAAATTGTGTTGTATCTTCTGCGTTGTAGGCTTGTGTGCGCAAGCGTTGGCGCGCACGGTTCGACTGCAACAATTCGAGACTAGAATATCTGTCGTATACGTGAACTCGTGAGGCACAATCGTGGATGAAGATTCAGTTTGAGACTGTTCTGGCATTGTTTCAAGTGCGCGATTAGCCACTTATACGACATATATTCCAAGTCTCAAACTGTTATTCTTGTCTGAGACCAATCTCATACAATTTGTCCTACAGGCTTGTTGCTTCCTCGGCGAGTAATGAAGTGTTTTGCTTTCTGACAGTTCTCTAGCAGATTCAGTTTGCATTTTGTTCTTAAAAAATAACTACTACTGTAAAACCCAAAAACTTTTCTTTTTTTTTCACTTTGGACTGATTGTTTACAAACATCTTTATTTGCCTCGCTAATCTCTTACTTAGCGGGCGTTCATATCATGCGATCGTTTTCTTTCTCTCGGTCACTGAAGGGCTGAGTCTATATGAAAGTGAATCACAGCCCCATCTCTTCTGACTCAGACGAATCGATTAGGGTTGCTATTTCCAATTTCTGATCTCCAATTATTAGTGCATTAATCTTTCTGAGTTGGGACGATGAAAAGGTTTGCCACTAAGTAAGATCAATAACTCAGGTTGGATAAATATTTGAATTCACAATTGTGGGCATCAGTAAAATCCAAGTTCCGAGAGAGCGAGAACGAGAGAGATTACAATTCCTGCAGCATTAACAGCAGAAAATTGCCTGAACAGCAACCAATAGTATAGTTCACCAAATACAGCAACATCTTATTTCTTTTCTCTTTCTTTTGATTTTTGGAGAAGGAAATGAAGGACACAGTAAGCTACATACATATCGTCGGCAAATTAAAGCAAAGGCCAAACCATCGTACGGTCGATTGGTAATGCAGAGGAAGGTTATCCTGAATTCCTGATTAAGACAACAATGATTTCAGAAACCAAACTCACTAACAAGCAGCAAAGCATACGACGGCCGACATAATTCTGGAAACCTTGCATTACCAGCTTGCGAAAGCATTTCTTAGCAAAAAAAAAAATTTGAACAAAACTTAAATTCATTCCGAGACTTTCTGATCTCAGAGATCCCTCAGTTTTCACAGCATGGTTTTGAAGCAAGCTCTACTCAGATATAGCATAAACATTCCAGAGCTCTGTCCTGCTTAATAATGAATTCCTTTATATTACAAGCACAAAACAAGCGACCGCCTAAATCGCTGTAATTTGCTGTAATTTGTACTACACGATATCGATATGCCACGGACATTAAAAAAGTAAGAGATTTCACATTCAAAAGTAGTTACCTCTGTTATCTCTATGTGAAGGTGAACTAAAAAACAATTGAAATTGTGACCCAATTTACGTAGCAAAGGAAAAGGTACTACATTTCTTTATCCAGACCTCCACTTTGAACCCATAAGCTAGATTCAATAAAGTGTCTAATAAGTGTTATACTTGTTCTATTTGACAGAATATCCATCTATTCATAACTCAAAAATGCTTGCAAAATCCGACCCTACCTACACCTTAACTTTAAGAGCCTCATCAGGGATCGGTAATAACGATTCCACCCAATCATTGACATTGTTCTGGGGTTTACTTGATATGCTCCACCCTGGAAGCTCTGAGATTACATTGTTCCAACAACTTGTAGTTAAAAAATTCCACACAATCGTTTAATTGTCTCTTTAAAGACAAATAATAACATTGCTAGCAAAAGCATACTCGCTTTGAAAATATGGGTATGAACGCTAAGTAAAGACCGCTAGTCGGGAATATGGGCTCACACCACAAAAGCACTGCTCAGCTCGATCAATGGAGAAATTAATTAACTCTTTGAAAAGAAAACCATCGACTAAATTGAGTAAATATTGCTAAGTTGAGGAGCTAGTAGCATGAAGGCATAAGATATAGGCATAGAAGAGAAAAGGTTGGTGAAGAGTTACACGCAACCAACCACTAGGATAAAGAGGTATACTAATGGTTATATTAGGTAAATTATACCAACCAGGTCATGACAGACTGTTCGTGAACGGTATCTGTGAGCTACAAGATGAAATTTCCTTGTCTAAATATATGAGCATACTTTTCTAAAAAATAGTCCACAAACTACTTATAGAAAGTGAAATTTCCTTGTCTAAATCGATCGCGAGCAACTTTTCTAAAAAATAGTCCACAAACTACTTATAGAAACAGTGACTCATGCACAGACAACAGAACTACGAGAAGTTAAAACTTTTATCACGCCGGCCAGAAAATTGCTGCTCATGATCGCGTGTGGAAATCAATCATAGCTGAATTTAAGTTCAGAACCCCTCTCTGCAGAACATCATCGTCGCTTGTTAACGAGCGAGGAAGCAGTAAAATCTTCAAACATCAACCAACAATAGTTAACCTGGTAATTCACTAGAAACACCAATATTGATTGCTTAAATCTACCCTCCTAAAGGTAACAGAGGGGAGTTCTGGAACATAGCATTGTCACAAACAATACATCCTAGAACATAGTTAAAAGGGTCGGTCCGTATACGAGATACGACCCCTGTCATCATAGCAAAACCAAAAGAGGGGCAATTTATCGAACAGCGAGACTAGCAGCTACCTTACAAGCGGCGGCCCATCACTAGGGCATCTGGACGGGACTTAGGAAGGGAAGGTTCTGCAAATTACCCAAGAGCTCGGCGGTGGCGTCCACGTCGATATGGAAGTTCATCATCTCCTCATCTCCCACCATGTTGACCCCTCCTTCGGGGAACTTGGCCTCCTCGTTGATATCTATCCCCCTCACCTCCTCGACGCCCATATTAGGGTTCAAATTGGGGTTCGATGGGCCGAGCACAGCGGCGGGCTCGTTCTCGGCGCCCAAAGACTTCTTTTTTAGCCCGCCTCCGACGTTCTTCCGGGCCATGGTCTTCCGATTCTTGCCGCCGCCGCCTTGCTGCGAGTGGCCGTGGCCGTTGGGATGATGATCGGTGCGTTGGTTGGTGGGGGGAGGAAGGGGAGGGGGAGGGGGAGGCTGCGGGGCCTGGTCGCCGCCGCGCCAGGGGAAGATGGGGTGGAAGGGCTTCCAGTCGGAGGAGACGTCGGGGGCCTTGGGGAAGCCGAGGGGGAAGAAGCCCCAGGAGCAGTAGTACATGTCGGCGCCGGGGACGACGGGGGGCGGCGCGGCGACCTCGGTGGCTTGGAAGGGGCGGCGGCAGGTGGGGCAGCGGAGGGAGCGGTTGAGGTAGGCGCGGGCGTACTGGTGGATGTTGCAGCACGAGGGGCACGCCGTCCAGAAGGCGTTGGGGTCGCTGGGCGGCGCCTCCGCTGCAGCGGCAGCGGCGGGAGGTGGAGGGGGGGCAGGCGGCGGAGGAGGAGGGGAAGGCTTGGGCGGGGGTGCGGCGGCGAGTTGGAGCTCGGCGTCGAAGAGCGCCTTCTTGGAGGGGTCGGAGAGGACAGCGAAGGCGTCGAGCACGTAGCGGAAGGCGGAGTCGGCTCCCGGGTACCTGTTCCGCTCCGGGTGGAGGAGGAGGGCGAGGCGCCTGTAGTGCCGCTTCACCGTCACCGGATCTACGCCTCCTCCTCCTCCTCCGTCGGCGTCGGCGGAGAAGGTGGGGTGGGGGATCTGCAGGACGGCGTACCAGTCGAGCTGGTTGTTGACGCGGCGCTGCGACGCCAGCAGCACGTCGGCCACGGCCAGGATCTGGTCGACCCCGTCCAGCAGCGGGTCCGCCTCCAGCGCCCGCTCCGCGAACCTCTTGCTCCCCATCACGTCCCTCGCCACCAGCAGCTTCCCCGCTATCTCCAGCCACCGCTCCGCCTCCACCCTCACCACTCCTCCCCCTCCTCCCCCTCCCCCTCCCCCTCCGCCGTAGAATTCCATCGCCTCTCTCTCTCTCTCTCTCTCTCTCTCTCTTACCCTCGCAGTCGCAGGCTTTGGGGCGGAGAAAGGGCTGTTACTGTTTTTAACAGGAGCGGAATGACGGAATTGGACGTGGGCTCGGCCGCAAATGGCAAGGGCGTCGTACCGTAAAGATCGTTTGAGGTGGAGGGTAGGATGGTCAATTCGGCTGTGAGAGGGGGGGGAGGGACACTAGGCAGTGCGGGCGAGCTCGATCGCGACTACTAGCGCTTCCGTGTCGGGATTCGGAACCCGGATGGCGGACGGGCGAGGGGGCGGGGGGCGGCGATCCGGTGCGGGCTCTATAGCGCGGGCGTACACCGTTCGCAGGCTTTAGTTCGTGCCACGTGTCGGTCGTGGTGATTCGGGTGATTTGGATCGAGAATCATCGGCCCGTCAAAAACGGATAGGAAATGCCTCTCTCTTTTATTATATAAGTAACAATCACCCAGAATTGCAATTTTCCTTATAAAAGAAATAGAAAGAGAAAGAAAAAAATCTTTAAAAAAAATAAAAATTAGAATAGTTAATCAGTTTCTTTTAATTGATAATTGAATTGACCTTTTCATAATTGTTTGTCAAAAATAAAAAAAAAATCGAATACCGCACCGTGCGTGTGCACGGATGCTGTGCTGGTTCGCAATTGAAATTCTATTCTTTGAAAATTTTGAAATGTGACTTTTTGGTGGGTTGTTAGAAAAAAAAATGCAATACATATTACGACAAACATTTCCTTTTCTCAAACCGAGGACATTGCAACAGCAAGTTGCAACACAAATCGATCCATCACACTGTTATGTTATTGGGAACTAAAAATTTGGTAAAAATATATAGGTTTCACAAACTCCAGTTATATTGGCAGGGCTGGGACGAAAAACAACGAACCTGATATTTTTTCTTGATTTTGTTCTAAAAATAAAGCCATATAGCATGGCCGCAAAAACTACAAAAAAACCACACCAGCACTTAGAAATGAAATCAAATTAGACACTTACAATAAAAAGAGATTGCGGCGCACAGTAGAAAGGGGATATTTGGTTTTAAAGCAGCTAAATAAGTCCATCACAACCAAAAACTTTAATGATACAACAAATGAGTGCATATCCAAGCTATTAGCAGACCGAAGTCTTGGCGGCGAGATGGAGCAACGCCCGTCGGTGGTAAGTGGTGCGGAGCTTCTTGTACTTCTGTACAAACGTAGGCAAGTCGATCTCCTTCTCAAGAAGCTTCGCATGTAGTTGCTCAGACTCTTCGTCCACCTTATTCATGGCATCTGCAGAGGAATAAGACATCACATACGCATTATCAGTGCATCTATAAACCGATTAACATTTCGTATGTGCATGTCTTTTCGTATATATACTCGTATGAGTTTTTATATACGTACAAATTTATCTACAGTAAGTGACTATCTGCACTCATGCCTATATAACAGGCCAGTATGCCTGTTCGTTCCTACTTATTTTGTTCTACTAAAGTCAGGCTCGCATATTCTGGGCACAAATCACAAGACACAAATGCTTTGCCACTAGGATACTATATATATAATTTGTCGGCTGATTCTTAAGCTTTTCAGGTGGAAGAGAATGGATAGGAACTAATATGATTAGAAGAACTGAGTTAAATTTGTACAGTTAGGGATATGCTTACCATGCAACTTCCCAAGAAGTGCGGCGGGGGAGTATGACTTCAAAATCTCCTCCTTTTGCCTCTCCAATTCAGCCAGTTTCTCTTGAGCAGCGGCCAACTCAGTTGTTCGAATTATAGTGCACTGCATATATTAGCCAAGTATTGTTACATAAAAGGTCATGGCATCCTTCCCCTACCAAAAAGCTGTGTCACATATTATTGCACATGTTACAGGCGCAAGGCATAGCAATGCAGTTTTGACGCCATAGTGAATTTCCATGACATTGGAAGCCGAAATGCTTGGTGTCGAGAAAAGGACAAGGGATGCTATACCTGGTTCCTGAGCTCCAATATACGGGGTTCTTTTTCCAAATTTTCTCCTGCAACAGTAATTTTATAACACTTGTAAAAACAGCTTAAGCGGAGGATATGTAGTTCAATTAAGAAAGTAGCTTACTGGCAAGTTGCAACGTCTCCTTACGAAGTTCATCACGTACCTAAAAAGGACATTAGGCAACATTCGATAAGAGAAAAGTATTTTCCAACATGACCAAAAAGCATCTCTGCAGATTCAACAGAGTGATATATATATATATCTATAGAGAGAGATCTATGCCTGAAATAACAATCTTCGAGTTAATTAACCAACCTCTATCTTTAAGAAGATACGTTTGAAGAATGTCAATATTGGCCTCAAACTTTGAGTCAAGTAAAAAGTACTGCAGATTCTTCTGGGTTGTCATTTCTAAGAATAAAAGTCAACATCCTATTTACTCAAAACATTTGAACACCGAAATTTGCTTCTCATCTGCTTTCTGACTAGCTTTGACAGTATAGGTTTCAAAGTGCTTTGAAATTAGAAATCACCAAATTTATAATGAAACCCAGAAGCCAATAGAAATACCCAGTACATAAATACATAAATCCATCTGACATAAACTTGGGGTCATCTTAACAATAAACAGGGTAATAGATAGCAGACTAAAAAATATTCTATACATTGTTATCAGAGAGACTCATATATGTATAACGAGTAATGTTATCCACATAATTCATATTATTATAGGTAAACAATTACTGAGAAGAAAAAGGGAGATACATCTTGACGCATCTCTAGCTAAGAATACTATAATAACCAGTCTAATTGCAAGTATCATCAGCTTCAAGAAGCCAGTTAAATGTGGGCAATGGATTAAAGAAAACAGAGTTCCTGTGCAATTATCAGGCTATATCCTGCTTCAGTGATACTATAGAGGGCAATAAAATGTGAGTCACAATAACTCAGGCAAACTATGAAAGTTTTCCCTGTAATTTGCTTGACTAGAGAAAGTAATCAAGTAAAAGCTTACAATAGTGAGATAATCGTGAAGAATACAGAAACATGATAAGAAGACATAGACGGTGCAGATAAGAAGTGTAGAGGAGAATGAACGCTTACATTGTTCTGAATTTTAACTTGATCAAGTGAATTGAAGAAAGCATCATATGCCTCTTTGTCAGCTAAAATTTTTCGCAACTCATCAACACTGCAGATAAGCCACAATAGTAAGTGCAGCATTTAGAAGAACATAATGCCAGTGAAGAGAAAGATAAATAGTCAGTCATTAGAACCACAATAGCTTTCAGATTATCAAAAAGTTGAGAACAGTTATAACTAAAGCATTATCCTATTTTAGCAAATTGAATTCTGATGTTAACTAATCATCTTTCCTCACATACATGCATAGATGTCTCACATAGACATCGAAAGTGCAAAAGGAAGTGTTGCAGATGATCAAAGCCCCAACAAGAAGAAAATTATCATCTATAGCAAATCCAAATTACCACACTGTTGCTTCTGATCTATCATTAGTAATAAAAAAAATCACATGAAAAGGATATTACTTAATTATGCACCTAGCGGACACACAATAGAAGAATATTAAACATGTTGGTGGCCACAAGAATATGAACTGGGGCATCATTTATTTACCTTTTATCCTTCAAGCGAGCAATAATTCCTGCTGCCTCAGCTGGTGACGGTTGTCCATGAGCAGTAGGACCATCTGGAGTTCTTTGACTCCCACTAACACTGGAAGAACTACTTGCTGTAGAAGGGCGTGAAGATGAGCTAAGGACGGAGGGAGGATACCATGATTGAGTAGGGATCTCTGGGAAATTCGATGGAGCTTGTTGCTGCTGGGCCCCACTGCAACCAAGAATTCATATTTCATTTCAAAATTTCTAAACCTGCTTAGTATTTAAATATTTGTTTCCGTAAAACCCCTCTCAGCATAGTCACAAGGCACTAGAAATAAATTTAGAAGGGGTGAAGAGTCCAGAATTTGATGTTGAGCGAACTAAAAGAAATTCAGAAGTCCAGTTGGTTGGGTGAAAATATGAAGTACAAAAGCATGTGACGCACATAACATTTGAGGTAATACAACAATCATTTAATTGATCACTTGTTCCTTTTATTTTCAGTAAGGGGTGAAAAATTAAAAGCAACGGAGTGAATGAGAAACAAGGAACTCATATTACATTAGAAGATGCCCTGAAGCTAATGATAAGCTTAATATTTTACCCCTTATTGAACTAACAGCTCCCACATACTAGTAAACAAGATGTAATAAAACAAATAAACAGAGAAGTACTTGGGGATCTCTGTTCACTAATGTTCAACTCACCCAAAAATAGGAAGTTTCCAACTCATTGCGCAACTTCTGATAACTGCAAAGAACAAAATAAAACTATGTTAGTCATCATTTGAAAGAAGAAAATTCAATTAAGAGTGAAACAGGTTTCTAAAATTAAATTTGAATCAACATATAATTGGAGCTGCCATAAAATTTTGTTTTCTCTGCTCGTTAGACAACAACAAGTACAGTGAATTGAAACTATTAAGCTAAAAAACAATACGAACTCAATAATTCTAAGCTCTCCAATTGAAAAATAAATTAGAAACAGCAGGTAACGAAAAGAAATAACTCTAAATGCCAAACCTACTGCTTATCATGAATAATATATATTGCTAACTAGATTATCAAAACAGAGCGAAATTCCGAAAGAAAAATAATTCCCGATATTAAACGAACTCCGATCCTCATTATTCAAAACTATATCGACGACGAAAATGTCTCAAATTCAAATTGCGGTAACCACACACAAATTATTACACCCCCTGCTCTATTTTGATGCTATCTATGCGGCTATGCCCCTCAATATTGCAACACAGCGAACTATATAAACACAGCAGATCCCTTCAACTAGGGTTTCGAATCATTGCTCCGATCGCCTAGTAATAACAAATACGCATCAAAACAAGGGGAAAAAACTGGCAAAAAAAAAAAATCCCAAAGCAAAATCAAAGAGGAATAGGTCGAAGAGGATTAGGGTTTCGCAACGCACCTCTTTCGTGGGATCGGAGGATCGCGGAGCGTGTGGAATCGATCGAGCAAGGGATGAGATGGAGAGAAGGGGGTGAAATTTCCTTCCGCTCGCTCCCTTCGTGGTTTTTTTATTATTATTATTATTTTTCCTATGAAATTCCGTTGCGCCTGATTCGATTTTATTTTATATATTTGACGAACAACAACGCGTATACTCAACCGCGGACTCTATTCTGTGATCGGATACCGGGTCGGGCTAAGCTATAATGGGCCGGGCCGAACCGGGGTTAGGCCCATCTAATCTGAAATTATGGAGAGTTCATGACTTTGGATTTTGGCGAATCCGCTCCAACCGAGGTTGTAGGAAACAATACATCGGGGGTCGTACGTGGCATTAACTGAGCGTGTTGTTTGTTTGTACGCGTTAAAAAGTACCAAATAGGAAGGAGTCACGTGGACATGTCGGACAACGGACCTTGTGCACAATAAATATCCGCTTTCCGCTGTCGCCACTCACCACCTCAACAAGGTTTGCTGCACCATTTAAAAGCGGGCCGGAATACGAAAAACCTGTTACCTGGACCCGGTGTAGTGGACCGATTGGATTAATGCCCCTTTATTATCTGGACTACCATTTTTTCTACCTAATACGTAGGATTGGTGCGTAATACAATTTTATGTGCCAGTGGTACATTAATTAGTAAAGATTTTTTTGGAAGCTAAACAAGGGACAAAAATTTGATGGGCATCTTATGCCCAAACAATTTGTTTGTGCCCCAATAATTTGTTCGGGCACGGATGCCAATGGACGCTGCTTGTCTATGGGTGCTTATTACCACCGACCGTCTCCCCCTTCTCTCTCTTTCTAAAAAACGGAGCCCATCATTTTGTTTTTTCGAGGATGGCGATTGGTGCCCGTGCACACGCGGGCCCATCCGCATTCGTGTCCAAACAAATTATTTGGGCACGGATGCCCACCAAATTTTTGTCCCTAAACAAGTGTTTAATTCCATATTTGATTCTAAAATCAATTACAATTACCTTCAAATATCATTATATACATAGATAGAGAGAGAGAGAGAGGGAGAAAGTAGGGTTACTATATTCTTACGAGTATAGAGCTCTTCATATTCATAAATTATTTTCAATGATAAAATTTTCGAATCGATAATTCATACTATTAAATATGATTTAGAGTATTTAAAACTTCGAAAAAATAAATTTTGTAATTTTTCAAACTCATAATAGAGTCCATTAAACAAGTATGAAATAAACGGTTAAAATCGAATAACGTTCTAAAAATGAATAATCAAATCCTTTAATTTAAAATCGGAATTATTGATCTTTATTTAGATAGTGAATAAATTTTTCAATTAAAAACTCGATTCTTTTATACCGTTAAACTAGCAAATATTCCATACTAGCTAGTCGTTAAAAATTGTTAATTTTAAAATTTTTTGATCGTAAGGTAAATAGTTTCAAAAAATTCTAAAATTTTATTTCAAAAACTTTTAAATGCTCTAAATAATATTTTATACCGTTAAACTGACAAATGCGTTTGTTTCTTTACCTTAACCATTTCGGTTCACGGATGACGTGGTAGATCCGGTCCATCCAAATACTCCTCCAGAAGTACCAAAAAGTAAGGTATACTGTAGGGAGAAAGAGAGGGGTGAGAGTTATGTGCTAGTAGTAGCTGGAGCTTATGTGTGGCGCATACATTTTGCCATAAAAAGCGCTCCCCTTTTTCTCCCTTTACTCTCACTGTTTCCCTCCTCCCTTCTTTTTCTCTCCTCTTCCCCCTAAATCGAAGCCCAATTCGACAAGGAGAGAGAGAGAGAGAGCAAAATAAATAGCGCATTTCTCCTCCACAACTCAAACCCTATCATCCATCTCCTACTGCATAATTGTGAGTGCATATATTCCCATTCCTCCCTCGATCCCCTCCTCACTTTCACCAAAAAAAAGAGAAAAAGAAAAAAAAGCCGCTCCTTAGGGTTCGCGCGCGCTCTCATAGCCCACGCCCAATTTGGAAACCTAGAGAGATTCTCTCACATGCACACGTGATTTTTGCTAATATATTTGTTCTCGTTATTATTATTATTGATTTTTGCGTTGTTGGGTGGGGGGGGGATCGGATCATCAGCAATGGCGAGGGAGAAGATACAGATTCGGAAGATCGACAACGCGACGGCGAGGCAGGTGACGTTCTCGAAGCGGCGGCGGGGGCTCTTCAAGAAGGCGGAGGAGCTCGCCGTCCTCTGCGACGCCGACGTCGCGCTCATCGTCTTCTCCTCCACCGGCAAGCATTTCCAGTTCGCCAGCTCCAGGTACCATTTACGTACCTATCTATCACTGTACACTCCTTCTTCTTCTTCTTCTTATCGCCATTTGCTTCTAGGGCTGTTTTAGTTTTTGTTAATTCCCTTACATTTGCCTGAGTTCAGGTTTTAGATGATTCGTCCTCGTCCTCGTTTTCTACTTCTCTTCCTTGTTCAGGTTTGCTATAAAAGAAGGGCAATAGTTGGTTAGATCAGTCATATATGCATTCATCACTAAAAAGTAGGCTAGCTTAATCTGAGGTCGGAGTCGGGGTTTGTTTTAATTTTTTTGGGGTTTTGCATCTTTTGGGAGTGGATATTTCCGCTTACATTGATCGATGTTTCGATCTCATAGGCTTAATAACCTTTGCGTGAACTAGTGGAAGATGAGAGCTCTTCTTTGGAATGGTAGAGGAGGAACGTTAACATATTAATTAAGATAGTGGTTTATAAACTTGGTTTGGTTATTTGACATTGATTTCGAGTCTAATGCGTTTGTTTTGGAAATTTTGAGTATTCGGGTGCGTAGTGCTCGTACTTAAATGGAACTCAACAATTCTTCCGGCCGTACGTGCAGTGTTTTGCTGGTAAAAATTAAGCCTTTAGAACGAAGCTTAATTACACTGATAAAACATTAGACATTTGGGAAAAACCCATAATTGAAAGTATTGGATATGATCATAGGCACATGATTTTGACATCAATCCAACATCTCATAAGGTTGGTATATAGTTAGGGGACAACCTTCATTATAAAGTGTGTACATTGTTGTGTTTCTGCATGTTTTTATCTGAGGAGAAGTTAATTTACACTCGGGCATTGTACTATGAAGCCTTACAAAGCCATATATCAACCTTCTCGACCTTGTAAATTTCTCTACAATATTAAGATGCGCGTGTTTGAAACAAAAAGTTACGGCCTGATAAGTTAATCGATGATACGTACCATACGTATGTTGTAGCTTTATATAATCTAACATGTAGTGGTGAGTGTGGTTCCAGGTAATTCAGGCGGCAAAGATAGTGACATCACGTTACTGTGTTTATATGCTACACCATTCATTGTCGGGTAGTTGAAGATGTTCTGAGTGTAGAAAATTGATGACGAACATGCATGGTGTTACCATTGTACATGATAACCTAAGAGCCACTATATATGGATATATAGCATGCTTAATTTACGTGATAGTGATCTAATATCATACAAACTTAATGAAACCCTCAGTAAATAGTAGTGATTAGAGGAAGGTAAAAACAAACTAGCTAGAAACACCATTCATGTGCTTTTTGTCTTTTACGTCAGAATGTTATTCCCGTATATCAATCTATGAGTAAGATAAGAGAGATTTCATATTTGACAACCATAATAAGTAAATCTTGCATGATTTTGAAGAGTCAAAGCTTTAAAGTGTAGATAGTATGGTAGCTCTCCAGTATTGCACGGACAAGCTTATTAAAGTGGTAGCTTGGCTTGTCCATGTTCATGCAGGATAATATGTGACAACACTTTAAGAAAAATATGAACCCTAATTTAGGGATATTGATTCATAGCCACCATCAACCACAAGTTTCACATTCTTCCATAGGTGCTTAATTTCTTCTCGGAGTTCTTTTACCTCTCCTTGTTGCTGGTTGTGTGGGGCTACTAGAACCTCCCTAGTGCCGCTCGATCGGTCCTTTGTTGATTAATTGGTGCGGCCCGGTCTTTCCTCTGTGTTGCTCTGATACCATGAAAGATGGGTAAAAAAAGTATACCCTCTTGAGTTGTATTGACAAAAATATATAGTACAAGAGATAAACCTACTATAATAATAATACAATTATGATAAACCTACACTATATATGACGGTAATTAATATACAAAATCCTTTCATACTAAACATAGAATAATTATACTAAATATATCGTAACACCTAAGAACTTTACATCAGTAAGACGGCTTAGCTGTCATAACAATATGGTGCAATAAAGAACTCTCTAAAGTTAGCAGCCATGCTAAGAATGAATTGAACTCAATATGAAGGACTTAAATAGTTCATGATCTCCGACATCGACTGTGAAGTTTGAGCCTGAAATAATCACCTGAAGGTGCTCAGATGATTATCTCAAACTTCACTGTTGATGTTAAGATAATTTCTTGTTTAGGAAGTCATATTGTAACGACCCAGCCCACTAGCAATAATAACTCGTTGGGCCCAACCACCGGCCCAAAATGCTTAAGCCCAGTTATTATTACTAGTGTCTAAGTCTATTATAAACCCAATAACAATTTCATTCCCATCCGATGTAGGACTATTGGGGTGTCACATATGATCTTCCCCAAGATAATTGCTTGTTTAAAAATTCAGTATGGTCCTCGTCGTTTTGTTGAATCACACACAACCCACGATCACCGGGCTATGTGAGACTCGTCTGAGACTCGCCACACATGTCCAAATCAAATGTAACGATTCAGCCCACTAGCAACAATAACTCGTTGGGCCCAACCACCGGCCCAAAATGCTTAAGCCAAGTTATTATTACTAATGTCTAAGTCTCTTATAAACCCAATGACAACTCCATTCCG
Organism: Aechmea fasciata; assembly: GCA_025177825.1. Taxonomy (NCBI): domain Eukaryota; kingdom Viridiplantae; phylum Streptophyta; class Magnoliopsida; order Poales; family Bromeliaceae; genus Aechmea; species Aechmea fasciata. Next base: position 9,278,983 of record CM045925.1, on the reverse strand, counting down.
TTCCGATGTGGGACTATTGGGGTGTCACACATATGATCTTCACAGCCAAGATAATTGCTTGTTTAAAAATTCAGTATGGTCGAGACAAAACTGTGTTTTGTTGAATCTGACAATAATGTTATTTAAATTTGGTACTATTTTTATGTAATATGGATTTGATATATTTAAATTAGATTTATTTATGTTATAGTGTCAGGTTAGACTTGAATTATATAGCTTACTTTAATTAAAGGTAATATGATTTATTTAAGTATATAATGACCATTATAGTCACCAAGTGATGAAAACACCTAACATGAAGGCGCTACTATTTAATATTTATTAAAATTTCTCACTAGTAGGATGGAAGGCTTGCTACCTATTTCTCAAAAAAAATAATTCAATGGAGGAAGGCTTGCGATCAAGCTATATACATATGTTATATTTAGTCCTTAAGAGTAATGCACATGCTTAGCATTTCTGAGAGTCGCATGTTTTTAATTGAAATGGACCATGACCCATCAGGTGATGATGTCAACAATTATGATGCTTTAGTTAATGCCTATTGGACTTCATACCTGTACCAGAAAAAGAATTTGACGCAACTGCAATGACATAATTCAAGTCTAGTTGGCGTTACTCATAGAATTAAGTTGTGAAGAATCCCACTTCGTTTTTTTCCCTGCGAAACAAACCCCATCGACAATTAATATTGAAACAAATAATGTAATTTGCAACAACCTAGAACCGGTTTTGTGTTATTTCACTTGTACAAATCAATATATGTGGCAATGTGCTTTGTACATATTTGCGGTCAAGCTATATACATATGTTGTTGCTGTTCAAATTTATCATGATAATGTCGAAGTAGGAAATAGGTGTTCCCAAATGTGCTAAAACCATGTCTTATTAAAAAATTAGAACTTGTTGATCAAACCACAGTTTGTACATCTGAAATTTTTGTTTGTACCAACTTATGTTTATTTACTCAATTTCAGTTAATGCCCTACTTAAACCTGACACATATATATCATGGTCTAACTTTGAAAAGCTTCCAGTTTTATAAGACGTCGTATTCTTTACCCGGAAATATTTTGATACTAATTTATGTCAGGTCATATTTCATGTTATTTTCTTATTGAAGTATGAATCAGATTATTGAAAAGCACAGTTTGCACTCAAAGAATCTTCAGAAAGCAGAGCAACCATCTATTGACTTGAATGTAAGTTTTTTCTCCCCTTAATGGTACATGGGCAAATTAACAAATCATTGATGCTACTTTTTTTCTTTTTTTCTTTTTTTCTGACATGTGGTTAATAGATGGTTCTGATTGAAATCAAATGGTATATATGAAGCCTGAAAATTTGAAATTTGATCACCAAAAAATTAATTTATTAATTTTTAATGCCTCCCTTCTCTCTCTCAAACACACCCACATGCAAATGGTCTTCATACATGCAAGCAATGTTATTATTGTCTCACATTTACCAATGTTTATGAATTCTTAACTAATTACTAGAATTACTTGCGACCTGGTTAATTATCAATCGGACTTATATAATTATCTGGGCTGTACATGTCGATATGTGATCTACTCAGTAATACATGAGAATATTTTGATTGCACTTCATCATTCTAGACTGATATTCCAATAAAAGATACAATCTTTCAAGGTTCTTATGTAAGTATGAGAAAAACAATCAAACCAACGACTGTTTTAAACTAAATACTAGTTTGCACTATTAACGAACACTAGCTAGTCGCTATTTCTAGGTAGAGCAAAACACGTACACAAGGTTGAGCAAAGAAATTGCAGAAGCAAGCCTCCAACTTAGGTATCTCCCCTGTATTTCCCCTCCGATATATAGCCTATGAACTCTTCTGCGACATTAATATACATTTTAATTGCAAACTACTATTTGCTGTATATTCTCAGGCAGATGAGAGGAGAGCAACTCCATAAGCTAACAATCCACGAGCTGCAGCAGCTCGAGAACACGCTTGAAATTGGATTGGGTTGTGTTCTTGAGAGAAAGGTATGTTCCCACGTTGACTCTATTTTGATTTTTGGTGACCTTCGACGAAGTTACCTACGTCTTGGATATTATTTATTTTTCAGAGTGAACAAATTATGAAAGAGATCAGCAGCCTCAAACAAAAGGTGAGCATATAGTTCGGCATTAATTAGAGCTCAATACTCTAATTATAGGAGATGAACCCGAGTTTACTTATTATAGGAGTTGAACCCGAGTTTACATATAGTTATATAAATCTCCTTTAAACAAAGATGAAACTAGCTGTTAGGACCATGTCAAAGGACATATACCAACCAAAAATACCTCAATACTTTTAACATCTAATTTCTAAGTTATATTTTTTTTTTTCGTGAGCCATTACTAGATATATGTTTGCTAGAACACATTTTTTTCCTATTTAAGCTTTGCATATATATTTGTTTTCGTTTGGCAAGCAGAGCGTAGAATTGATGGAAGAAAATACCCAGCTGAATGAGCAAGTAAACTTTTTCTTCTCACCAGCATATATTTTATCATCTCAATCTCTATCTCTCTCCGAGGCCCGCTAATTTGTTTCTAGATGATAATTAAATTGATCTGGACATCCAGGTGGTCAAAATCGCCAAGACAGGGAAACAGATGGTTAATGATTCAGAACATGTAATGCATGAATTAGATGGGCAATCATCTGAATCAATCACTAATGCTTCACTCTCAGGAGCACCCCCGGAATATTGCGACGATAGCTCCGATACGTCGCTAAGATTGGGGTAAAACCAACTTCTGATGCATTGGATTAAAGATGATTTTACCAATATTTACCTCAACTTTGGATTAATTAATTACAATATAGTAGATATTAATCTCTCCTAATTAGTATAGTAACCATTCCTTCTCTGGCTTGGCTTACATAGTAGTGGCATGGAATTATATATCAACATAAATATGTCTCGTATTAAACTTTAAATTGCTTAATTTGAACCTTGTAGTCGAAAAGTTGAGTGATAAATAGTGGAAATTTTAGGTATTTAATCCTTTTTCTTTTTTGCAATAATGCAGGCTGGCGATTTCGAGTTGGAAGTGATGGCGAAATCTACCACGAATGCGTTCTTCTTTTTTCTTTCTTTTTTTTTTTTTTTCGTTTCGCGGGAAGTTGTTACGATCATGCGCATGAATCTTGAAAGATGAGTGCATAAATAAACTCTTCAAGGAGGAATTGTTCTTCACATATGAGATCTATGTATGAGCTATGACGCTTACGATCGATCGACATTGTTGTCCCATTTATGCTTTGTTTAGTATATGTATATTTTTGTTCTCTTTTTTCTAGATTATCGTTTAATTTTTTTGTTGTTTTCGGTGGAAAATAAAACTCAAGTTTCCTAAAATCTTATTTTATTTTTTTCCCTCAAACCAAAGTAGATTCTTTAACAATCAAATAAATGTTGATAAAAAAATTATTTTTCTTATAAATTAAATATTACAAAATATAAAAAAACTTACCAAATTTTTTTTTATGAAAAATTAGTTTTTACGGTTTTTGTCGAAGCAATAACATTAAAGTAGCCTCGTATGTATGTACAGCTCGTTCATTCGTATCGACAGCTATTACAGAACTGTGATACGTACATTTGTATCATTATATATATAAAAAAGTTATCCTTTAAAATATTAAAATATTACATGTATAATAATACTTTAATTTTAATTATTTACACTCAATAGTTTTTGGGAGTAAGTTTTCCGCTTGATCTGTTTCCAATCATTTCTTGTGCAAATAATAAAAAGTTTGAATTATTAGCTAAATTTATTTTTTTAAAAAACAAGTAAACAAAATTTATCTGAATTACGAATCATTTGGATTTATTTATCTAATTTTTTAAAATTTTAATTTTACTTCTAATTAACTATCTCTAATGATAGTGGTAAAGAGTGTGATGGTTGGCCCGACTAAACTATTCCGATAAAATCTTTTCACTACGCTTACAAATGCTATAGGTCACAAGAAAGCATAGCTCTGTCTTCGCTCATTTTCATTTATATACCATGAATATATTCATAGCTCCGATACGTCGCTAAGATTGGGGTAAAACCAACTTCTGATGCATTGGATTAAATATTTTATTTTACCTTTTTCAACTTTGGATTAACTTAATTAAAATCTATATTTTACCCACTTAATATTTCAAATTATTTTAATCTCTCCTAATTAGTATAGTAACCATTCCTTCTCTGGCTTGGCTTACATAGTAGTGGCATGGAATTATATATCAACATAAATATGTCTCGTATTAAAATATATTAAAAATTATTAATTTGAACCTTGTAGTCGAAAAGTTGAGTTGTAATTTGGTTATTTTAGGTATTAATACCTTTTTAAAAATATTTTGCAATAATGCAGGCTGGCGATTTCGAGTTGGAAGTGATGGCGAAATCTACCACGAATGCGTTCTTCTTTTTTCTTTCTTTTTTTTTTTTTTTCTTTTCGCGGGAAGTTGTTACGAACATCGAAAAAAAAAAAAAAGATGCAGATATATATTATGGAAATAAGCAACAAACCCCTTAATCAACTAAAATTTCATATATACATTTGTTATAATGCATAAAATCAAATACCCAAATTAGAAGGGGCTGTTACAATAGACCCTTTAGTATTAGGACCCCAATTAGTAGGGCTGTTACAACAGACCTTTTAGTATTAAGATTTTAGTTGATTAAGGGGGTTTGTTGTCTATTTTCATAATAATATAGATAAATTTTTTTTTTTTTTGGAGAAAAAAATTGATGTTATTCACTTTATTCATACGATAGTCAGAATTATGAAAGTCAGAAAACATAAAAAATGATGAAAAAAAAAAAAATGATGATAAAATAAAAAGCTTATATTCTAATTTCCAAACCTACACAATTTATCTTCACTGATTAAATAGTACTATTTGTCAGATTTTAGCAATAAAAAGATATAATAATTAAGGCTTAATTTGTTAATTGCAGTGCTTATTCTTACTAAAATTTTGAATTATTTTTTTGCCACTTGGTTGAGATCTGAATTTCTTGGATAACAGTTACAGTGCAGCAATGGATGGACTCGAATTTGAAATTGAATAATATTTTTCACAAATAATTATTACACATTTTATTGCCCAAATTTTTTTTACTAAATCTTAACCTCATAAACAAAAATAATGATATAATTAATTAATGAGACAAATTTGTATATATATATATATATATATATATATATATATATATATATATATATATATATATATATATGACTACTTATAATATGATAATTTTTAGAAATTTTAAAAATGTGTGACACCTGAGTTTAAGGTCAACTTTCAAAAGTTGAATTACTAATTAGCTGTTATTTATATGTACAAAATTAATTTAATTATAACTATATTATATTGTAGGAATATTATTTTGAGATATAATGTTATATATATAAATAGAGCACACTATAATAAAAAAATATTTTAGACGACGTTTTTGAAACGACACTTTTTTCTAGCGTCTTTAATATTTAACATTTAAATATTATGATTAAGTATCGCTAATGAACATATATTTATCAAATATTTATATAAATTTTTCGACGCTTATATTAAAACGTCGGTATATTTATTCGTTTATTTAACGACTTTTTACACGACGTTTTACAAGTCGAAATTATTTTTTGACGCTTTTAAAGCGTCATTAAATATCGTTTAAAGTGTCATTAAATATAAGATTTTTTATAGTGACATTTAATATTCTAAATCACCGATCCCTTTCACGAGGGCATTGTTTTAACTCTTGATGATTTAGCTCGAGATCAATTTATTATATTTTAATAACACACGAGATTATCCACTTGTATATACACATCAAAATTTCCACGCATTTGGTGCAAGATATAACATTAAAAAAATAAACCAAACAAATTTAATTAAATATTTGTTGGTATTATCCATGTTGCTCACGAGTGTGTATATAAAATATTCATAAGATAACGATCAATAATAGTAGAAGCACAAGTAAGCATTAAAGAATATTAAATGCCACCATATGTTATGCATGTAGCAGCACATGGGCGCTCCGGTGTGCTACATTAATATATTTTCTCCATTATCTGATAGAACAGTAATAATTAATAAAGCTATAATTTAATTAGCCATACTATACACGCATACATACACCCAAACATATATATATATATATATATATATATATAATATTAAATGCCACCATATGTTATGCATGTAGCAGCACATGGGCGCTCCGGTGTGCTACATTAATATATTTTCTCCATTATCTGATAGAACAGTAATAATTAATAAAGCTATAATTTAATTAGCCATACTATACACGCATACATACACCCAAACATATATATATATATATATATATATATATATATATATATATATATATATAACTAGTACTATGCTATTAATAGCTAAGCCATTAGTCTACCAAGTTTTTGGCCATTGGATTGAGAGATGTGCGGTTAGGATGATGTGGGCCCACAGGGTTAAGTGGGTGGTTGGTTGAATAGTATGATCTAATGGGTGGAAATTATCAAAGGGGTGAATTTAACGGTGGAAAACTTGGTAGCAGAGTCTTCGTCTTATTGATATAAATGGATATATATATATATATATATATATATATATATATATATATATATATATATATATATATATATATATATATATATATATATATATATATATATATATATATATATATATATAAAATTGAGCTCTATCTTTTAAAAAGTCATTGATGCTTGTAAGTTTTTAGTCATTGAATTAATAGATGTGCAGTTAGCTAGGATGATATGGATCCCCTTGGATTAAGTGGGTGGTTGGTTGAATAGTATGACCTAACGAGTGGAAATCATCAAAGAGGTGGATTTAACTGAAAACTTGGTAGACCGAGTGCTTTGTTATTGATAAGATAAGAACTATATATATATATATATATATATATATTAATAGTATGACTAACGAGTGGAAATCATCAAAGAAGTGGATTTAACGGTGAAAAGATCGATAAGACCGAAGGTTAAGTGGGTGGTTGTAATAATAGAATGATCTATATATATATATATATATATATATATATATATATATATATATATATATATATATATATATATATAGAGTACTATACTATTATGAGTAGTAGAGCCCTACTACTCATAAGTTGTTTTCGATGATAGAGCTTCCGAATCGACGATCCACTCCGTTAAATATGATCTAGAGTATTTAAAACTTCTAGAAAATAAATTTCGTAATTTTTCGAAATCATTTACCTTACGATCAAAAGCTCACAAAATTGACAATTTTTAACGGCCGATATGGGATACTTGCTAGTTTAACGGTGTAAAAGAATTGAAATAGGTTGAATTTTTGATAGAAAATTCTATTCACTACCTAGATAAAGATCAATAACTCCGATCTTAAATTGAAGGATCCGATCATTTATTTTTAGGACATCGTTCGATTTCATTGCGTTCATTTTATGCCCATTTGATGGACTTTATTATGATTTTGAAAAATTACGAAATTTATTTTCTAGAAGTTTTAAATACTCTAGATCATATTTAATCTGAGTGGATCGTCGATTCGAAAGCTCTATCATCGAAAACAACTTATGAGTAAATAGTATAGTAGCTACTCTATATATATATATATATATATATATATATATATATATATATATATATATATATATATATATATATATATATATAGTCCGCCTACTATCCTATTAATAGGATCTATCGATTTTTTACCTTTAGATCAACTCTTTTCAACATTTCTAACCATTGGATTAAATACTATAATCCACCACTCAATCCTGACCATTCAACTCTAACTAACTAATATCATCCTAACCCTACAATTTCTCATCCAAGTTAAACTGACAGACAAGTGTCATATCCTATTAATAGTGATAATAAATTTCTATATATATATATATATATATATATATATATATATATATATATATATATATATATATATATATATATATATATATATATATATATATATACTACGCGCCTGAATTTATTTTTAAATATAATGATAGCCACCAAATTAACTCGAAGTTTTATTGTGAGATTGTTTTAGTTTCTAATAAGTATATAAATTTCTTTGAAGAATCCATATTCTTTATATCATACAATTAAACACCAACATTCCCAGGAGGTTAATTGATGATTTTTCCATATTAGATAAGAAAAAATATGTATATATATGTGACATAAGTACATAACATATATATCACCCAAACATAATCCTCAATTATTAGATCATTTGGATCCATGCCATAGTACAAGAAACCTTTTTTTTTCTCCTTTTGGTTGCAATCTAACAAAATAAGCAACAAAATTCTAGGCCCCAGCTAAGCTTTGAAACCAACTTGTATATAATAATTAGCACATTAATTCTAACACCTGCATGTAGACATTACTTTTACCTAGTCAATGTCTCCACCCCTTCAAGTTGTAAATAAATATTTAGAACTTCAACATCATCTGAGAAAACAAAATTTTCATAAATTTCGATCCAACTCATCCCAAATAAATTAATACAAGTTGTGAGAGAGAGACATGCATGATATAGGAATCAATTGGCACAACCTAGTGTAATGTAATTAATAGAAGGTTGGATCTATATCCTTTTTTGTCCTTATTTTTAATCATGTGGTTGTTTAATATTGCCCATGTTTTTAATCATAGTTAAATTGATCTGCGCCTAATTAATTAACTAAGAGAGCTTAAAAGTTAAAAAGCAAGCTAGGATTATAATAAATAGTTGGGTTGGTAATAGGGGGGAATCAATTAAGCTCGATCCCCAGTATATATTATTATTTAGGTCAATTCTAGATCAATAATTACTTCAATTAGAAATAAAATGATCGGATTAATTACAATTGAATTAAGCTAATATTCGTTGAGTAATCAGATCAATAGACGAGTTGATGATTAGATAATTAATCTTTCTGGTTGGTGCATGGAAATGCTACTTAACCAAATCTCTTAATTTCATCCAAGTAAAGTAGGACGAATTGTAATTAATCTATGATTTATCGTCATGGTTCACACTAATTGCAGTTAATTATCAGAATTAATAAATCTGATGAATATATAGTTCAATCCTTGATTTAATCAATTGGATCTAAGATCCAAGCTAGCATAAACAATTTGGGTCAAACACGACTTGTTCATCGACCAGCTTAAGCCAATTTTTTTTTAAAAAAAAAAATTGTTAAACACTCATGCATAAACATTTGTATAATTATTGGTAATCTTACAATTTTTGGAAAGTTAATGCAAACCGTGTAACCTTTCTAATCTTGAATCAATCACTTAATTCTGAATTTAATTAATCTTCAATCTCATTAAAACCAATTTATCTTAAATACATTTAAAATTATCAAGCATTCGAAAAGAAGAGGGCGTCGTACGATCAGGTTATTTGGTTTGTATCTAATCTGGCAATTTAAGATGATAATTAAAACAACCATAAAATTTATGTTAATCCTTATTTTAATTTATTTAATCTGAGTTAAGTTATAGTTAGCATATTATTTTCTCGCACATGTTTCACAGGCCCAAAAAAAAAACAAAAAAAAATCAATAAAGAAAAAGTACCAGTGGTAACACTTTGCATCGATCGCATATATTTCTCCGTTCCCATCCCCTCTCTCCATGCTTATAAATAAATGCAATGTCGACCTAACTTATCAAATTAAGGGTGTAAGATCCAAGAAACACTTTCTCTTCATATAATCTAGATCTCTACAAACTCTTCTCAAACTCTCCTTCATGGCGACGAGCACGGGCTCCGCGGCCGCTGCATCAAATGGCGCAAACGCAAGCCCTGTTGCGCCGACCCCTCCCCCGTCGATGGGGAAGATGATCACCGTCCTGAGCATCGACGGCGGTGGAATAAGGGGTCTTATTCCTGGAACTATTCTCGTCTATCTCGAATCCAAGCTCCAAGTATAGTTTCTCTACAAATACATTAATTAATTACACCATATATAGTCTTTTCTTTTTATTTTTAAGAACAATATAGCATGTTATCGTTGCATTCATTTAGAAGATGAACTGAGATAGTTAAACCTCAAAAGAAAAGAAAAAAAAACTTTATTTGTGTGTGTGTGTGTGTTTGTGTGTGTTTTGCGCATATAGGCCATGCACACAAGCTCCTGAAAATTTGATATTTATATAAAAGTTCTCCAAAATTCTTTGCTTCGTGCATGTTAATTAACCATATATTTAAGATACCTGTAAACTAGCATTGGTTGTTTTAAATCACTACTGTCTATAGTATTGAATAATTAATTAAATTTAATTTATATATTTGATAGGATCTGGACGGACCAAACGCAAGAATTGCCGACTACTTCGACGTGATCGCGGGTACGAGCACGGGCGGTTTGGTCACTGCCATGCTCACTACACCCGACAAGGACAAGCGCCCACTTTTCGCAGCCAAGGATATTCCCCAATTCTATTTGGAAAATGGCCCCAAAATTTTCCCTCAAAAACTGTGAGATGCCGCGTCCACTTAACTATGCTTTTATATTTTATTTCGATATTTAGCTGAGTTAGTTTCTATATATTAGAGCGTATGATAAATGAGGAAATTTTATATCGATCGGCATACTATCGATAGCACGAAGACATCTGTGCTATTAATTAAGTTGTTTTCAATTATAGGACTTCCAAATCGATGATCGGTTTTATTAGACTTGATCTACGTATTTGAAAACTAAATTTTATAATTTTTCGGCATCATTTACCTATTAAAGGAGTAATCTAAAAATAAACGGTTGAAAATAAAAATCTCATAAAAAATGATGATAAAAAATTTGAATTTAAGATCAGAAATCCTAATTTTACTTTAGATAATAATGAAAATGATTTTCTATAAAAAAATTCATCAGATTTGAATTATTTTATACCGTTAAACTTACAAACACATTAAATTTATCATTAAAATTATCAAATTTGAGACTTTTTAATTACTAGGTGGATCAAATCACTTGAGCCGTCGATCAATTTGGAAGGTTTGTATAATTAAAAATAAACGTATGATAAGCGGAAGCATAAAATGCTATAGATATTATCTGAGTTTAGCTCTAGTTCTTGATATAATTTTGTTGTAGCGAAAAGTTGCAACTATATATATATATATATAGTTCTTCTTCTAGAGAGCAAACTTGAAGTTAAATAAGTCAGAACAAAACTAATCATCTACTTAAATCTTTTGCAGTGTTGGGCCCTTCACTCCCGCAGTAAGCCTGTTTGGCGCGCTCGCTGGGCCGAAATACGACGGCAAATTTTTACACAACAAGATAAAAAACTTATGCGGCGATAGCCGGCTCAGCCAGACTGTGACCAACATAGTCATCCCGACTTTCGACGTCAAGTATCTGCAGCCGATCATTTTCTCCACATATGATGTGAACTTCGATCATTAGAATTAGAATATTATTAAACCTGAATTTATATATGTATATACATTCTCATCTTTCAAATGGATCGATCTCACTCTCGTGATTTATTCGTGCGATCCATATATAGGCGAAGAGTATGCCGCTGAAGGATGCTCTACTCTCAGATATCTGCATAAGCACTTCTGCAGCGCCGACATATTTCCCAGCGCATTATTTCCAAACAAAAGACTCCGAAGGGAACACCCGGGACTTTAATCTCGTCGACGGTGGTGTGGCTGCGAATAATCCGGTAACTAATCCATAGGAATTAACACATGCATGTTGCAGTGTTACTACTAATTATATAAACCTGTAATTAACTAACATATTTGAATACATGTAATAATAATAATAATACACCAGACGATGACGGCGATGTCGCAAGTGACGAAGGAGATATTCATGGAGAACACGGACTTCTTCCCAATCAGCCCCATGGACTGCGGCAAGTTCTTGGTGATCTCGCTGGGGACGGGCTCGGCGAAGCAGGCGGAGAAGTATACCGCCCCCGACTGCGCCAAATGGGGCGTCCTCGGCTGGCTCTACAACAATGGCATGACCCCCCTCATCGACATCTTCGCACATGCCAGCGCCGACATGGTCGACATCCACGCCTCCATCCTCTTCCAGGCGCTCCACTCCGAGAATCATTACCTTCGCATCCAGGTACGCGTTTGGTAATGCTGCTTGATATTCATACGCAAATAATAACGGACGAAGATTTCGGACCGGCATTACTTCAACGAATATTATCATACAATACCCGCCACGTATTCTAGATACCACGTTCGAATTTGTATCGGTGAATCTGGGCCGAGAAATATTTAACCGAAGGTGGAGGAGCTACAGCGCAAGGTGCGCTGCATGTCACACACCAACGGCCAGTTCCCGGTGGGTGCCACTAATAACGATGGCTGGGCCCCACATCGCGTCAGATGGAATACTAACTGATGCCAAAAATCTTAGATTTTTGTACGAACTAGAGATAAACTAATGTACATTTATTTTCGTCTGATCGTACAGGACGACTCTTTGCTCGGCGACACGTCGTCTGTGGACATCTCGACGAGGAAAAACATGGAAGATTTGATTCAGATCGGCAACGATCTTCTAAAGAAGCCGGCGGGGAGGGTGAACCTGGAGACAGGTACATATGAGCCCATCGCACGCGGGGGAACCAACGCGGACGCTATCGACCACTTTGCGAAGAAACTCTCCGAAGAGCGAAAGCGAAGGCATGCGAAATTGAACTCCTGATCGATTACGGAAGAAGTGACAGTAGAATCACTTTGTCACCTCTCTTCCGTGTATTAACTAAGAATAATATCAAGATCGTTTGTTGTGATCAGATGAATTTGTGATCAGTAATTCCTCTGCTGAGCCAAAACTCCTTAATTATCCTAGTTTATTTTCAGATAAGTAACACTATGTCCGTGTACGATTTTTACAACTACCTATAACTATATTTGGGTGTGTGGGTATCATAAATATCCTTCTCATTTTTTTTACTTTTTGTGTGTGCATGGAAGGGCAAACTAAATCCAAACCATAGGGCAGGTTGCGAGAATAAGCCATCAGATCACCCAAATATTTGAATTTAAATGCAAAACATTGCAAGCATTTAACATTTAAATGCGAAAAATTGACAATATATATATTTATATAGGATACATATACATGGACAATGCCATTCAATCATCAAGATAATAAATGTATTAATTGTGCAGTTCAAGTATCATTATTGATACATGTTGGACAAAAATCTTATATGCATAGTTCCCAAATTAACTATGTGGATCGATGCCTACGTAACCGATCCAACGGCCACGGATGGAAAGACATTTTTTTTGTTTTTTGTGTTTTTAGAGAGAGAGAAAGCAAAAGCAATTGAGATCCGTGACCGTCAGGCAGCCACGTGATGCCGATCCGCATAGTTTCCAAACTAATGCTTATAAAATTTTTGTCCACACATGTTAACCTCCAATTTAAAAATAAATGCAGAGTCCAGCTCTAAAATAAATAAATAAATGCAAAGTCGGTGATTGATTTAATTTCTTTTTTTATATTTTTGTAAAAGATTGATTGATTTAGTTTATTGATGATGGAGATTGATGTAGTAGTAAAATAGAATTATTAAATTTTACAATTAATGTAAACATGGCAAGGGGCAATCAGTAGGGCAATTAAATACTTGTTTAAATTTTCTTCTTATTATATTATTATATCATAAGATAGCGAAACTCAACCAAAAAAAAATAAATCAAATCCAAGCCACTATTGTATACGCAACAATCCAAGATTTTTATTGGACTTTTTTTTTTTTTTTTCCCCAGATCGATCCGATGTCAATGTTAACCTCCTTAATTATCTTTACTCAAATGTCAAAGTATATAACCGATAATTATTAGCTATGAGATTTTAGATACGCGAACATCTTAATTAGTAGTGTAAATACATTTTTTTTTTAAATGAGCATTATACATAGAAAAGGGGAAAAGAGATGTATCATTTATATACTCATTTGAAGATCATTTCTGGTTCTTTGTATTTGGGTTTCCTTTAATCTTGTTTTTAAGTAATAAATTTTTTTTAATTTTTTTAAGAGAAAGATCTAAGTTCCCAACAAGTAGATTCCCCATTAAATTCTTATGACAAATTATAACAACATAAAATTGAATAGTTTGAGTGCGTGAATAATTCACAAAATCAAAAACTGGTTATGGAAGTTCCATTAAACTCAACTACGTACGTACGTACCAGTAAATATACCAGGTCTCATTAATTTACCCCAACATGTCCAGATGCAATTTCGTAAACTTGTTACGTACGTACGTGCTCGTACATCTTAGTAACCGTCCAAATTAATATAACTTGCAACTTAGGCGAGTGCACCTGTACATGTTGCATTGGATTGATCAAATAATAGACAATTAAATTAACCACAATATACGAAAAAATAAAACATAACCCTGTACTCCCCACCACAAATTTTATAATATTACAAATAAAATATTTCAGCACTGTATTGCTAATAAATTTTTTGTATAGCTTTTAATGTTTATTGTCGCTTTTATTCTGCTTTCTTTTTAGCTGTTCTTTTTGTAGTATTTTCGCTTTTTGAGATTTTTACTGTCTTATTCTATATAGAGAAATTTATTTACTTAATGAATGAAGAAGATATCGTACTATTTTTCTCTCTAAAAAAAAAAATTAGAAATCAAAATTCGTAGTTCAGCTACACTAATTTTATACTTGTAAACAAACGTATTTATTTTTAAGTGATTCATGCCCTTTTTTTTCTTTTTTGAGGAAAATCGTTGGAAAGCAAAAATTTATTTAAACAAAATGAGGCGATACAGAATTAAAAAAAAAAAAATCTTAAAAGAGAGTCACTCAGTACATTTTTTTGCTTAAGTATTTCTATTTGCTAATTGATCAGCTTGCATAATACTTTTGGAGCAGCGACTTAAGTGATTCAGGCCGATTATCAATTAAAATTGACCATCTATACATATTTGTTTCTTATTAAAAAAAGTTTATTTTAAAATATTAATTTGATTTTGTCATAAAAGAATTATTAGTTGTTTAATCCGTCCAGCTAACTCAGTGGTTCATAATCAATCGTCTCTAGTGCAAGTGGTAAAAAGACTTGATGATTGGTATTAGGGGCCTAAATTCTAATTAATTTATATTTTTAGTAATTTTTTTTTAAAATAAAATAAACGAACAGATCGCTATTTTTTTTTCTAAAAAAGAAAAAAATACTGTGGTTTGTAAAGATTTAAAATTTCTTCGGAGCTTCCGAGTTAAACGGTTACCCCAAACAATAACGCGATATTCTGGCACGACTTTTAATGCTCGCAGCTACTGGATACAAAATAAAATAACTACAAGGACATCACAAACAGGGACGACACGTGTCAGCATCACAGCCGTTTTCCTTTGGCTCAATCCTCCAATTCCAACGGTCGCTTTCTCGCTACGCTCTCACACTTTATACGAGCTCCCGATCTGGTCACCTCCGGTGAAAATAGGAAAACAAAAAATGCACGGAGACCCCTTACCTATGGGTAATTCCGAACAACCCACCTCAGCTTTTAATTTTTTTATCCACTTTTTTTTTCCCTTACATATTAATTATTAATTATTCTGTCTTTGTCTGGTAAAAAGTGGAATACAATTATTAAATCTGATAATATTTATTAATTAATTAACTAAATAAGTTAATTATAAAAAAAAAAATAAAAGTTAAAAAATTATTGGTCTAAAAAAATAAAATCGAGGAGCCTGTTTAAGATTGCTTTGCAGGTGAGATGGTCTTTGTATATTTTCACGGTATGGTAAGTAGGGATGGAAACGGGACGGATCTGGGTGCGGGAGCCGTCCCGCTTCCCGCCCCACGTAGCAAAATCTCGTCGCGCCTCCCGTCTCGAATCGTGATGGATTAAAAAATATATCCCATAATCCGTCCCGACTCATAAACTCCCATCTCCGTCAATTTTTTATAAAATTAAAATATTATTAATATTTTGTAAAATATAAATTAATACTTTTTAATAATAATAATAATATATATATATATATATATATATATATATATATATATATATATATATATATATATATATATATATATATATATGATTTAACAATATCAATTATAAAAATAAAAAATATCAATCACAATTCAAAATAAAATTCAAAAATTTTAAATACATTAGAAATAAGAATACTAAATTATTTGTATTTTAAATTTTCTTTATAAATATATTATTTTTTATGAATATGTTTTTAAAATATAAATAATTTTCGAGACGAATTCGGGACGGATCATAACAAGAATGATTTAGAGCAGTTAAAAATTTCTCTTCTTTTCTGTTTCGAATCCGTCTCCGAATAGTAAATTTTATTTTGTTTTCTACCCGAATTCGTTTTTTTTCTGTCATTTATGGGCCCGTCGGGACATATGGGGACGGCAGCTCCAACGACCCGGATCGCATCCCGAATGGTGAGAATGGAAAGCTCTATGCGGCAAAAAACGCTAAATCGTACAATCGTCATCTTACTACGGTACACTTTGACGTGTGCATTTCAACGGCTCAGATAAGAGGGCGATGTCCCCGTAGGATTTTGGCGGGGGTTTCTTTTTCGTTGTCTTTTTGCCAAAAAGCCCCTGCGATGTTTTTAATTTCGTTTGAAATCCATGCTCTCTCTCTCTCTCTCTCTCTCTCTTCTCCCTAGGGTACTAGTTACTATGGAGAGAAGGGAGTGGGGGCAGGGAGGGGGGGGAGAGAGGGAGAGAGAGGACAATGTCGTGAGCTAGGGTTTCGAGATCCATCGTTTTCTCCCTTCTCCGTCGCTATTTTGGATCTAGGAGGGAGAAGAGGAGATGGGGCTTTGCTATGGGAAACCATCGACGACGCCGGAGGCCTCAAACCCTACTTCTACAGCTCCGAAGAAGAAGGAGGAAGAAGAAGAAGAAGGGACAGTAGAGAAGAGAGAAGAGGAAGAAGAGAATAAGGAGGTGGTGGCGGTGGCGGTGGCGGTGGCGGAGGTCGAGAAGAGTACCACAAAGCCATGGGCTTCCCCCTTCTTCCCCTTCTACAGCCCTAGCCCCGCCCATAGCCTCTTCTCCAAGAAATCCCCGTCCGCCGCCTCCGCGGGCGGCGGATCGGCGGCGGCGACGCCGAGGAGGCTCTTTAAGCTGCCGTTTCCGCCGCCGTCGCCGGCGAAGCACATCAGGGCGGCGCTGGCGCGGCGCCACGGCTCGGTGAAGCCGAACGAGGCGGCGATCGCTGAGGAGGGGGGCCGCGAGGGGGCGGTGGCGGGGCTCGACAAGGGCTTCGGCTTCGCGAAGGGGTTCGAAGGGAAGTACGAGTTCGGGGAGGAAGTGGGGAGGGGCCACTTCGGGTACACGTGCTCGGCGCGGTTTAAGAAGGGGGAGCGGAAGGGGGAGCAAGTGGCCGTAAAGGTCATCCCTAAGGCTAAGGTGCAATAAAAAAACCCTCCTTTTTAATATGCTTTTGCTTTTCGACCTTCCAATTTTGCTTCATTATATCATTTTCCTGTGGTTGAGAAGATGAAAGTGGGACTGTGAGGTTGATCTAATGGAATACACGAATCAGATGATCTAGGGTATTCTTTTTCGACTCAAAATTCTCAATGTGGGCTAATATGATATTAGCTAATGGAACATTGTTGTGCTTTAAGAAAAAAAGAAAATATAACTTTTAGTTGCTGCCAAACTTAATATATATGTTCCTAGTTTAAAATGTGGGTGAATTGTATAATTTATGTCATAGTTGGATGCATTTCCTTTTGGCAGATGACGACGGCCATAGCTATAGAAGATGTTAGGAGAGAAGTGAAGATTTTGAGATCTTTGACCGGACATAGCAACTTAGTCCAATTTTATGATGCGTATGAAGACAATGACAATGTTTATATTATAATGGAGTAAGCTTCGATTACTTTAGCTGCTAATTTAACTTTTTGTTATTCAGTGTTGAGTTCTTGTTACTCTCCCCATCATTTTATCTCTTTCTTGTTCTATTTCATACTGTGTTTTTCGACAGTATGATTGAGTTTTAGCAGCTTGCATGTTTTTCAATGTCAAGAACATCAATAGGTCTATTAGTAGTTAGGAAATTTTGTGCCTTCTCTGATGCATCTTTTGTATAGGCTAGTTGGTTTGAGGCTTGTGTATTTGAATCTGTTACATATTTTATATGGCAGCACTTAACATAATTTATTTAAATGTTCTGGATTTATGGTTTTAAAATCTGTTTGGCCTGACTTTGGGGACTGCTGCTCCACTCAAACAGTAGTAGCCAGCCTTTTTATCAAATAGAACAATTTTAGTAGATCTAATCAGGGGAACCAGTCCCTGACAACCCTCTGTTTCTGTGCTTTCTTTTCATTTGTACTTTAAGGGCATTTTCTGTCCTTGTCCTCCGATTTCAGTTCATTCTTTCTATGGTCTAGGTCATGCATGTTAGAAAAGCTTCCCATTATTCATTTCTTCTATTTTATCTTTCATTTAGCAAATGTGTTCAGTAGATTTCCTTCTGTTCTTACTTCTTGTATTTGTCTTGAGAATGTAGTATGTAAGACAATGATATATTTAATTCATAACTAATTTTCAACATTAACAATTTTAAATCTGAACATATATATTTCTAAGGCATGCTTTAGCAGTTTAATTTGTATTTCATATTGATACAGCATCGGTTTGATGCAGAAAAAGTTATATGATATTAAGTTTAATGACTTATCTACTACCTAATTAGGTTTTGTGAAGGAGGAGAGCTTCTGGACAGAATTCTTTCAAGGTATCTTATCCTCTAGTTGTTTCATTACTATGAATTCCTATTCTATATTCAGTTTTGTGGTTCATCACATAGTACTAATCTTTATCGTGAGTCTGAAGAGTGTAGATCATTCATATGCATATCTTGTTGCTTGAGCAGGGGTGGAAAGTACTCAGAAGATGATGCAAAAGCTGTCATGGTGCAAATATTAAATGTTGTTGCATTTTGCCATCTTCAAGGGGTGGTTCATCGGGATCTTAAACCAGAGGTAATGAATTTTGGACTATTTCAATTCATAGACATCACATTTTTTTAGTTGATTTTATTCTTTTGATGTATACTAAGGCAAAAACTACTTCGTGAAGGATGCTTGTCGAGTCTAACAGTGTCGAGTTTTTCTTTTTGTGTATTATGGCTAGTTTGAAATGAATTCATGGGAAAGGTCTTAGACATAAAAATACATGATTAATTTTAGCTTTTGAATGGTAAATCCCGGCCTAGGTCTAGTGAGATTTTGGTTTCAAGTGTTTTTAATTCCTTTTTAAATTTGTTAGTATCATCCTTTATTGAGAACATTTAGAACTCTTAAGGGAAAAATGATCCGAATATTTTTATGTTGCTTTGGGATTATACAATTTTATTTTGAAAGTCTGCCTCTTTTTGTTTACAAATAATAAGAACTTCCGCTTTTTTGCTTGCAATAGCAAGTTCTGGCAAGGTCAAATCTTCTCTCTCTAAACTCTGGTATTTGCTTTGTCAGAACTTTCTTTTTACATCGAAGGATGAGAATTCTCAGCTGAAGGCTATAGACTTCGGTTTATCAGACTTCGTTAAACCAGGTTTGCTCTATCGATCATTATAAACATCATCTATAGTCTAATGCTTTATATCTTATAGTTTTGAATCCGGCTTCCTTTCTGTTTTTGACATAAGAATAGTCCTCAATAGTTGTTCTTTTACACTGTGCACAGATGAAAAGCTAAATGACATTGTAGGAAGTGCATATTATGTGGCACCTGAAGTTCTACATAGGTGTTATGGGACTGAAGCTGATGTATGGAGTATTGGCGTGATTGCATACATTCTCCTATGTGGCAGTCGCCCATTTTGGGCACGAACAGAGTCTGGTATCTTTCGAGCCGTCTTGAAAGCCGATCCAAATTTCACTGAACCACCTTGGCCTTCTCTTTCAATTGAAGGAAAAGATTTTGTAAAGAGGCTGCTCATTAAGGACCCACGAAGAAGAATGACTGCTGCACAAGCGTTGAGTGAGTACTCTTTTCATTTTGTTTATTTTTTGTTTTATTACTTGTTATTTGTTTTTATCATTTGATAACTTCTTATTTTATTTGAAGGCCATCCATGGATTAGGAACTTTAATGATGTTAAAGTGCCCCTAGATGTCCTTATATTTCGGCTTATTAAAGCATACTTACGTTCATCATCACTGCGCAAGGCTGCTTTAAGGGTGGGTGACCGATTAAGCTGTACGGTTTTCCTAATCAATGTCTACATGTGGCCTTTTTTCTTTCTTGGTTTTGTCTTTTGTTGGTTCTTTTGATTATGTAGTAGCATTTTTGCATGTGTTGCAGGCTCTATCAAAAACATTGACAGTGGATGAACTTTTTTATCTGAAGGGGCAGTTTGCTCTCTTAGAACCAAATAAAGATGGGTGCATAACTCTTGAAAATATCAAAATGGTTAGTATAGATGCAGGAATGTGTAGAATAAGAGTACAGAATAATTCCAATATTCTAGTGACCTTGGATTTTAATTCATACTTGATATTCTGGTCAGGCATTGACAAAAAATGCTACTGATGCCATGAAGGAGTCACGTGTTCAGGAGCTGCTTATCTCGGTATGTTTATTTTGGTTTCAGATATTGATGTCTCATTCTTCGAAGGTAATATATGGCCGGTTTAACAATTCAGCTGTTACCTTTTCCAGCTTAGTGCCCTTCAATACAGAAGAATGAATTTTGATGAGTTCTGTGCCGCGGCATTGAGTGTGCATCAGCTTGAAGCATTAGATAGATGGGAGCAACATGCTCGTTCTGCTTATGAACTTTTCGAGAAGGATGGTAACCGGGCTATTGTCATTGACGAACTTGCTTCGGTACGCCTTTTTTTTTTCATGAGTAATGCGATGTTCTGCATTGTCATATGAAACCATGAAATCTAATTATCAGATTGTTGGATGTTGAATTTGACGTGCCTCAGTAAACCACATTGCAACATATGCGAACGTGCAATGTGACTTTCATATAAAAAAATTTGGTAACCGTGCTGATGAAAAGCCATGCTAAATGCCAATTAGCATATCTCTAGAGGTGTTATTCAAAATTGCTGGTTCAGGTGCCCCACAGGGTGATACATTAATCATTGAAAGTGGGGGTTAAAGGTCTCAAGAAAGATTAAATCAGATGACTTGATTTTTTATATTTCCCAATATACGATTGTTGTTTTTCTTTTCTCCATTTTCGGTATGCTTCTCTGACTTGCCTCCTTTTCCTTTTTTGTTTCTTTTCCAATTTTAGGAGCTGGGTCTCAGCCCTTCAGTTCCCGTACACGCAGTTCTCCACGACTGGATCCGCCACACCGATGGCAAGCTGAGCTTCCTCGGGTTTGTCAAGTTGTTGCACGGCGTGTCTAGCCGGTCCTTCGCAAAGCCGCGCTAATTGCCTTTCAAATCCTAATCCTAATACTCGGGTCGCTCTACCTGCCATTTAACTCAGTATGGATGCACAAAATTAACATTCTTCCATGGTATATAGAATGTTATACTTCAGTTCGCCGAAAAAGATACCTATTACGGAATGTTCAAAATGGTCCTAATGCTCGCAGAGGTCTCTGATATTTGTTGTTGTTCTCCAATGCATGAAATCAATTGGGGATGTAAGTTAACTCTTAAAATATGTACTTTTAGTCTCTCTTTTTTTTCGTTTTTCATAGTTTTCGGAATTGTGAGTGAGCTTTGTTGTGGCCTTTAGTGAGAGATTAAAGAAGCGTAGCTAACTTAAGTTGTGTCGGTGCTGCTGTAGTTACCATTGATACCCACTGATGTCTCTCGCCTGTGGAGGTTGAAAAGATGAACTATAGCTTGTAATATTAGCCCCACTTGGTGAAGCGAAAAAGGGTTGTGCTTATTGTAACTAATCATTTGTCTCACCTTTGTTATGGTTTAGCTTCCACGTTCGATTTTCCCAAGACCTTTCAATTTTCTTGGCCTTTTTTATTACTGATGCAGTATATGTTGTAGTTACACAGAACAACGTAAAGATTATTATGCGTTATTCCATTATCTGCTGCTGCATTTCTTTCAGAGGCTGAAAAGGTTAATTTTTGCAGGAAGTAAGAGTGCTTTTATTATTCAAACTCTCCACTACCTTATTATTGGTTGCAAGGCTAGTTATTTTTAATTGAAAAGTTTTAAATAAGGATTGAGTGCCATTCCACGGATAAATTTTTTTAAAAAGTATTTACTAATTTAAAAATAATAGGATTTTGAGCAATGTTATTGGTGGGGGTGGGGTGCAGGGGGCCTCTATATATGTTGTTGATACGAATATACGAATACGATACGAGCGGTACGGATACAAACTAAATCTTTGATTTTAAACAAGGCTGCGTTAAAGTGTTCGTCCGAACGTTTTGCGTACTTGTAATTCATTATTTTATTTTGAGAAAGTTTAAAATTATTATTCGAATAAGGGGAACCTTCATATACCCCTAACATTTTCACACTTTAGTATTGTGTGGTTTTAAGTGTATCAAGTTAGTATATGTGATTTCACATTTTTTCACTTTAGTATTGTGTGGTTGCAAAGTGTATCAGTACCCTGTGATTTTATTTTTATTTTTAGTACTTGTGGTTTCAATTTTTTTTTTATTATCCATTTCGGGGTATATAATTTAACGAAATGTTAAACCACGTATCTTAAAGTGAGAAAGTCTTGAAAACCACGTAGACTAACTTATATACTTGAAAACACGGATACTTAAAGTGAGAAAATCCAAACTACGGATAATAACTCGAACTACGAAGCCATAGGGGGGTATTTGAAGTTTCCCCTTTGAATAAATAATTAGTTTGTTGCAATTGTTTTAATAAAAATTTGAAAGTTAAATTTTACTGCGGAACAACAGGGGCGGGCGACTTTTGCATTTTGTTCGCTGCCCCTCGTGGCCTCCTCTTCCCTTCGTTTCTGCGGCAATAGGTCGAACAGTTTGAAGGCGATTCCCAATCAAATCCAATTCAACTACTAAAAAAAAAATTGGTGATTAAATACGATTACTACCATTTCCGATCCCCCTACGATGCCCATCGCCGCTGCTTCGATGAGAAAGAAGGGGAAGCAAATCTCGCTCCCCCCCATCGCCATCTCCTCCTCTTCCGAGGAAGAAGAGGAAGAGGAATCCGAGGAAGAAGAAGAGGAGGAGGAATCCGAGGAGGAAGAGGAGGAGGAGGAGGAGGAGGACGACGACGACGACTCCGATGATGGAGATTATGATGGGGAAGATGACGATCTCGATGATGAAGAAGAAGAAGATAGTGGCGGTGATGATGATGAAGACGACGATGACAACGGCGACGACAAAGAAGAAGAATCCAGAGATAGAAAGCTTCCGGACGAAGAGGTCTACGACAAAATCGTCGATCTCCTCCGCAGTATGTTTCTCCTTTTCCCCATCACATTATCAAAGTTTAATACGGTATGTAAAAAAGTTGATCTTCGAAACTAAATTAAGCTCCGTTCTCTCTTCTATGTAGTATCAAACATTGTTTTCACGTGCTCTGCCAATAAAGGTGTCTGTTTTACTGATTTCACATTAACAATTCCTCTTTAGTCTCAAGTAATAACCATGTAGAGTTTAGTTTTTAGATTTATCGTTGATAAATGGCTAGGAATTTGTATGCATTTGTGTGTAAACAGCTATCTTTATTAGAAATTCATCTTAACTGTAACATTAGTGTTGCATTCAGCTTGTTCTGATCTCCTTGCGAGTATCGAAATCCTAGTGTAAACGAAGTCCTCAAAAGTTGCAAAAGGCATGTAGAATATTAAGATGATCTTATTGTCGCGTAGGGCGGAAAAGTTTAGATCATCTGAAATTGGAAGAGTGCAAGGTCTATTTGAGGAAGCACAGGCTAAGACTGGGTGGGGCGAAAGGTATATGCATAGAAAGAATTCTGGAGCACTGGAGGTTAGTTCATCATTTTCCTGTTAAGATATGATTATATTCCCTCTACTCGCTTTTGTTTTGGTGCATTTTGCACTAAATTGGATGCGTAAGTGCTGTGCGTACAGTCTTATTAGTATGAAGAACACTGCTGATAAACCAGCACATCTTTTTTCACTAGCTAGATTCAGTGGCAATCTTACAGTTTTTTTACTTAATTTGTTAATCAGGATTAAAGATGGAAATGGTGAAAAACTCTATCCAAAATCATCCTTTTCTATGAATTGTACAGGTAGAATGGTTAACGAATAATAGATTCAGGACGGACAGTTATTTGTCTGGAAATCAAACTGAAGGGATTTTTTTTTCCCATTTTTTTCACGGTGCAGGTGATGTATGTAAAGGTGATATCATCTTATTCAAGCAGAGAGTTTATCGGAAGTATGTGGTTCAATTATTTCAAAGTGTCTTCTATCCCCTTCTTTATTTGGATTTCCAGCTATATCAGTAACGTCTCTCAAGAATCTATAATAATGTGACGGTTGGTTTTTCACCAGATTTGGTCTAGCTAGGAGGGGTGCAGATATTATAGGAAAAAGGGTAGTTGCAGGAAGAGTTGTGAAGGAAAGTTATGGTGCAGATAAGCAGCAACATACTTTTACTGTAAGGGCGGAGGTCAATGCTTCGATATAACTTCAATTGAGTCCGTCTTTTACTTGTTAATTTCTGTGATTTAAAAGGTTGAAGTCCTGTGGAGCAAGGGTGTGAAACCATTGCCGCCATTATTTCCTTTACTCGTGAAGGGGCGTAACCTCTACAGATTGAAGACTTTTCGCCAGGTAAGAAGCTTTCTTGTTGATAGGGCTGAACTTTCTTTAGCAGTTGAAGATTCTCTTCAATCTTGCAGCTTCATTCAATGACGGCTGCAAATCCAAGTCATATTAAACAGGCTACTGTTAGCGCTGGCAATAGATGACTAATGAAGTATCTTTTTATATGCATTGAATGTTTATAGTAAGGTCAGCATAAAACTGTTTATTTTTATGCATTTGTCAGCGCTGGCAAAATGAAGCAGAGAGATTGGAAGTTCTGGCAGAGAAGCATAAAAGGGGAGCAGCAGCAAGACAAGTGCGAGCTATTGCGAAAGCTAGGACTGCACTGAGGGGTATCACCTCTCCTTCTTAATAGCAATTGGCCTTCACTTATGTGTCGAATTGTTGATGCAAATTATTGAGAAATCAATTCCCATTTGTATATTCATGTATGCAAAGAAAAGTTCTTCCAACCAGATAATATTTATAATTTATATCGGATTCTTGAAATAGAATTTGCAGGATGTCCACTGAAAAGAATATTGTGAATATTTGTTCACTAAAGGCATCTTGATTGTATTGAAATTTAATCAACTAGCATCACCTAATATTTTGTTGGAAAATTAAATCTTAATAGCATTGTTGTTGTTAGTTCTTGCTTACAGCTAATATATTGGTCTTGAATAGAACGATCTCGATCACTGTCTATCCTTAATTGTTTGAACCAGGTTCAAAACGCGCAAGAAAATCATTCGACAAGGATCTACCTCCTAAGAAACACAGGAAGAAAGAGCGTGAAGTTTCCTCTGGAGAACAGAAACTGAATGCTTGTGGTGGCAAGGCTCAATATGATGGCCGGAGAAAAGCTAACCAAGTCGCCGCCAAGGGAAGACACTTGAATTTATCAGGCCAGCATACGAAACAAGCCAATTATCAAAATACAATTCATATACAGCAACAATTTTACCAAAGAAATCCTATCTACATTGATCATCGACGTAGCACAACCTGGCAATCAAATCAAGATAATAACATGGCGCCATCCCATACAAGTACATGGAACATTCATGGTATCATGGGCAATGTCGGTATTCCCTCGAATGCCTCAGGGGAATTTCATCGAACAATTAGCAGGGCAAACTACGCGAGCCATCCTTACGGTGATTCAATGTACTACTCTGCCTCTGGTCAGCCGATCTCAGGCCCTGTCTTGATGACTCCAGATTTTGTTAGGGGGCCTTTTATGCCGCCTCCAAGAAGTCAGTTCCATTGGCGGAGATGACATCTCACATTGCATTGCTATCCAATAATGTACCGTCGAACACAGTTTCTTTCTTCTGTTTAGCCCATAAGGCTGTTGCATACTAACTGAAGCAGCCTCTCGTTCAAAATCCTTGCATCAAGATATGATGAATTTTGACATTTTAGGGCATGCATTTGATTGAAAGTTTTTGGGGGTGACAAAAGTTAAACTCGTATTTCTGTTCATAACAAGGATTTGTGATGAATTAAGCGCTTTATCTTGTGTATGTGATAACAAGAAATGTTTGTTCGAGACATTTCCCGTCCTTTTCTATGCAAGATGAGGTCAGTTAAATAACTGATTGATGCGCTAAGCATCTTTTATCATGATTAAACCTTTGCCCCTTAGATGTGGGGATGCAGCAACAGGTTGGAAACAACTTTTTGGTTCTTTAAGGAAAGCTAGTGTGCAGATATTACAACTCATTTTGTAGCCCTTTTACATCCATATTTCTTCTGGGATTATTTCTTTGGCAAGATGGATTCCAGTTAAACAACACTGATCTTCGAAAAATCTATTCTGAGAGCTAGTATACAGGTTCTGCATCAACACTCTCACCTTAACTGCTTCCAACCAGCTCCTATTATGATCTGATGCTATTTAAAGTGAAAAAGATGGCGATAGTAAGAGGGCAAACTTTACTGCAGACCAGGAAGAACATTAAAATCTGGTTATCATTCACATTGAATTCGATTATATTTAGTGCATCTAATAAACCAATAGGAAAAGCAAGTATGTGACTGTGTATTATTATTACCCTAAAAAGTAAACCACCTAGAAAACTTTCTTAATTGAATCACATAGATATCAGAAGATCACTATTAAATGGACGGGTAAAGACCCGTAGCACATTTACTCAGTAGTTGCGCGGCTCAAAGAACATACTGTGCACACATTGGCTTGTGTAAAGTTCAAGTTCTCTGGTGTTTGATTAGTTTCTTTGGTTGTTGTATTGATGCAAATGATGAGGACAAGATGCTCTCAAGTTAACAGTGACAGTGTCGAAAAGTGTTAGCTCTATTTCATTTGTTTGTCCTATGTTAAGATTACGGAGAGAGGATTCATTAGAGGAAAACCAAATAAAACACGGGGCACATATTAAAACTTTCTGATTTTTTCTAATTCATTTGATAACGGCATGTCACAGCATTCGGGGCCATTTCATGACTGGGAGTAGAAGTTACAAGCTGTGGTGATGGCATCGTCATTAGGGACTGAGGCTCTCTCGCGAAGAAGCTCTGAGAATCACCTTCCGAAGCATCTACAGCCTCCCGCAACACCTCCTTTGGCTTACCCAGTAAATGGCCAGTGAAATGATCCGCCCAGATATCATAGACAAACTTCTTCTCCGCAACATCATTTTCTGGTGCTTTTGCGGCATTTTCCTTCATGAGCTTTGATCCAGGAGCGCGAGAATACGGAGCAATAGGAGAAGATGGGGCCAAGAAAGTGGGAGAAGGCAACATGGGAGCTTTCCCTGCTGATTTTGGAATAGTAGAAGGCTGCCCTCTAGGGCAAGGTGTATGCTTATTCTCAAAGTGCTTCTCAGCTGCTGCTACTTTCGCTTCACCAGTGTTTTCAGAACTATCTTTCTGCTGATACTTTGGTTCTTCAGGTTCTCTCGCAAAGGGATACTCTACAGTAGTTTCAGGGGATAAAGACCATCCTCGTTTAGGAGTAGACGAGCTCGAAGACAAAGGCGAAGATGGAGTCGAATTCCCGCTATGACTACTTGAAGCTTCAAGCTTCGCAGCCCATCGCCCTTCTTTCACTACCCCATAGGCCTTTCTCTTCCTTCGTCGCCCTTTCTCTTTAACAACCGTAATAGTGAGATTATTGGTTTGTGGTGCTTCAACGAGTCCGGGGTCTTCAATGGTCTTATCTGGTGATGTTGTTGGTGAGAGTGTGGTACTTTTCTTTTGATGATCATAGCTGTGCAATTCCTCTGTTCTCTTAGGGCTATCAAGAACACCATGTTGAGTCATAGGATACCTGTTGACAAAACCTGCCTCAGGTTTCTTCTGTGCTCTTGGTGACCTGTGAATTCCATAATTGTTAGTGGAAAGAAATCCTCAAACCAAATAGAGATATTAACAAACATATACTCCTGTAGAATTGTCTATAAGCACAGTGTAAACACAAAAATTCTGAATTTTTACATATGCCCTTAGAAAAGCTTAATGTGTGACAAATACACCATTGCGCTTAGAAAAGTGCCCATCACTAAAATAAGCTTTAATACTTAAAACCAACATTCCCCCATGTATTGGATGCCTCCCATCATAAAAGTCTTTTTTGTGTAAGAAACTGCACTTTCGAGGGGTATATGAAAATTCAGATTTTGCATGGTATATATGTTAAGTAAACAGATGATTTTGCACGGATATATGTAGACCAGAACAATGTAATGTAGGAGGATTTAAAAAGGACAATCACCTGGTAGTTTTGGTGCTATGGGAAAGAAAAGAAGGTTTCTCACTCTTGTTCAACGGATTTTCTCTGGTTTCAACCTTTACGTAACAGTCATTAGTACCCACCAGAAAATAATGGGGTATAATGCGAATGAAGACCAATATAAGTGTAGATGCAGCAACAAAGACAAGGACGGACACACCCCAATTCACTGTTCGGAAGAACGATTTCCTACACAGAGTAAGCATATTTACTGAGACACTGGCCTTCATGGGAATCACAAAAATGCCACTAGCCATGGCCAACTCAAGATCCCTGTGAACTATAGCTGCAGAGAAGTCCGTTTGATAAGATAATAAGAGTCGTGCTGATTCTCCTGGTGCTAAAGCAAAACCCTTGCAAAAATGTAACATAAACCCATCTGAACCGCAATCAGTTCCTGAAACTTTCACTTTTTTAACCTCAAGAGGAAGCTCACCTGTATTTTTTGCATATATCTCCTTCATTACCTGCTTATTACAGGAAAGCTTAGCATTCTCCACTAGGGACGAAGATGATAAATTGAGATTGATCGGCAAGGCGAGGTTGAATTCGAGCTTCCAAACCGGTTCAGGTCCGTCAAGAAGAACAAGAGAATGGGAGCCACCAAATGCTCGAAGAGGGAGCCACTCTAAGCCTGATAAGTTGTTTCTGATCAAAGCTGAGCTAGACCACATGCACCAATTAGAAGGGCGAAAGACTACTGGACCCAATGAAGCATTCCCAAAAGGGTGTACAAAGGCCTCTGTTATTGCCGAATCAGCTAACGAGAATCCGAATCTGGTTTCAATGGAATTAATCTCAGGAGATCGACTTGAGAATGTAAGGTCAGATAAGTCCTCAGCAGATTTGCAGTCGCTTATGATTTCTTCTGAATTCATCACTAGTTGCATTAGAGCAGGTTTTTCGCTTGGGTTATGCACAGTGATCCATTTGGAAAATCGGGACCCAATTTGAACAACAGGAAATGATACTTCCTGATCCTTGAGAACAGATATCACAGTCATCGTACCATGAGATCTCCAGTTTCCAAGTATTAGATCATCTGCTTCAGATGTTTTCAGGAGTTTTGGCTGCAAAAATTTCTCAGAATATTAAGCACTGCTTAGAGTACAAAGAATAAAAACAACATATACAAACAACACTACAGTTAAAACCCGATTATAACCAAGTATAACTTGTATATCATAATTATATAATATGTTTCTATTGCTCTTCCGGTTGACTATCCAATGTGTGTAAACAATATATCTCATATATCTGAATTGTTGAAAAGTCTAGAACTCATTATTTGTTGCCTGCTGCTAGATTGTTCCAGGAAGCATAAGAAGTCTGTAAATACTCATCAAAGAAGAAATCGACAACAACAACAAATCAAAGAAGAAATCAACAACAACAACAACAACAACAACAACAAAAAGTGAAAGTAATTAGCTGTGCAACATCTATATGCTAGAACCAAAAACTGATAAAATAGTAACAGAAGGGTGGAAAATACATGCGTACATACCTACAACACTACCAAGCACGTAATTGTACCAACTTATGTCTGTCTACATCTACCACACAAATGTACTCACGTATGTATGAAACAAAAAGAGATAAAGTATGGTAGTACAAGGCTACCAGCAAATATACACATGCATACTGACTAACTTTTTTCTTTTGTAACCAAAATGGGCCGAATCCTATTTACTAGAGCTTAGAATTATAAGTCTTTTTGCATTGAATTGACATTCATGTCTAGATTGTTAGCAGGCTTTCAACAATTTGACTACTGTCCTCAATTACACAATTTAACGAAAGGCAGAAGTAACAAATATACCAACTCAAATTGATAAGCCGCTAGGAGCTCCAAGCATGTATTGTTCTATTTAAGCAGTAAAACTGGAAAGAGAATATATGGGTGCACCACAATATCACTGATTGACTTGCTAGATACAAAGAAGGAAAGAAGAAAGGTTATTTAACCTAATCATCTGAGTTAAGCTGACCAAAACAATGATCACCAAAGT
Source organism: Aechmea fasciata (assembly GCA_025177825.1). Lineage (NCBI taxonomy): Eukaryota > Viridiplantae > Streptophyta > Magnoliopsida > Poales > Bromeliaceae > Aechmea > Aechmea fasciata. Next base: position 9,248,408 of record CM045925.1, on the reverse strand, counting down.
AATTGTTTAAACTATATGAGTCTTTCCCTCCTATGTACATGAGTCTTTCCCTCCTATGTATGGCGTTCTTTTGTCTCATAATATCCAACATTTTCAGAATTTACACTAGCTCCCTTAGTTTGACTAGCTAAACATCAACATAGCGTAACTGGGGAGGGGAGTTTTTCCGAGTTCAATGACAAATTAAAAGAAGATTTATCCATGTCAGAATTATAAAGTGATTAAGATGATAGAACCTTGAAAGAAAGGATTGCTTAAAAGCAAGGCTAGATGGGAAAACTTTAAAACAAAGGCAAACAAGGTACATTCACCTAGGAGCAAAGAAGCGAATTCTCAAAAACAAAAATCAGCTTGAACAGAAAAAAAAAAAAAAAGAAACCCAAATACCTTCATCTTAAGCGAATCTTCCATTATGCTCCCCAAAGATCCTGTTCTTGAATTTGCAGATGTCTCTTCCTTTTGTATCAATGTCAATCCAACATACGAGCCATCAGATTCAACAACACCTGTGCTAGCTTGATACTTTAAACAGGTATGAAAAAAATCTTGGCAGGGAATCTTAATGATTGGACTGACAGAACTATTTGTCTCTACTACTAGATTGCAATTCAAGTTTGCGGTGTCATGAATAATGCTCTGTGCACTTGTTGGAAAAGAATATCCTATCAGAGCTATTTGTGTCACACTCCTAGGAAAAAGTATCAATCCTTTAATGTATTTAATCTGGAAAACCTTTGAACTTTCTGTTACTTCTTCAATGCTTAAGATGCTTACTAACTGTGATGCATCATTTCTTAGAAAGAGGGTAAAAATTGATCCTTTTTCTTCACACGCTGCACGGGACTCGAAAGAAACCAAAAGAGACCCAGTTAAATCACTGTAAGCTGCCCTTCCACGCACTTCGAGCTCAAGAGGTATAACAATTGAATTTATTCTATCGGTTGTTAAATTGCGCAACTTCATGCAGATAGCTCCGAAAACATTTCCTTCTAGATAAGGCACCAAGTTAATCTCCGCAATGGCTTGAGTGTTCTGAGGGGGAACTTCCCATTGCCTATGTGGCCTAATATCCACCCTTGGCAGTCTAAACTCATGGCTATTCATACTATACCACTCTTTTTTATCAATATAAGAACCCAATGCACCTTCCAGGTTAAATCCATCTAAACCACAAACAACTTGAGCAGATTGGTTAGCACTTTCAGAAGCAGACATCCACATAGTCACTTCCTCGACATAGAGGGCGTCATCAAAAGGGTTAAATATAGACAAATTCTTGCTTATAGCTTCATTAACAGAGATGTCCAACCAAACTAAAGCCTCTATCTTGTAAGGGGACTCAGCGGCTATTCCTTTAGCCTGAATAACGAACCCCCCAAAGTTCGTTTGCAATATGATATGCGCGGATGATGAGCCTAACCATCTCGGCAGGAAAACAAACACAATAGAAGCAGATTCTCCAGGACTTAATGACAGTTCCTCAGCACCCAATGCGTAAAACTGTGGGTCGGTACTGAACGGCTCATACACTAGCAAAACACTATCATTGTTCTTGTTTGCCACAGTTAGGAATGCCAAAGAAGCGGAATACAAACTACTAGCTGCCCAGTCCAACAAAGGTGGACTTATCTCCACATTCAGCGAAGAAGAACCACTGAGTTGAGCATGATCGACGTTTTCATTCAAATCGGAGGTCGCCCCGCTTGACGTCCTCATCCAATTATCGGGAACGAGCGGTGACTGACACAAACCCGCGCTATCCTCACCGACGTTCCCTCCGTTCGAACTCAAACTATTGGGCAACCTTCTCACAGGACCAATGGAAGAGCACGTAACAATGCCTCCGTTGGACATCTCAAAGGCTGTCGAATGACTCGGAAGCCGTTCCGCAATGATCTCCCCTGTCCGAGATGATTCTTTGGAAACTTCCGCATTGGGTTTTGGGTCAACATCCTCTTGGACAAGAAAACCCAATTGGGTGGAGGGGAAGCAAAAGGAAAGAGGGTCGGCGCACGCATCCCTGAGCCCGAAGCAGTGCGGCGAGCCGCGACCGCCGGCATCGCCGCGAGAGCAATCCTTCCCCTCGCAAGGCAAAAGGAGATAGAAACTCAGCACAACAAAACACAGCACCAAAGCATGCCGAATCAGCGAGCATCCCCTGAAAATAATCACAAAATCGCCACCATCAGATTATTACAAAAAAAAAAAAAAAAAAAAAAAAAAAAAAAAACGTATACAACAGGGAAGAGATGGGGGGAATACACAACCAAAGAAGCTACCAAAAATGGGCAAAACCCATTTCCCAAAATCCAATTTTGTTTCATTTTCTCGCGATATAAACCCCATCAAACACTTACTTCGATTGTTCCTAAAAATACCCAACAACCACTCGGTCCTAATCCAACCAACAAAACAACATATTCCTATCTATATTTCCACATGGGCCCAAAGACCAACTTCCAAAAACCCGGTTTTGGGAGCTAAAAATCGCCTTAAATCCCCCAAACTCCCAATCCATGAAACGAAACAAGATAGGTCGAGCTCAAGAGAGGCGGAAAGGGAAAGGTAAAGGTAAAGGGAAGGGGGGGGGGGGGGGGGGAGTGTACCGGGGCAGGGAGGAGGGGAGCGCCGTCGACGGTTGCTTCATCTCTAAGAGAGGACCATGTGGGCTACGGTGTGCGTGTGTGGCGGGGTAGGGTTCATGGGGAACGTTGTTGCGGCCACAGAGGAGAAGGGTTTGGGGGAGAGGAGGAGGAAGAAGAAGAAGAAGAAGAAGAAGAAGAGTTTAGAGAAGGGGAAACAGGGAACAATGAAAGGAGACTTCAGTGGTGAACGAGAGCGAATGGGAATCCTCACACACACCGAATTATTATTTTATTTTATTATTACATCTCGAAAAGACGCTTTCGCCCCTCACGTGACTTGCACGAGCATCGGGTACGGCACACTAAAAAATAATAATAATAGCCAAAAAAAAAAGGTCATTAAGACACATAATAATTGAATAGGTCTTTAAGATACTGTACTTAGTTAATAATATCACACTTAACCCAATTAATTTTTATTTTTCAAAATAAAATCATAAAATTTTTTTAATAAAATTACAATGAAATAAATGAATTCTAAGAATACAGTTTGATTCTGTTTGGAGACATAGATGTTATGGTGCAAATGTACATTATATATATATATTTTTTTTACAGAATATATTTTTTTTCTCTTCTCCTAATAAAATCTGACTCTCTCACTGATAGTTCATTTTTTTAATAGTGTCTTATATATACTTAAAATTTTCATGCATTTTCATTATTATATATTGATAGTATAGTATGGTTTTAGAATACCTTTTACATATTACTTAAAATGTGCAAAAAAAAAGAAAAAAAAGTGGAGTTATTCTAAGTACTTAAAGGAGATTTAATAGTTTTAACATTTTATAAAAATGACTGAGATCGAGTTTTTGAAAAAGTACAAAGAGAGGCGTTTTGTATGAACAATTCTGGTAATACTTTACGAGCCACGCGTTCGAATTATATATCCACATTGCAAGCTATTGTGTCAGTGACGTTCTCGTGTAGTGTGCAGTACTACTTTTAGACTAAGGTTTTGTATACTCTGACTCTTGTATAGTTGTTGATGTATTTGTTGCACTATATGAACCAATTAGTGCACACCACATATGTACGCCAGCACATTAACAGTTTTTTAAAAAATTTGTATAGATATTTCTACCGAAAGCCATGATACTTCTATACTAAGCAACGAGGTCAATAAAAATAGAATAAAAACAACTTCAACCAATATGACTCTCGTGCAATCTGAGTTGGACAATTCTTTATTAATTATAGACAGTTTCACACCGAGTAACGAATATTTTGACCTCTTTCTTCAGCAAAAGTGGGAGAGAATTTGGATGGTAAGTTGTATTAAAAGATGATTATTTGATTATCACATTATAGCCATACAAATTTGTGAAATATCATTGAAAGAACTAAATAAAGAAGATAAGAAAGAATCTAAAAATAAAGAAGATAAGCTCTTAAAATGTGGCAAGATGAAGCACATTAACAAAAGTTACATAATTGAGGTAAGGTGATGCATGAAGAAGACTTTTTAGCCAACCAAATGCTATATTTGTGAGGATGTTAGGTAAGGAACTTGAAAATTTCCATGATATGCTACAAAACAAAATTTTTTGTGTTCATGTAAGTGAGGACACTTTACCTAAAGTAGCCAAGAGAATTTATGCATAAAAAATACGTCTATAGTTGATGTAATTAAAAAAAAATTATTTATAGGTCTCTATACTCATCAAAGGGTAAATTTGGCATCTAAATACCTGTGCTTATTTGACTTGGGAGCAATTTTTATATTCTTTTTTTAATTTCCTTTTTCAATTTCTTTCAAAAGGTCTTGTTGAATAAGTTTTTTTTTTGAGAGAGATAGGTGGCACGTTGCTCTGGCTTGATTTTATTTTTTTTTTTTTTTTTTTTTTTTGAGAGAGATAGGTAGCACGTTATCTGCTTCGTTTATTTCATATAAAAATAAACTTAGTTAAAAATATGAATCAACTAGGATTCGAACTTGGGTCTCAGATACCTACATTAACTTTTGGATAAGTTAATCTCAAAAAGAGAAGGTATTTATCTTAGCTCACCTCAAAATCTATGCTTGTGAAAAGACTATTCTAGCCCTCAATTCAAATATCACCAACAATACATTTCCCAACATAACATGCATTTCACTTTTCAGCTCATCTCTTTAGTCTTTTCTCCCAAGACTCCAACTTGAAGGGACTTTTCACATGTGCAATTTTCTATTTTTCCAAAAATTATTATCAAAGCATGCTACAAATAGCAAAGTTAAACTTGTTTGTTCATAAAAATCTCTATGAACAAACCTTTATTTTCCAAAGAGAATTTATCAAGTATTTGAGGATAACCAATCTATTAATACACTAGACTAGGCCTAGCTTATTGTTTTTGTGACTGACTTACACAAGATTGTATCTCAAAAACGTATTTGCATCGTCCAAGCAATATTCGGTTTTATTCATTCTTATTGTATAATGACAAATAACGGTGTAGTACTTATTCTTGCATAGCACATATAAGATTAACCTTTTCTAATTAAAATTCATAAATGTTCTACCTAGATTCCTTAGAAATTAGGCAATCATTTGTTTGGAAATGTGTAAATTAGATTGTCTTATAAATTATCTTCGAAAATGAAAGGATGAAAATGACATTTCACGCCATAGAGAATCTTTTCAAATTAGCTTATCCTAGAGAAAATTCTTCAGATAATTGAGATTCCTTAGGCAATTTTTGGGACGAATACACATAATTAAATTGGATTATATGAGGAATTAGCCTAAAAAATAGAAAGGATAAACATGATATTTTCATGTGGAGGTGAAGAATCCCATCAAACTAAAAAAAATATATATTGGTTAGTTTTTCTAATAATTTATGTCCGCTATTGGTCAATTTATATTCTTTTGGATGAAAAGGTATATGTAAATTGGATTTTTGGGTTCTATCCATGATCACGAACTTAATATGCTACATACGATAACAGATTATAAAATTAAAATATTTCGTTGGCATTTATAAACGGTAGTGCCCCGTCCAAATTAAACTAGCTCTGTTAAAATATAATTTCCCTGATTTTATTATTGCGCCATATAAGTTCTTAAAGGTATCGTTTGGTTCGGGTATAAACAAGAACTAGCTATTACAGGTACAAATATGGGGATAAGAAAAATAGCGTTTGGATGAAAAGTGGGTTGTTCCCGGGAATAAGAAAAATATTAGGTAGTTTTATATAAAAAATAGAGATATTGGTGGGATAACCGAGAATTACTATTCTCGAGTAAAAAATTAGCGTTTGGGTATAAAGGGGGATAAGGGCCTATTCCTATCGCCTAACCAAACAAAGCCTAAAAATTCGAGAGGGTAAATATGTCATTTCACATACAAAGAGAACCTTTTGAAACTCTAAAATATGTATGTTCTCTTATAATAAGAGGTGGAAAAATTTTGCAAAAACAAGTGTGCATTAAAAAGAAGGGTATTTGGGCCCCACTCTTTATTAGGAAAAAAAATGGGATGCGAAGGGGAATAGCACCTCTGCAAAAGCCAAAAGAGACTAATTAATGCGCGCCACGTGTGCCTAACGGTCAAATTAACGGCAGAATCCCCCGCTCCGCCAACGCCAGCCGCACGTTGGCGGCGCCGTCGCAAGCCCGAGATTCCACGCCGCATCTCGCGGACGGCCGTTAGTAACCCCGGGAGAAAGATGCGTGCACCTGGTGCATGTACTCACTGTTCATCTCATGCAACGCATTTAATATCTATTATTATTATCTATATTATCAGCAACTTAAAATCAAATTTTAATCGAATTTTGGGTGTGCATATTCATGGAATATGATCTACAGCCTTTTTAAATTCTAGTAATAGAATAATAGATTGGTTAAATATGTGGGTTTGGGCCGGCGGATAATTTAAAAAAAAATTTATATTCTATTATAGTGACGATTTTTTAATTTCTTAATTTATTTTGATATTATTGTCTAAAATTCTTTCGAAACAAAATTTTATTTGATAAAGAATAGAAGAGGTCGAGATATTGTTTGATGTTTATATATCTATATTGTCTGGTAACAAAAAAAGGGTAATTATTTTTTTTTTTTCTTTATAATTTACAAAGTAAATCATCTTGTTGGATTTGATTGAAAATAAGAGGCAGTTTGATGCAAGGTTCGTAATATTTCATAAACATTATATATTTTATTTTATATATGGAATGCTAAATTTGTTACTAATTTATCAAGTTATTTAGGTTAGATAATTGTTAAGAATTTATATATTCTTAACATTGATAGGATAATAATAATTTTCATCAAGTATGAAAATAAAAATACCTTCTAATCTATAATAATCTAATATTTCTACTGCTTAGAATTTTATAATAATTCTCCTATTTCACCAACATCTTTTAAAACTACCAAACTTGACTTGAATGGTAATAATTTAAATATTTTTAATATAAAATATAAAATATTATCGAAATATTATGAACTAAAAGGATTTCAAAAGTAGTAGTGCATCTAAATACATAAGAATTTTGGTTATCAGAAGTAAATAAGGGCAACAATAGTGCACGGTGCACCAGGTGCACGCAGAGGTTTCTTCGCTTCGGCGACGGGTGTAACGAGAGAGGTGGGTCCTAAATGGGTGTCGCGTTTTGGGTGCGCGTAGCGTTGCCCGTGCCGCCATAGTGTAGGCTCGTGGGTGGGGCCCGCGGAATCAAAGGATGGGGCCCCCTAGACCCCACGTGCGGGGCCCACCTTGTTGCGGTGGGTGCGGTGCCGTGTCTTTATTGCCGGGTGGAGCCCTCACCCGGGAATGGGACCCACTTTACGGACCGTACCACGTGGCATCTACGTCCAAGATTTTGTTTTTTCTTTGTTTTTTTTTTTTTTTTAACTTCAAATACCACCTCCTAGTTTCGCACCTTACATGCTAAAGTGTATTAAGTTAGTATTATATAATTTTATTTTTATCTATTTTTCAGCTTTTTCATTAACATTTTATTAAATTATATCAAAAAAATTTAGATACCCACTTAGGTTATTTTATTGATTATTCTCTTTAGTGTCTTTTAGTTTTAATTTTATCACTTATTTAACAAAAAAAAAAAAAAAAATCATATGATACTAAATTGATATATTTTAAACTATATGATATTAAAGTGAGAAAGTGTGAAATCATAGGAGTGATATTGAAAGTTTTTTTGGGGTTTCTCTTTCTCTTAAACATTAATTATATATAACAATTATCTAAGTGTCAATTGTACTTAGGCATCATCGTTCTTTTCTATTTTCTTAAATTTTCTTAAGTTGAAAGATAGATTATTTTCTTAATCGATTGTTTTCTTGAGAAAAAAATTTAGTTGAAAATGTGAAATAATTAAATTTCAAATTTGATAATTGAGATATTAATCGTTAAGTTCTTTACCACTTGCGTTAGAGACGAACGGTCACTACATTATGCACAAAAAAAAATGTATAGCTACGTACCTGGAATGCTATATATATATATATATATATGTGTCATAATATGGTGATTTACTCTATGTAGCTCTTTTTTTCTGTTTTGTGAGAGAAGAGATAGAGTATGCTATCCAGTATCCACTTTATTTATTTTTTAGAAAAATAATTTTAGCTAAAAATATGAAATTATTAGAATAGGAACTTGAGTCTTGGAATTCCATATCAACCATTAAAACCCTTTTAAAGATTACATGATCTCTTTGTAATATGCAAAGAGTTTTTGTATAACTCAAAACTCTCTCCTTTCTTTTTTTTTTCTTTAATCACTTCACCCCTTTGATTAGGCTGAAACTTCGAGAGCCATCCCAAAAAGTTTACTTTTACTTCAAAGAAAATGACTCCACTCACATTAGAAAAAACAAATTTGCTAGAGATTTCTAGGTACGTACGTGTATCATATATTTTGTCATCCATCTAAGTACGTACGTAGTTGTTTATTGAAGTGAATACACATGTAATATTTATGTTAGATAAAATATATTTTAATTTTTTGAGGGATTAAATTTAAAACTCTGTTACTTCATGAGTGAATTTAATCTGCAGAAAAATTGTTAGGTAATTAGAAAACATTAATTCATAAAGTAATATGCTTATATATGTAAAAGATTAGGACTAAACTATAATTCGTTCAAAGGCTAGGGTTTATATCTAGTTCGTGGAAAGTGACTTAGCTTTACTCACGTACGCATGCGATAAGAAGTGATGGGACCTGCAATTAAAAAACAATGCAATGCGTACTCTAAAATAGTGGATAAGATTTTCGTGGTCAAATTTTCGTCCATGACCTACAACATTTTGAATTTTGAAGTTGCTATCATATATATATATATATAGAGTTGTTAAATTTAATAATCAGAAGAGTTCTTCAAAATTTTGTTACAAAATACCGCATTTATAAGCATTTAATTAGTTTATGCATGCAATCTAATTAGAATTTTACTATGGTTCCGACACATTAAACTCAGAGTATTTATTTAAAGAGAAAACTTTAAAAAAAACCCCTGTGGTTTCTTGCTTTCTCACTTTAGTACCATGTTGTTTAAAGTGTACCAATTTGCCTCCCTGTGGTTTCGTTTTTATCTTTTCAGTAATTTTTTCGTTAATATTTCGTTAAATTATATACAACAAAAACTTAAGATATATCATCTAGATTTATCGAATACTTATTTTAGTACCATTTAATTTTAACCGTCACTGATTTAAGAAAAAATAATAATAAAATTGATACTAAAAAGAGAAAAACAAAACCCCTGAAAAGACAAATTGATACATTTTAAATCACATAGTACTAAAGTGAGAAAATAGAAAACCAGAGGTTTTTTGAAATTTTTTCTTTATTTAAATATAAATACTTTGCAAGTTGGTCTATATATGACTGCGCCCTAATTAATATAAAGTCAAGTATATATGTGGGTCCGGGGATTTGGAATTTGAGACCAACATTTAGAATATTTTAGGTACTTATATAGCTACAAATGTACTTTAGTAATTGCCAAAGGGTTGGTGGATCTATGAATACAGGAGAACCAAATTAAGATCGGATTTAGTGTAAGAAAGAGAATATATATATATTCTAGATTTCGTAGGTGGAACAAAAAATGTGAGAGAAATTTTACGGAATAATTAATCTTGATCATGTGAATTGTATCACACGCGCGCGCGCAAAAAGGAAAAGAAGAGGAGAAGAAGTAGAACAAGATCGTGCGAGTCGAATACAGTAAAAATTTAAAGATCATGTTTAATATGAATTTCAGATTAACTGGGTCGGCTTTAGCGTTGGTATAAGATTTACAACTTTTTTTTTTTTGGATGTACAACTAATATTTTTCATAGTTGAAGGGTCCAAGTATATTTAAAACTAATATTTTTTTCATCACTTATCATAATCAATACAAATATGTGAAATATAACTGTACTTGAAAAGTAAATGAGCATTTAATGGTTGGCAGAAGAGAAGGTTCAGTGAAGTACAAAGAACTACTGCATATGTGCATGCATGAATGTAGCCATAAAAAGATATTAATATTAAATAGATTTTTAAATAAATTTATATTAGATTTATTAAATATGGTTCCTGAATAGTAGTTAGATTCATTGAATCCATCAATCTGTTTATTGTATCATTATCAATCTTAGATATCCAATTTAATTAATAATTGTTTTTGCAAAAATGCCTACCTTGTATATATATCTAATGATTAGAATATTTTTTCGTGTCTTTTTAAATCAGAGATTTGAGCTCTCTTTTTGGATACCTAAACTACTACAAAATCGTGTTTTTAGAAACACTCGGGTCTACTAGATATTGGCAATATTTAAAAATCACGTGAGTTCGACTAATCGTCCACCCTTTGAATATTGATCTTTCTAACGATCACGTGATAGTCACGTGACGAGCAACTTTTTTTTTTTTTTCTTCTTTTGGTTAAAGAGATTTAAATATTCGCTGATACAAATAGAAAGTAAATAGCACATCGAATATTTCTTAATATTAATTGCTCACACATTTATCGCAAATTTGATAACAAACACACTGTTATCCATAAATGATTAAAAGCAAGTGGCATATATATATTTGTGTATCTTGCTCCTTTTAAAGCAAAACTCAATAAGATTACAAGCAAGTGGCATATATATATATATATATATATATATATATATATAGGCCACGGCTACTATACTATTATGAGTATTGAAGACCTACTACTCATAAGTTTTCATTGTTCGGATGAAAAATGAGTGATTAGGATGAGAGTGGTTACGGTTAGGTTAATAGTGGGCCCCCTAGGGTTGAGTGGGTGGTTGGTTGAATAGTATAATCTAACGGGTAAAATTAATTAAAGAGTAGATCTAATGGCAAAAAACTTATGAGTACAAGAGGCACATACTCATAAAAGTATAGTAATATATATATATATATATATATATATATATATATATATATATATATATATATATATATATATATATATATATATATATATATATATATAGAACTATTTGGAATACTATTAATAGCACTAATGATTTGGTGCTAGTAAGTTTTCTATCCTTGGATTAAAAGATGTGCGGATATGATGATATGGGCCCCCTAGGGTTTAGTGGGTGCTTGGTTAAATAGTATAATCTAAGGGGTAAAATTAATCAAAGGGGTTAATCCGAGGGTAGAAAACTTACTGTAGCAAAGTTCATTACGTCTTATTAATAGCATACCAAATGATTTATATATATATATATATATATATATATATACTTGTGTTAGGTATCTTGCTCCTTTTAAAGCAAAACTAAATAAGATTACAACACATGAATTCATTTCACTACTTTGGGAAACATCCAACTATACACACTCAACAATTCTGCCAAGATGGTGAAGTGTAAGGAAAACTACCAAAAAGGGCAAAGTGGAGTACTCAGGAGAAAATTTACTCTGAGTGGAATAGTTACACTTGTGTCTAATTTTATAAACTGATCATCTTAGCCATGTTGATGGATGCTAATATCACATTTCATGTACATCAAACTAAATGGTCATTTTGTAGGAAACCATTTTCTTTAACTGTTTGTATAAAGTAAGAAAACATGATTATGTCACACGTACTGCTTAATTAATTTTCTTGGACACATATATAAGAGAATAGGACATGATAGGATATATAGGGAGACTATAAAACCCAAATTGTGTTCAATCTAATAAGTTTTTGGTTTGCTTGGTTTTGAAGCTATGGAAAATCCGCGCTTCTGTTTCTAGCTTTTGTTATTATCGGGTATAACTTTGGCATTAAAGATAACACAAAATTGCTTTCTTGTATGTTTTTTACGAATTATATGTTTATGGGAATTGTTCGATTGCAGTAACTTTTCAATTTTGCCGTCTTTCTAGGAACGATTATTTTGCAAGCAAACAATAAAACCAAAAATATGTGGCGCAATGCTTTTAACCTTTTTTTTTTAAAAAAAAAAAAGAGAAAAGTTTAGGAATTAAAATAGAAAAGCATAAACAGCACCTAGCTAGTGTACTCTATGGCCTAGGTTCTAGTTGGAGTTGCTCAACCTAATTAATAAATGAGATGAGTTAATATGGATTAAACTAAATGGTTCATAGTGAGGTATTAATTAATAAACTCTTAACACCTGTCACAACTGGTATAAGCAAACTAGGTTTTCAACATAAATTCTACTTTCATATGCACTTGATCCTTTTTCTTTTTTTTTTAGAAAGAAATGCACTTGATCTTTGTTCTATACAAATGGGTATAGAACAAAGATCCTTTCATATATATACCCATTTGTTCTATACAAATAGGTATAGAATTGACTTTTAAAACATCTTTTTCTATACTTATACATTAATAATTCTCATGCTACATACTACATGTACCCACCTCCTTAATTTGGAAAAGAGTAGGGCCTACTTTTTTTTTTCTCATTTGATTATTGTGTTATAGAATAAGGTTTAATAGTTTTGTTGAAACGATTAAAATTTTTTATTATAGTTTTATCTTTTAAAAATATTTGTCTATAATATATACTATATTTACTATTTTTATACTAAACTGAAATTTTATTCTTTACAAATTTTTACTTTAACAGTATATACCCGTTACGTAACACATGGGTCACTACACTAGTAAATACAATACAGGGCTTGTTTGGAGAAGTACGTGAAATTGTGCAGTTATTTGTGGAACCACACGCGGAACCACACATTCCAAATGGGTCGCTTCGGTTGTGCGTCGCAAACGTAGCACGCAAGCGTGCAACGCGGCGGCCCTTTATATATGAACCTTACATATTATTTGGAGAGCTATGATCCCATATTCATTTTCTGAGACTCAATAACCTCACAGGAAAACTGACCGTCTCTAGAATAAGCGCAGCTGGTGCTGGTCAGATCCCACCCTGGGTTCGAATTCTAATTGATTCACATTTCTAACAAACCCAAGGGAGATGTGAATCCACTAATATAGAAAAACCATTAAATGGGCCGGATTTTGTCGGGCCGAGCTGAAAAGCTTATATTGCTGGGCCCGGCCCAATAGCCAGTTGACAGTTTGTGGTTGTTATGGGCCCGATGCTCGCTCTGGGTCTTAATTATTTTGGGGTCCAGCTAGGGAGAGAGCCTAACTTATCTGGGCCGGAGTTAGGCCTAATGGATCTAACTTCTAGTTTGACCCAACATAATTGGCCCACGAAGAATTTATTTATTTATTTATTTATTTGAAATTTGTGCTCAGATTTAAAATATTTTGAAAATAGTCGTCCCGATAGATCTACACAAGCCATTAGGTTCACACAAAAGGGAGCAATTGGATTGACGCTACTGCAGTCCAGCTAATAATAAGTTTAGTGAGAGTAAAAATATTGACCATGTCTTCGACTAGTATAAATTTTCGATCCTAATTCAATTAAAATTATTTTCAAAAATTTATGCGCATGATTACCATTCTTGTGAAACTACATAGGGGCTCGAACTCCTGACAAAGGATCATAGTCTTTTAATACGTACTCCGAAGCTAAGATGATCCATTTCCATTAAGTTATCTTGATTCTTTAATCAAAATCAAATCCTCAACAATTTGGCATAGAAAATGAAATAAACGATAATTAATTTCAGCTAAGTTTATTTCTAAATGAAATAAACGAAACGGGTAGCGTGCTACTTATCTCTCAAAAAAAAAATATAGTTAGTGTACAATGAAAAGTATAATAGTAACTCTCTATATTTGTAATATAGTATCATGTAAATTAAATTTAATGCCAAAAAAGGCTAAAACACAGAAAATTAACCTCCTGATGACATCATGATTTGGTCATTAATATCTAATATCCCCACAAACTTAAAAAATATTAAATAATATTATCTGATTTTATTATAGTGTCCTTAAATAATTTCTTTTATTAGTATTAGTATTCTCCAAGAATAATTTCTAAACGATAATTAATTTCAATTGTACCTAACGTAGTTGGCTCAGGGCTTAATTATAAGTTCAAAGTCTAATTGTTTCGCATTTCTAACTAAATTTATTTATTTTTTTTTTAAAAATAATAAACCGGATAGCTCGCTACCTTTCTCTCTTTTCTCTCAAGGAAAAAAAAAAGACAAAATGAGGTTAAAATATTAGCATTAATCTAAATATTGAGTGAGTTAAAACTAGATTTTATTTTGTACCTCTAAAGATTCCAAGGACCACTATAAACTTTAAGATCCAAATTATTAATTATGTATAACAGTGTCTTCATTGCTTTGAAGTATCTTAGATTCCATCTCCTTAACCTTAGCACCACTTGAAAATCTTTTATTACAACATGGTACAGAAGGAAAGTTGCCATCTTAGATTCTGTTGTTACATTTTATTATTAATATGAATTTTATTAACCTTTGCATAACCTATACTTACATTTATAGTTGTGTTCAAGTGCATAGAAAGGCTCCCTATATATAGTCTCTCATAGGATAGAAGTTACAAAAATTAAAAATCCATAGGTTAAATTAACCTATTAATTTCTTACTTAAGCATTGGTGATGTTACATGTGAATTAACTATTTACTTAACCAATGCTTTTTAAACTTATAGCTAAAGGGTTGCAACGTATACCTATAACTCCCTTTATGCTCTATTAAATGAAAACTAACCTATGGATTTTTAACTCTTGTAACTTCTATCCTATGAGCCTATATATAGGGGGCATTTCTATGCACTTGAACACAACTCAAAAAGACAACAAATCTACTTCTATATTATTTGAGAAAGAGAAAGTCAAAGAAAAGTGTTTCTTTTTATGGAGTTTTAGGCTTATCTAGCTACTTGTGTAGAATTGGTGAACCCACACGACAAGGGTCGAGCTGTTGTATCATGGAGGGGACAAGTCAGTGCTTTACTGCATCGGTTCAAAGGCTTTGCTAACCGCAGAGGGCTTGAATTTTCTTAAAGAGAGCGAGATATCCGTGCTTCGGTTTGATCGACTCGTTGACATATTTTAAATTATTTTATAGCCAACCTCTATTTTTTGAATATATACACCAACAGATTCCATCGGAGTTGTTCAGGGCTTTGAATGTTCTAAAATTAAGAGAAAGAAATTAAAGAGAAAAGTTAAATAAAGTTGAATAAAAGCACAGCTGGATTCCAACAATATATATCTCACTACAACATTTTGTATTAAAGGTGGCTTTTATAGGTACCTATAGCGGCTTTTTGAAAAGCCGCACCAAAAAGTACCGGCTTTTCTGAAAAAGCTACAAAAAAAGCCGGTGAAAACTGAGTCGGTATAGGTCTATGTCATATAACGGCATTTGTAAAAGCCGCATTTTAGTGCCTATAGCGGCTTTTTGAAAGCCACTATCAACATTCAAATTGTGGCACTATTAGAGCCGTCTTTGATTATCTATAGTAGCTTTTTGCCATAATAACTATTTTTAAGAGCTACGGCAACTGAAAAGCCACCTTTAATTAGTGTTGCAACATTTGGTGTGTCACAATACTATAGTTTTTGCGGCTTTTCGATGCTGTTAATAAAATTATATCGTGGCTTTTTGAAAGCTGTTAATATGCATATACAATGACTTTTTATAAAGCTACTATTAATCGAAATATATGGACCTTTTAATATATATATATATATATAAGCTAGGGATAGTAGTATGAAAGATACAATACAAAAATGACACATTCATAGCCAAAAAAGTTGTTCCATTCATATATAAGCCAAGAGTATCGAATGAAACCAAAATACTAATTATTCCTAACATCCTCAACATCAATAAAATGATAAAAAAACTATAATATCCAAAAACAGATTTTTAGAAATGACACAATCGCTCGTACCTGCTATCCAAAGCAGAAGTTGCTTCGTCCAAAACAAGCACAGATGAATTCTGGTAGAGTGCTCTTGCAATGGCTAGCCTGTGTTGAAAAACACAATTATGATTACAATCTGTTTAATAGTTAGCAGCATTCTCAATTCTCAATTCGAAACACCAAGGAAGTTTCACTAGATCTCTTCCAATCTGGGCGCCCAGAATCACCAAGCAGCAGCTCTTCACAACAAGAATTCACTTCACAATCACTACAAAGTTCAGAATTAGAACTTTACTACTTGTCATTCTCCCTTCAAATTAAGCAATGAACAACACTTAAACCAGGGATAAGTATCTAACTTACTTAGATCAAAAGCTCGACCAGGTGTCCTTCTATTTAGAGTTACCAAAGAGGCTCCTGTGAGTTACGGGGAAGCCCCAAGGATCTATCTAGATTGTATCAAACAACACCTAGAGGGGGGTGAATAGGTGTATCGGCCAAAAACCACAATTCTCGATGCTTTAAAAGTAAATGCGGAAATTAAAAAGCACACCGAGATTTACGTGGGAAAACTCCAAACTCGGAGAAAAACCCACGGACCAACACGCGAATAACAATCCACTAAAAGAAAAGATTACAAGGTGATTACCGACTCCACGGACTTAACCTCTCTAACTCTCTTATGGATCTCCGCGCACTCCACCGAGTTGTCCACGATCACGTCCGAATCTACGAACGCCCACGTTCCGAATCCACGAAACGCCTTGCTTCGAATCCACGAAGTCTTCAATACGCCGAATCCACGACGCCACGCTCCGAATCCACGAAGTCTTCAATCACGCCGAATCCACGACGCCACCATGAATAGAATCATGAATATGGTGATCCTGCGTTGGAGTATCGATGAAAACCGAAGAAGAAAACTCCAAACGAATCGTAGATCAAATCGACATATAGAGTAAGAATTACTATGTCTCGATTTGACCTAAAAGAGGCTATTTAGTAGAAAATAGGTTTTGAAAAAATTCCTAGCCTCTAGGGTTTCTCAAACATGTATTATGATCAAGTGCACGAAGTTAGAGAACCCTAAGAACCTATTTATAGACTTTAGAATCAATTAGATTCTGACAGAGAAAATCGTATTTTTACCTTCTTGTACCTAAGATAAAAACAGTGGCACATTACGAAATGCAATGACGGAAGATTTTTCTCAGAAGTGGCCACACGGTAATGGATTGATGGCTATACCTATAGCAACTTTTTTGTACCTGCAGACAAAACCAATTTTATACCTAAGATAACTTTGTATTTTTGCTGAAATTTTACTTTTCGAAAACTACAAAGTTCCGATACAATTTCTAATCCGTTATACAATGATTTTATGATTCTAATGCCTATAACTAAGTATGAATCACCATAACATGAATTAAAAACTTACCTAGGCATCGTGATTCTCATCGTGAGCCAATTCCGCTTTCTTCGAAGTCTTTGATTC
Organism: Aechmea fasciata; assembly: GCA_025177825.1. Classification (NCBI taxonomy): domain Eukaryota; kingdom Viridiplantae; phylum Streptophyta; class Magnoliopsida; order Poales; family Bromeliaceae; genus Aechmea; species Aechmea fasciata. Next base: position 9,230,992 of record CM045925.1, on the reverse strand, counting down.
TTCACCGTTCTTCGATCCGCTCCGATCCTTCAAGACTCCGACACAATTCACGAAACTTGCCAACACAAAATCCTTAACAGCTCCATCAGGTTTCCTATAATTTGGGCGCCCAAAAGTCCACCCCAACAGCCACTTCAATAACAAAACTCCACTCCACAGTCACTTCTAGGATATCCTGCATACATATGAACTGTTTAGAGGCTTCTTTTATGCAATTATAACTACCCTAGCTGAGAAGCAAGTCATCTCTACATCAATTTCCAAGCTTTCTCAACTGGAATTCTTGCTCGGCCACTCTACCAGACCAAGAACACTTAGTCGGCCAGCTCCAACAGCAAGAATTCCATGTATGTATAACCTCTAAGGCAACAAGTTTTACTAGATGCACATACTAATTAAACTTACCTTACTTCCGATACTCTACCAGATAGCTCTCTGCTCCAATGTCCAAAATTCCTGCTCAGCAGCTCTTCTACAACCCGCAAGTACCAAGCTGCCACCAATTCACCAAGTCTTCATTCCTGGCAGCCAAACTCTTCATCTAGTTCTTCTTTAAGGTAAGTAGCTCAACTTTAACGGTTTAACCCAATATTGAATTAGCTTACCTTGTTTTAGTGTTCTACTAGGTTGTCGTTCACCTCCAATCACCCAAAATCACTAAGGTCATGTCAACTTCACCAACTCTTTTTCTTTCTTCTTTGCTCCTATGGTGAGAGAAAAAGAGAAGAAAGGAGGTGTAAAACGAGCTGGAGGGAAATTCCTACACGTAGCCAAGTTCGTGAATGGAGTAAGGTGATAAGATCAACCAATTGCACTTTAACCCTTCAAATTAGAAAAATTGCATTTCACCAGTGCAGATTTTGTAGGTTGGTACCTCACCGAGGTACACGCCCGTACCTCATCGAGGTACACAATGCAAAATTTGCATTTGCAGATTTCTCTCAGGAGATTATCAACCCAATTTGCTCTTCCACCTTGCTTCGAATACTTCTAATCACTTCCAGTTTATATTAATACACCTCTATGTACAGCTGCAGCATGATTAACCAACATGACTACAATATGTTAAACTTCAAATACAGAAGATTAACCAAAATAAGCAATGATAAGCCCAAAGTTTCGAGAAAACTGCAGCATAGCAATTTCCTCCTTTCGATGTGCTTGTCCCCAACCCCTGAGAAGCATATAACAATAAAGGTAAAAAATGTTCAATTTCCTTCCAAATTATAAGGCCAAAGCTATGTACAAATAAGTATGCAAAAGCAAACCTTATAGTACTTAATAGACCAACCATTTGCACTTCATCCCGACTTTCCTTCCATGCTTCATACTCAGGCATCGTGTAGAATGATAAGACAATTTTGTTTTTGTTATTAGTTGCCTGTAAAGAGAAATACATGATTTGATCAGTATTTAGATATGACATTTATCTTTAGGAGTTTTAGAACAGGGCCTACCTTAACAATAGGAGTAATGAACTCAACCATGAAAGAGGGGATCTTGAGCAGGGAAGGCCAAAATGAATGGACGAAGTTAATTAGGAGCCATTTTATGTGGGAACCATCATGATCCTGGCACTAGAAGATCAATAGCTCAATCTTTATTTTATTGATTTAGGAAGCCAAACTAAGATTCTTAGTCCAAAAATCAAAGCTTTGATTTGAATTTTTGTTTTTTTCTCTGTTGTACTCAGAAAACTATTTGATGAGGTTATATTTACTTTGGAGAAAAATAATTGAGTCGATTTTAATGAAACAAGAAGCATCTACAGAAACTTCAACTAGATCGAATAGTTCTGTTAAGGGTACTTGCCTAGTGTAATAAGCAAAAATTCAACTAGCATAAGTTAGTGAGATATCTGAGATAAAATTAGGACAAGGTGTACTTTAATTAAGTACAAGACAACATTAAGGTAATACATCAAGGAATGCTTGTGGTACAGAATCTAACTGATTGAGCAAAAGCTCCTAGAGAAATCTAAAGCCACATGCTTTTCTCTTTTTTGTTGGTTCTTTATTTGCTGCAGAATAACCTGTAAGAATATATTGGTTGTGTCATTTTTCCCTTTGCTTTTGTATCAAAATCATAAATATAGAAAAGCCACTTTTCCAGCATATTAGCTTTGTGGGCCAAAATTAGTTGTTTTCATTAAATTAAACTTAGTAACATTAGATTATTGGTGGGTTCTTTTGCACCAAATCAAGATTTATGGTTCAAATTGACATGAATGGGTTGTTTCACATCAAATTTTAGTTGGTCAAAGGCAAGTGGGTATATTGAAATGTGAACTACTTAACCCCCCCTTTTCAATTCTTTTGCAACATATCTGTGAGCATTTATCTGTGAACTAACTTGCAAACCCTTCTTCTACATGAGAATTTTTGTGAAAGGCAATGGGCCAAAATCAGAACATTCAACAATTTATTTGAACTTGAATCATGGTTTGCAACAAACTAAATATCAAAAGATCCATGTGCAAATGGATCTTGAAAAACTAAACAAACAAACAGAAAACCAAGCATCACGGACGTAAAGCGGATGATAAGAACTTAGCGAAATGATTGTTAGTAAACATGCTTTACATTAAATCTATTGCATAAGGTTAATGCTCGATTTTGATTAAACTCAATCTGAAGCCACATAATTTGATGAGCAAAAATGTGATCTGTGATCGAACTATTTCAACAACCAAAGAAGAGAAACAATTTGAGATCCTTGAATTATGCATCAAACAAGAAGCATCGAGATGAAAGGTTTAGCTAAGATACATATTCGTGAGCATCAAAAGTGCATTGAAATTTGTTTGCAAGGGTTTTGAACGCATCAAAATAATCATCTAAACCTTCTTATTAAACGCGCTAACATATGTCTCGAAACAACTGCTTATTTGTGTAATGTGCGGTGAAACAATCAATCAATCCTTGAAACACAAGTACTTCATTCCTGCAGCTACTTGTATTCAGATTTCAATATTTAATTCGAAAAAACGCAAGCCCTTAAATAACAAAAACTACAAACCTATACCCCACAGCAAAAAAACACACAAAAATGATCATTCTAATACAACACAAACAAAAGCTTCTGATCCAAATCATCTCAGGTCACAAAAATCAAGTAATTGACTAGCTTCTTAAACATCACAAATCCTCCCTCGAATGAACAGGATATCTCAATCATATGCATTGAAAAAACAGTGCAGATATGCTAATACAGCAGTAAAACGCAACGCCCAAATTTACTACATCGCACCATCGAATCCAAACACTTGCAAAATACACCAAAATATACGAGATAAAACTCTACAAAATCAACTTAGAACATTAAAAGTACAGTTTAGCTACTTGAAACAGAAGATACACACTTTTCTCAAATAGGTTAAGGGCATCAAGTTCGATGCAATTGCAGATTAACCAAAAAATAATATATACAAGCAAAGAAAAGAGGAATCACCTCGGCGAAGCTCCTCCCAAGCAGCGATCGCGTGTGACTCGACGAAGACTATGGCGTGCGAGCTCAAGAGGAATCACCTCGGCGAAGGTCCTCCCAAGCGACTATGGCATGCGAGCTCGAGACGAATCACCTCGGCGAAGGTCCTCCCAAGCGACTATGGCGTGCGAGCTCAAGGGGGATCGCCTCGGCGAACGATCCTTCCCAATCCGACCATCGTGCATGAGGCTGAGAGCTGACGAGTCTAAAACCCTAGAAATTGGTTGAGGAGAGGAAGAGGTTGGAGGAGGGGAAGAGGTTGGAGCAGAGGAAGAGGTCGATCCGTAAGGGAGAAAGGGCCTGTATAGAAGAAGGAGATGGCTAATTAATTTGGGACTAGAGAGAGAAAGAAAGAGAAGGAGATGGGCTAGGCCCACATAAAGATAGAAGAAATATGTAGAGGCTACTATTTTGGGCCGGCCTAATTCAAAAAGCCGCTAAAAAAGTACCTCCTTTTAACTAATTTCCTGTAGTGTCTATATCTATTTATTGGTTCATCCCTCTGGGTCCTATTATAATTTGTGTTTGTAATTCTTTGTGGTTAAATATATACTTTCCTTTTGCTATCTAGTACTAGATTAGCAACGACTGTACTCCCTGGTTCATTTTAATAAAAACTAAATTGTATGGTAAGGAATGATTTGAAAAACTACTATATTCATATATATAGTAAAAGAACAAGAAGTTATACAACATTTAAGGGACTATTATATTGCTTTTAGAAGTTAATTGGAGAGCTCAACACTATTTTTTCATGCATGAGCAGCGTACGTACCACAATTTATATTTGCTTCGTACTTATCCTTCACATGCTCATAAATTATATCATACACCTAACATGCCTAAGCTAGATCGATAAGATCATAATGAAATTTTGAAGGTTGTTTAATAATTAGGTGATCCTTCTCAAGTTTTTTTTTTTTTTAAGTAACACTTCTCGTACTATAAATGTATATTGCTACGAGTGGCTTAATTAAAGAAACGTACGGAACAAATTAAACACCTACTCCACCATGCATCTTCTATACTATTGATGGGGTCTACAAGAGCAAATTAATTAACTTAAAAAGGGAAACCTAAAACAATGTGAACATGCAATTAATGATAAGCTCGATAGTGACTTAATGGAAATTAAGGTACCAAGAGATTCTGTGAGAAAATTATTTTCTAAACCTGGTGCGCCCGTATGTCTAGCACCACGTACAACTTGTTATCTCCAGCGATCCGATCTCATACTTTTAGTTTTATAACTATATAACTTCTAATTAGGAAAATCAATGTAGCTCATCCACGGTGAGAGAGATTGAAATATGATATAAACGGAGTTGGGTGCATGAATATATCATATGGATGCACACCAAGTGTGTGTGTGTATATAAACATAGGGTAATAATTAATTTATGGAGATAATTTACTTAGCGCGATGGGGGTACGTGCATGTATATGGATGCACTATATGGATGTGATTTAACATTTACTACACATAGTTTAAGAGTCGGATGAGATCCATGATGCATATATGGTCCAACACCAATATTTCCACCACTACAATTACTGAACATTTTACAAATTTGTGCAGGAGATATCAATAAATAAACTTCGCATGCATTATCCCATGCTGACTAATTAGAGCAACTCACAAATAGTAGCCAGATCGTAAAATGGATGCACTGTGCAGTACATGGATGCATGGTATAGTTTGAGGTAATTAGTATATATAGTGCTAATTAATAAGTCTAATTAGTTATCATATAATCGTTCAATGACTAAGAGTAATTAATGCTATACTATCGAAGTTAAGAGATTAATATATATATAGTGCTAATTAAGTTACGAGTGTGATTCGATTCATGATGGGCCCTGTGCTTTCACCAACGGAAGCGTTGCCCTTTCGATAAACACACGATTATAGTTTAAGCTAAAATTAAATGTGCTAGTTCTCTCACAAGTATAAAGAAGCTAGTGTATCATGCTTACTAGCTAGGAAATTATGTGGCATTAATTAGTCAGTGTATGTGCATGAGTCCGTGTGCGTGTGCACGTGCATGTCCATGTGCATGTGCGCGTCCCTGTGCGCTATATATATTTATTTTTGATAATTCTTAGTGCGATTTATATGTCTTTGTATTTGCTCTTGTTTATATATATTTATATATATATATATATATATATATATATATATATATATATATATATATATATATATATATATATATATATATATATATATATATATATATATATATATGACCGTGAAATTGCATGCAAGTAAAATTACCTCACGCATGCATTTTGTAAGTACAAACAATTTCCACTAATTAGGGCATGTTTGTACATGCACACTTGAATCAAATAGAAAACATTTTATACATGCACACTTGAATCAAACACACGGAAATGATCAGCCCTAGACAACGAAATAAAAAATATCAATGAAACCGACCTAACTTGATCAAATACAATTATAAGAATGAATTGTTAGAAAAATCTTTCTGATCTTTTATTATAATATTCTTTAAAAACAAACTCGAAAGTTCAATTTCAGGTTTAGACAAATTTCAAAAATGAAAAATAAATAACAAATACTGTAAATAAAAAATTTAGATCATGCATGTGGATCAAGACGTGTAGAACATTGTCCTAGAAGCGAAATTGCCTCTCCACGTGCGAGGTTTCCTAACAATTACTTCTAGTGATACAACGACCACGTTTCACCCCGTCGGCACGCTTCCAAGGTGGCGCAAGACAAACCCAACAAGCTTCAGATCCAGTAAAACAAAACTCGACAAAAACTCAGAGAGTAGGAAAAGAATAGAGGCTATAGATATGCTCGGATTATTATTATTATTATTATTATTATTATTATTGAGAGATAGGTAGCACGCTACCCGCTTCGTTTATTTCATTTAGAAATAAACTTAGCTAGAAATGTGAATCAACTAGGATTCAAACTTGGGACCTCGGGTACCAACCACCAAGTCCTTTGCCACTTGCTCTAGGGACGGTCGGTATGCTCGGATTATTATTATTAATCAACTTGTGCAACATCGCCCTTATTTATAACAGGGTGAGAATCTTGTTTCAACTCGTCAAATCCAGGTAGAACAAGATAAGCCTAAGATTATAAGACTTAGGATTAAGATAAAGATAAAATTGAAAAATAAAAATAATATAAAATGGGTGTATGCGCGCCGCCACCGGCCCGCCTTGTGTCGTGCGTGTGTTTAAACGAGAGCATAACTCTCATTTGCTTCCAAGCAACTAAGACTTAGTTTGGTATTAAGTCTATCTAACGCTATTAAATAAAATAGAGTTGAGGAAAAAGCATATAGGAATATGCTTCTACGTTCTCCAGTGGGACCGTAGAAATATCCTAACCGACTCATCCAGATATGCGGAACACAATATTACATACGGAAACAAACAGAGTATTTTTCGAACGTACTTTCTCAATGCAAGTAATGCAATCTCCCCGCATTCCCAAACAAAGCCTAACTTGAAAAAAAAAACAAGAATATATAAATACCTATAGCACGTTTTTCGTTTCAAATGTAGGACTAAAATCTCACGCATAGAAATTTTAAGACAAGCAAGTCCCATTGTACAATTATTGAACTCACAAGAGGCTTTAAGACAAGGTTAAATTCCCGTCCGTACAGACCGTATCCATCGTGCCGTATTGTGCCAATAAAATACCTAAGCACGATACAAATCTGTGCGGATGAGTCGCTCAAAATTCTCTATTCTTTAAATTAGTAAATAATTTCTCTAATAAAATTCAAAAGATGTGATACAAAGACATAATAAATAGTTAGAATATTTTGTTGCTAAAGAAAATAAATATTTTATTCTATTATGTGTCGGCACATAAGAATTTTTTTGACCGTCACGCATCCGCACGATTCGGCACGCACTGTATACCGTACTGTACCGGCAAGTTTCCACACTATCCCGTGCCACGACACTTAAATCCTTACTTTAAAAAGTTTTAAATTATAATTAAGTCCAATAAAAACTAACAGGAATGAGAAAACCACACATTAATTACACGCAATATTACAATACATTGAAGAGAACACACAAATGATCAACTTGTTGTTCAATCCGACCTGTACATGATTCTTTCATTTATAATGCCCCTTCTCATGGCTAATGGCCGACGCCGGGACTGTCCCCAGGTGTCGTTGGTCGGACGTCGTCGGAGATGACAATGAGGGCACGTTCCCGATGCGTTTGTGGAGAGGGTGGCGTGGGACCTTGCACCATCCCTTTAGCAACAGTTTCACTTTGTAATAAACAATTTCTACATGTCTTCTTAGTCTTTCCTTTGATCAAAGGCCTTCCTCCGAGTACGAGTGATTGCGATGCGAGAATGAGAATAATGAGAAAAGCACTAGTTTTAGTCATTTTCGCGGCCATCGCAATGGAGGAAAGAGAGATAGAGAGGGAGAGGGGGAGAGAGAGAGCTAAGAAGAGTTTTTGAGATGGCGAAGGAAGATACTCATTCCCTCTATCATCTTGATTGGCTATTTTTATAGTAGCAACTAAAGGAGGAGCTCCCATATATACATTAATTAATGCGTGCCACTACTAAAGGTTCAATAAAATAAAAGAAATATTAATTAAGTAGATCTATAACCAAGGAGTTGTAACCCCCCATGATCTCTCATCCAAGGATTAATTCTAGAGTTTAGTATCGTCTTTTTTATTCTTAGAAAAGAAGAAAAAAATAATAAGACTTGTAAAAAAAAATATATAGTACTCTTTGTATAGAATGATTGTAGGATTACAATCGATTTGGATTGCAAATCTAGCGATGCTCAAAATGAATGTAAAGTGCACAACAATAAAAAAGTACAGTGTATTATTGTGTCTTGTAAGCTGGAGAGAGAGAGAGAGAGAGAGAGAGAGAGAGAGAGAGAGAGAGAGAGAGAGAGAGAGAGAGAGAGAGAGCGCTATTCTCTTTGTTGCATGGCGCATGCAAGTAGCCACTCGATCTCCCGTGTTTCTCTAATTAAGGGACTACTATAAAAGTGCACTAAAAAAACTAATATATATGTAATGTAATTAATGTAGATATTTTTTTCTCTTATGCCCGTGCATATGTAACTTAAGTTGAGCTATAGTGCTTTTAGAAGTTAATTGGAGAGCTCAACACTATTTTTTCATGCATGAGCAGCGTACGTACCACAATTTATATTTGCTTCGTACTTATCCTTCACATGCTCATAAATTATATCACACATGCGCAGCGGCGGAGCCATGAGGGCCCACAGTGGTCATGATCCTCCCTAAATTTTTAAACTTACAGAAAAGTCCTTTGTAATAAACATTAAAATATTATAAATTTTAATTTAGAGGGCCAAATTAATTCTTTTAATAAAATTTGTGCCTTATTTTTTTTTTCAAATTTTTTGGTTTTTTCTCTTCAACTCTTACAGTCTTGTTCATTTTTAAGTATATTGTTATTATTATTACTAGTAATAATTTATCAGTGAATCTCATAAAACTTTTTTCTTACTATCCGAAGTTTTTTTTTTTTATTAAATCTAAATTTTGGTCCCCTCGAATCTTAATTTCTGACTTCGTCCCGGCACATGCACCCATAAACCAATAGCGCACCTAACATGCCGAAGCTAGATCGATAAGATCATAATGAAACGTTGAAGGTTAATTGTTTAATAATTAGGTGATCCTTCTCAAGTTTTTTTTTTTTTTTTTTTTTTTGAGAAAAGATAGCTGCTATCCGCTTCATTAATAGGAAAAATGAATTAAGCTATATGAGTGAGGCAAGTGAGGCAACATGGCCTCGAAGGAGGCGGGAAGAAAAAGAAGAAGAAGAAGAAGAAGAAGAAGAAGGATTCTAATGAATTCTAATCTAAGGTTTTTTTTCTTTTAGTAACACTTCTCGTACAACAAATATATAATGCTACGAGTGGCTTAAAGAAACGTACGGAACAAATTAAACACTTACTCCACCATGCATCTTCTATACTATTGATGGGGTCTACGACTACAAGAGCAAATTAATTAACTTAAAAAGGGAAACCTAAAACAATGTGAGCATGCAATGATAAGCTCGATAGTGACTTAATTATGGAATGGTATACCAAGAGATTCTGTGAGAAAATTATTTTCTAAACCTGGTGCGCCCGTATGTCGAGCACCACAACTTGTTTTTTTTTTTTTTTTTTGAGAGAAAGGTAGCACGCTACCCGCTTCATTCAGTACGAGAGTGAATTAGGCTACATGGGTGAGGCAACACGGCCTCGACGTGTGGCGTTAAAAAAAAAAAAAAAAAAAAAACTTGACTACTTGTTTTAGATATTCGGATTAAGTTTCATCCAAAGGTCCGTCAGCAGATTAATCTTGAAAATACCGACTGTTGGGTCAGCTTGTCTTGTCCGAAAAATCGCTCCATTCCTGAATTCCCAAATGACACACCAGCAGGCTATCAGTCCTATAAGGCCTGTTGAGGACGGTATTATTCTTTTTCTGCCAACCCATTTATCCCAAATGGAGCGCACATCATCTCCCGGATCTCCTAATAGGGTATTCTCCTGGGTCATAGCCATAAGGAATCTCGTGACTACACACTGTGTGAATAGGTGGTCAACAGTTTCCTCTTCTAGTCCACACAGCATGCATTTCGTATTGCCAGTCCATCCCCTTTTCACCAAGTTGTCCGCTGTGAGCGGTCTCTTTTTTAGGACAAGCCAACAGAACACCTTCACTTTTAGGGGTACATGTAACGACCATATCGTAGCTAACCGGCATCCCTCGTGCCTCCATCCCGCAAAGATAGAGTAAGTTGACTTCACGAAAGCATCCGTTTGCTCCAACGCCAATGGACACTGTCCTGTCCCTGGCAAGTTGAAACATTGGAGACCCTTTCCTTAAGAGCTGTAATTCGTAAGTTCGCACTGGGATTAGCATGGATATCAGCACTCAGAATCACGTCCCAATCCCAACCACTACTACTCCAACAGTCACTAATTCTCAAGTTTTTCGAAGGTGAGTAATGGAATATCTCGGGGAAAGACAACCTTAGTGTTGTTTGTTAAACTTTATAGGAGAAACTAGAATTGTACCTTCTGCCATGATTTCGATTTCCGTACCGAATTTGTTGACGGCGATCCTTGATCGTCGTTCGTCCTCGTTCGCGATCCTTGATCGTCGTTCGTCCTCGTTCGCGATCTGCAAGAAGACAGGACGTTTCTGGTCTAATTCCCTTATCCCCGGAGATGGAGCCGTCACAGACAATTGGAATTAGGGTTAGACCGGGACTCCCGTATGTTACATATTTATATATAACTTAATGTAAGGATGTCAAATCACGTCCGTCCATCAAGGACGTGTCCGGATACATCCTAACCGTAGGATCTTATTATATCTTTAAAGATCAACTTAATGAGATTGACCGTATCTTTATAGATCGCCTTAAATATATTACGTAGGCCACATCCAACATTCTCCCACTTGGCCTAGTGATATATTTATTACCATATAGGCGATACAAAACTTTATTAGGTACCAACTAAATTATACAGTCAAAATCTCCCACTCGACCAAGAAATCACAATACTTTGATCATAGCGGTTATGCTCCAAAAGATTTAACACTTCCTTCCATGTATCAAAAGCACGAATTCCTTAATCAAATAACTTTATGAGTTACAACCGTACGAACTTATTATAAGTTCAACTCAGAGTCCCACTTTAGTGCACAATCATACTTTAATGTACAAAAATAACTTTATGCGAATATGTGCAAAAACCAAAATATATCCTTACTCAAATAAGAATAGTCTTTAAAGTCTTTATACAAGAAGAAAACACTTAAGCTGAAAATGGACTCAAGATACCCATATGATGAATATGATCCTTGAATTTATTTGCCGGCAATGCTTTAGTCATAGGATCGGCAATCATCATCTTGGTCCCAATGTGTTGAATATCCACATTCTTCTTGTCGTATTCTTTCACAGCAAGAAACTTTATATCGATATGTTTGTCGCGATCTCGTAATTCGACTATTCTTTGCAAAGAACACCGCAAAGATAGTTGTCGCAATAAATCTTAATTGGCCTTGAGATAGAATCGACAACTCTTAAACCTGAGATAAAATTTCTCAGCCATATAGCCTGTGACGAAGCCTCATAGCAAGCGATGAACTCTGCCTCCATAGTGGATGTAGTAACTGTATCTTTCTTAGTGCTCTTCCAAGATATAGCACCTTGAGCAAGTAAGAAATATATCCTGATGTGGATTTTCAAGAATCCACGCATCCACCAAAATGAGAGTCCGAATATCTAACCACCTCAAGATGGTCAGAATGTCTGTAGGTGAGTATATAATCCTTTGTTCCTTGTAGATATCTCATAACCTTCTTTGCAGCTTTTCAATGAATAAGGCCAGGATTGCATTGATATCTACCCAACATCCCCACTGCATCAGGTCTGGTACAGACCTGCGCGTACATCAAACTCCCTACTGCAGAAGCATAGGGTTTGCTCTTTATATGTTCTCGTGGGACACTCTTCGTGGGAGGTACAACTGGTTCAGCATTTTCATACTCTAAGATTAGTTTATCTCCATTACGGTCAAATTGACCTTCTGGACGAGCAACTAAATTATTATCTGTTGATGGATAACCAGTTGAATTCCTTATTTTCTCAAAATCCATCTTTTGAGAAATAATACTCCCACTAGTTTCAGAATTCTCAAGAAATTTGGCATTCCGGACCTTAACTATCTTAGATGGATGATTTGGACAATAAAACCTGAATCCTTTGGAGTTTACCGCATAGCCAATGAAATATCCACTGACTGTTCGATGGTCCAATTTCTTTATGTGTGGATTATAAACCCTCACCTCAGCTGGACATCCCTATACATGCAGGTGATTTAAACTAGGTTTCCACCCTTTCCATAACTCAAAAGAAGTTTTGAAAATAACCTTCGATGGAATCCTATTTAAAACATACACTGCTGTCTTTAGTACTTCACTCCAAAGAGAAGATGGAAGACAAGAGCTACAAATCATGCTTCTTACTATGTCCATAAGTGTTCTATTCCTCCTTTCGGCAACGCCATTTTGCTGAGGCGTGCCAGACATCGTATACTGTGCAATGATGCCTTCACCTTCGAGGAATTGAGCGAATGGACCGGTTATTTGACCTTTATCCGTATGTCTTCCATAATATTCACCCTCCGTTTCTGACCTTACAATCTTGATTTTCCTATCCAATTGTTTCTTTACCTCAACCTTATAAGCTTTAAAAGCATTAAGAGTATCAACCTTTTCAAATAAGAGGTAGAGATACACATATCTTGAATGGTCATCAATGAATGAGATAAAATATCTCTGACCGTTGAAACAAGGAGTAGGAAAAGGTCCACAGATATCTGTATGTATGATCTCAAGAATTTCAGAACTCCTTCTGGCACCTTTAGTGGTATTTGTGTTAGTATACTTTCCCTTTATGCATTCTACACAAGTACCAAAATCGAAAAATCGAGATCTTGTAAGATCTTTTCTTTTACCAATCTCTTTATTCTCTCTAATGAGATATGAGCTAAACGCTTGTGCCATAAACAAGAGGAGTTTTCTTTAATAATGTTCCTTTTAACACCAATGCCATGATCAACATTAAAAATTATTTTCAAAAGATTGACTCAAATTAAATCTGTACAAATCATCTACCAAACAACCATTGCCAACAATAACATTATCAGAGAACATAGTAAAAAATTTATTTTCAAATAAAAATTTGAAGCCTTTATTTCTCAATTTGGAAATTGAAACTAAATTTCTAGAAAATTTAGGAACATAAAAATATCTGCAAGTTCAAGTACAAAACTAGTACTAAGTTCTAAAAAAAACTTTTCAACGGCTTCAACTTGAGATTCATTTCCTTCTCCGCTAATTAAAATCCTTTCATTTGGCTTCAACATCTTTAGGTTGTGAAAATCCTGCATGGTATTTGAAATATGTACAGTAGTTCCAAAGTCAATCCAACATGTGTTTTTTAGGAACATTAACTAAATGAGATTCATAACAAATATAGATAGTTTCAATACCTTTCTTTTCGAGCCAAGCCTTATACTTCATTTTCATGTGCCCTTTTTTTTACAGAAGTAGCATTGATCCTTTTTGCCACAATTCTTTATTGGCAATTGAGCTGACTTCTTGTAATTAAAGGCACCCTTGCTGTTTCCCTTTTTGCGTTGAATCGCCAGATTAACAGATTCTGTTATAATTTCCGGCTTTTCCTGCTTCAGTCTCTCCTCTTCTTGAACACACATGGTTAATAATTCATTTATTGACCATTCATCTTTATGTGTGTTATAGGAGATCTTAAAGGGATCAAACTCAGACGGTAATGAGTTTAAAATTAGATGGACTAAGAAAGTGTCGGAGATCTCAACTTTTAAAGCCTTTAGTTGAGCTGCTATGTTCCGCATCTCTATAATATGCTCGCGCATACTCTTGACTCGATTATACTGGATGCCCGAAAGTCGCTTCATCAGCGTACTCGCCAAAGCTTTATCGGAGCTAACAAACTGCTCCTCAATAGCCTTTAGGTAATCCTTGGCTGTATCGCATTCTGGAATCGATCCCCTTATACTTTTTGATACTCTAGACTTTATGAGCATCAAACTTAAGCGATTGGATCGCTCCCACTTTTCCTGCGCGGATTCCTGCTGTGGAGTTATTGGCCCCACTACTTTAGGCGGTTGCTCAACGCGCAGAGCCAAGTCTAAATCCATATAACCCAAAGTAAAAGAAATGATTTCTTTCCAATCAGAATAATTGTCCCCAGTAAGTACAGGAATACGAGAAACATCATTAAGAAATGCAGTAGGGGGAGAAGCTGCAAAACAAAGAAAATCTTGAACTTTATCGCTTGCTATAATCTTTAGATAAGATAAATTCTACCTTCCTCATGCGTAGGCGCTACACGCACAGAATTTATCTACTTTAATAATAAGACTAGCAGAATACTAATTTCTAAACAACAAGATTTCTGTACCTGTGGGCATAAGAAAACTCGCTATCTAAAAATTCAATCCACTATCCTATTCCAGTCAAAATTCAGAAAATTATATTATTTGACTGCAATAAATAGTCAAACCTTAATTCAATATCACTAATACCTTATTTATTTTTCATTATCTATAGGATGCTGTGGCTACTCCTGAGCATAATGAAAAATACAAACAACCTTATTTGACATTGATAACTATTTAACATAAATTGGAAATCCATATGAATTTTCGTTAACTTTAATTCAATATCATCTTATAAAAATACCATAAGTGATCATAACCATGACTAGGATGCCGTGGCTATTCCTAAACATAGTTAATTTCACAAGTCCGTATATGATATGAATTTTTCATATTATTCCAAAACGCAATTTGAAAAATAAAAGTCCAGAGTAATTTTCTTAACAACCTTATGTGACTCAAAATTTTATAAACCATATGAAGTCTATATATTCTACTCTTAAATTTTCATGATCGCCTTATATATGTTTAGAATAATGATGCAAAAAATATACCGTAAAATATTAAACTAAACATATTACTTTATATCATGAATAAACAAACGAGTAGAACAAAAATTATATATAACAAATACCAAAAGTTATACATAACTTTAA
The DNA here is from genome assembly GCA_025177825.1 of Aechmea fasciata. Classification (NCBI taxonomy): domain Eukaryota; kingdom Viridiplantae; phylum Streptophyta; class Magnoliopsida; order Poales; family Bromeliaceae; genus Aechmea; species Aechmea fasciata. Next base: position 9,215,838 of record CM045925.1, on the reverse strand, counting down.
TATATAAACTTCTCCAAGTATGACTCACAAAAGAAAATTATAAACCAAAATTATAAATATATATATATACATATATATTTATCCCCTTATCCTTATTCATTAAAAAAAAAAGAAATAAATAAATAAATACCTATCGTCGATGCCCCCACAAGTCGGAGGCCTACATGCTTGCAGTTGGGCCCCACATGGGCTACACTTGGCTGCCACAACATCAGCCTCTTTTTTTTTTTTTTTTTTTTTTTTTTTTTTTTTACATCTTGATTGGCCTCCGAAAGCATGGCATACGGCTCCCAATGGAGCCGCGGCAGCCAATGAGCACCGCTTGTGCGTCCGGAACAGCGGCAATTAATCTTGCCGTTAATTTTTTTTTTTTTTTTTTTATTGAAATCGCTTAATGCTGCCGGGTCGTGACGTCGTTCCTCCGAACGTCGGTCTCAATTGAGGCCGGCCGACATCACCGTTAACGCAAACCATCGACGATTTATTTATTTATTTTTCTTTAATGAAAAGAAAATCAAATCCGAAAAAAAACAAAAATCTGGCAAAAGTTTGGCTCTCGATACCACATGTTAAACTTTATAGGAGAAACTAGAATTTTCCGCCATGATTTCGATTTTCGTATCGGATTTGTTGACGGCGATCCTTGATCGTCGTTCGTCCTCGTTCGCGATCCTTGATCGTCGTTCGTCCTCGTTCGCGATCCGCAAGAAGACAGACGTTTCCGGTCTAATTCCCTTATCCCCGGAGATGGAGCCGTCACGTATAATTGGAATTAGGGTTAGACCGGGACTCCCGTATGTTACATATTTATATATAACTTAATGTAAGGATGTCAAATCACGTCCATTCATCAAGGACGTGTCCGGATACATCCTAACCGTAGGATCTTATTATATCTTTATAGATCAACTTAATGAGATTGACCGTATCTTTATAGATCGCCTTAAATATATTACGTAGGCCACATCCAACATTGTTTCCTCACTCCAACGGTCATCCCAGAAGTCAATGGTGCGGCCATTACCCAGCTTATAAAAAACTCCCCATTTATAAATTTCTTTAAGGCTTAATACTCCCTTCCACCAAGAGGAGGTTGGTCTGAAAGATCGACCCTCCTTCAATGGTCTTCTTCAACGGTCTTCTTCTACGATAGAACTTGTTATCTCCAGGGATCCGATCTCATACTTTTAGTTTTATAACTATATATATAACTTCCAATTAGGAAAATCAATGTAGCTCATCCACAGTTGAGAGAGATTGAAATATGATATAAACGGAGTTGGGTGCATGAATATATGGATGCACCAAATGTGTGTATATAAACATAGGGTAATAATTAATTTATGGAGACCGACCGTCCCGTGTTAGTTTTTAAGAGGCGTCACACGTGCATCTTGCACTCTCGTCTTAATCCTGCCTCGATTCACATTTCTAAATAATGAGTTTATGCAGAGCTGGGTGGCTACCTATTTCTCAAAAAAAAATAAAAATAAAAATAATTAATTTATGGAGATAATTAACTTAGCGCGATGGGGTTATTGGTTCCTCACGTTTAGGATGTTAAAGATATGCCTTCTATTTTATTGGCTTGGTTCATACACCGTATCTATAAAATTATAGACAGAATCTCATAAGAATTTTTATTGGCGGATCCTAATTTAAGTTGGAATACACTTCTAATTAATTAAAGGTGGCCGGTTTCTATCGAGGGCATGTACAGATTGGGGTTACAGAGGCATATTATTTAGCATCCAGTGAATAGCTAATTAATTAAGGTGCCCCGTCCGTACAGTAACAAGAGAAGGGAGGTAGCACGCATGCGACGGATTGAAGTCGGCGGCGGAGTGGTGGTTCTCAACCAATGCCTGAGCAATTCGGATTCTTCAAAGCAACGACATAAAGAAATTTGGTTAAGAGTTTTTATATTTCTCTAATTTGCTCTTCTCGCTTTTACGGAAATTTTTTTGGTATTTTCTTAGAATTTTTTGTTGAACAAGAAAAAGGTGTAATTTACCATAAGATTATTGGTTTTTATCCGGAAAAGACATAAGGTGTAAACTTGTATTTCGATTTTTTTATATAGTAGAATATATCTCTCTCGCTCTCTCCGGCGACAGAATTACCGAACAATGTAAATCTTGGTTTATTTTTCGTGTATCTTTGTTGGTAGCGCATGACGGACGATTCATTCAGTTCCCAATAAGTGGCTTTTTTTTTATTAATTTGATCCACGCATCGGGTCTACAGAATATATTAATTCATTAAGTTTATCCAATTGGTGCAAGGTTTCGTGTTTATCTTCACGTGTCCTAGTCTAATTAGTATTGTTGTCTTGTTGACCGGTATTGCACCTATATATATATATATAGAGAGAGAGAGAACTAGGCTACTATGCTATTAATAGCACCAAGTCATTAGTGCTACCAAGTTTTTAGCCGTTGGATTGAAAGATGTGTGGTTAGGATGATGTGGGCCCTCTAGGGTTAAGTGGGTGGTTGGTTCAATAGTATGATCTAACGGGTGAAAATCATCAAAGGGGTGGATCTAATCATGGAAAACTTGGTAGCATCAAGTGCTTCATGTTATCGATAGCATAGCAGGACTCTATATATATATATAGAGGCTATATACTATTATGAGTAGTAGAGCCTTACTACTCATATGCTCGTTTTCGGCGATGTGCCGTTGACGATAAGCTTCCGATCCACTCCGCTAAATACGATCTAGAGTATTTAAAACTTCTAGAAAATAAATTTCGTAATTTTTCGAAATCATTTACCTTACGATCAAAAGCTCACAAAATTGACAATTTTTAACGGCCGATATGGAATACTTGGTAGTTTAACGGTGTAAAAGAATTGAAATAGATTGAATTTTTGATAGAAAATTCTATTCGTTACCTAGATAGAGATCAATAATTCCGATCTTAAATTGAAGGATCCGATCATCTATTTTTAGGACATCGTTCGATTTCGACCGTTCATTTTATGCCCATTTGATGGACTTTATTATGATTTTGAAAAATTACAAAATTTATTTTCTAGAAGTTTTAAATACTCTAGATCATATTTATCGGAGTGGATCGTCGATCTCTAAGCTTCTATCATCTAAAAACAACTTATGAAAGTAGTAGGCTCTACTACTCATAATAAGATAAGAAATTTCTACTCTATATATATATATATATATATATATATATGAATGCATGCCCCCGCAAACCTTATGAGATGCGTCATGTCGTAGAAAATTAATTAGCATCGGGCTAATTAATTTACAGCTCTCGGAGGCCGTACGGCAGCAAGGAAGGAGTGACCTTAATTAATTAAGGTGGTCGGTTCTCTTCATGTATGTCCGTACGATAGCAAGAGAAGGGAGATTGCTCGCATGGATGCGATGGATTGGAGTCGGCGGCGGAATTAACGATGGTTCTCGATCAAATTGCCTGAGCGATTCAGATTCTTCGAAGTAACGGCATAAAAAAATTTGGTTAAAATTTCTATACTTCTCTAATTTGGTCTTTTCGGTTTTACGAAAAGCTTTTTTAGTATTTTTTTGAAATTTTCGTTGGAATAAGTGAAATGTGTGATTCACTATAAGACTCTTGGTTTTTTATCCCAAGATATAAGGTATAAACTTGTACTTCTATAAGGCTCTTCGTAGAAGTAGGTAATTGTTTAATCACGTAAATTTTAGTTTTTTTTTTCTGTATTTATTTTTTTTTACCTTTCATTCAAATTTCTTTATTTTTCGTGTATCTTTGTTAGTAGTGCATGACGGACGATTCATTCAGTTCCAACATCGGAACTTTCCTAGCTACTCCTTCCGAGTATATAGATATATGTGATTTAGCATTTACTACACATAGTTTAAGAGTCGGATGAGATCCATGATGGTCCAACACCAATATTTCCACCACTACAATTGCTGAACATTTTACAAATTTGTGTAGGAGATATCAATAAATAAACTTCGCATGCATTATCCCATGCTGACTAATTAGAGCAACTCACAAATAGTAGCCAGATCGTAAAATGGATGCACTGTGCAATACAAGGATGGTATAGTTTGAGGTTAATTAGTATATATAGTGCTAATTAATAAGTCTAATTAGTTATCATAATACGTTCCATGACTAAGAGTAATTAATGCTATACCATCGAAGTTAAGAGATTAATATATATATAGTGCTAATTAAGTTACGAGTGTGATTCGATTCATGATGGTCCTGTGCTTTCACCAACGGAAGCGTTGCCCTTTCGATAAACCCATGATTATAGTTTAAGCTAAAATTAAATGTGCTCACGCAATGTAATTTGATTATAGTGACACAATTATTTATAACATTTTTGTGTAAGTGTCACATTTATGCTAAAACTTAAAAAAATATCTACTAATGTATAAATATAAAGCCCAATTCAATCATACAAAAATATCTATTAATGCCTAAATATAAAGTCCAATCCAACCAAAAATAAAAGGTTACTCTACTCAACCCACCACACCCAATCCATTTGGCCCGATTACAAACAAAAGGAAAAAAAATTCGATTACCATCTCTCCTTAATTATCCTTTTACTCAATTCATTGAAATTCTAGACGAAGAGCCCTTCTTTGTTGTCCTCCTCCGCCACCGTAGCCAACGAGATAGAGTTTCAGCGGTTGTTAAATGCTTAAATAAGTGTTGGTAAATTAGCAGTACTTTTTTAGATTATAACGACACTCTTTAACTATTACCATATATCTAGCAACTCCACATATAGTAACACTTTTTAAAAGTATTGGTAATTTAGCTAGCAACACTTTTTTTGACATGTACCTACATTTAAGAATATCGTTATAGACCGTTTTTGTTGTAGTGTTTATATATCTTTGTATTTGCTCTTGCTTATATATATTTATATATATATATATATATGACAATGAAATTGCATGTAAGTAAAGTTACCTCACGCACGCAAGCGTTTTGTAAGTACAAACAATTTCCACTAAATAGAAAAAATTTTATACATGCATACTTGAATCAAACGCATGGAAATGATCAACCCTAGACAACGAATAAAAAATATCAATGAAACCGACCTAACTTGATCAAATACAATCATAAGAAGGAATGAGAAAACCACACATTGCACGCAATATTACAATACAATCGAAGAGATCGAACACGTACAAATTAATCAATTGGTCGATCAATCCGATCGACCTGTACTCTCATGGCTAATGGCCGACGCCGGGACTGTGCCCAGGTGTCGTTGGTCGGACGTCGTCGGCGATGACAATGAGTAGGGCACGTTCCCGATGCATTTGTGGAGAGGGTGGCGTGGGACCTTGCACCATCCCTTTAGCAACAGTTTCACTTTGTAATAAACAATTTCTGCATGTCTTAGTCTTTCCTTTGATCAAAGGCCTTCCCCCGAGTACGAGTGATTGCGATGCGAGAATGAGAATAATGAGAAAAGCACTAGTTTTAGTCATTTTCGCGGCCATCGCAATCGAGGAAAGAGAGATAGAGAGGGAGAGGGGGAGAGAGAGAGAGAGCTAAGAAGAATATTTGAGATGGTGAAGGAAGATACTCATTCCCTCTATCATCTTGGCTATCTATCTATAAAAGGAGGAGCTCCCATACGTACATTAATGCGTGCCACTACTAAAGGTTCAATAAAATAAAAGGAATATTAATTAAGTAGATCTATAACCAATGAGTTGTAACCGATCATCCCTAGAGCAACCCAAAGGGTTTAGTGGTTGTATTCGAGATCCAAATTCAAATCCTAATTGATTCACATTTTCAAAGTTTTTATTTCTAAATAAAATAAACGATAAACGAAGCGCTGATAGCTTGCTATCTTTCTCTCTCTCAAAAAAAAAAAAAAACAATGAGTTGTAACCCCCATGAGATCTCTGATCCAAAAGATTCTAGAGTTTAGTATCGTCTTTTTGATTCTTAGAAAAGAAAAAAAAATAATAAGACTTGTAAAAAAAAAAAAATAGTAGCCACTCTCCCGTGTTGCATGGAGAGAGATTCTAAACTTTGTTGCATGGGGAGAGAGAGAGAGAGAGAGAGAGAGAGAGAGAGCTATTCTCTTTGTTGCATGGCGCATGCAAGTAGCCACTCTCCCGTGTTTCTCTCAATTTAGAGAGAAATTATGTGCGCCTAGTGTATCCGTATATTGTGCACCACTAATTCATTCTTACACCATCTAATATTATATTTCAATCAAACAACAGCAAATGAGCAATATAACTTTTTCCACCAAAACCGACTGTTCCTAAAACAAGTGGCAAAAAATCTTGATTGTTGGTACCCGAGGTTTCAAGTTCGAATCCTAATTGATTCACATTTTTAGCTAAATTTATTTCTGAATGAAATAAACGAAACGAATAACGTGCTACCTATCTCTCTCAAAAAAAAAAAAAAAAAAAAAAAACTTTTTCCACCAAATGAGCTATAGCTTATTATCATATGCAATGATGAGAATGTTTTGGCAACATTTTTTGATACTGGTAAAAAAAAAAAGAAATAATTATTATGCACCAAAAGATAAAAAAAAATTTATTCTGATACTATATTAAATAATATAAAATATTAATAGTTTTTCTTCATATGCTTCCGACAGCAGAGAATGAAAATTTTTATTTTGGAGTGTAAACTCATAGCACATGCATATAGCTAATACTACCGTACAAAATTTCTTGGTATTTTTGTTCCTTTTTTTCCTCTTCTTTTAGCTTAGAGAATTATAAATGTGGCTAACCCAAAGTTGGTGAATTTTTTATGGATTCTTAGAATGCTTTTATTAATTACCATCTCTTCTGGGTTTTTTTATTTTTATTTTTTTTCTTTAACTACGATCGAGCAACTGTTGTGTATGTGCACGCATGAGGTCCTATATTATGCCGTGCTGACTGCCAGAATCTCAACCTTTTGGATTCACCATTTGGTCTTTCTTCGTTGAGAATGGGATGAATCGTCCGTCATATGCTACTAATAAAAATTACACGAAAGAATAGAAAAATTCGAACAGATGGTAAAAAATAAATACGTAAGGAAAAAATCAAGATTTACGTAGTTCGCAATTATCTACGTCCACAGAAAGAGTGAGAGAGATGTGTTCCACTATATGAAGAAATAGAAATACAAACTTACACCTTATATCTTTTCCGAATAAAAAATTAAAAACCTTATGATGAATCCCACCTTACCCTTCTCTTATTCTAACGAAAATTCTAAGAAAATATCGAATTTTTTTTTTTGTAAAACCTGTAAGATCAAATTGTAGAAGATGTAAACTCTAACCAAATTTCTTTATGTCGTTGCTTCGAAAAATTCGAACCGCTCAGACAATTTGGTCGAGAACTGTCGCTCCGCCGCAGACTTCAATCCGTCACATGGGTGCAACCTCCCTCGGGGACTTCAATATCTGTCACATGGGTGCAAAGTGCAAACTCCCTTCTCTAGCTTGCTACCGTATGGCTTCAAGAGAAACCGACGACATTAATTAATTAGCGTCGACGTAGCTTAATTAATTAAGCTTCATATGCACCCTCCAAGAACCGGGAGTGTTAATTAATTTGGCCTCTCTAATTCCTCGCTGACATACAGCCTCAAGAGAAAACCGGCCACCTTAATTAGCGTTTCTAATTAATTTTGGCCACCACACACGCCTCTACTCTAATTCAATATGATCATAGAGTTTTATATGAAAATCCTATTCCACCTAGCTAGGATTCCAACTTAAATTAGAATCCACCAATAAATAATCCGTATGAGATCCTATCTATTATTCCATAGACCAAATGCATAAACCAAACCAATAAAAAAAAAATGGCATAATCTTTAACATTCTTTACATCTTAAAAGTTGTTTTAATTTTAAATTTGTGGGGCCTTAGCATATGCTTAATTTTGGTCCCAAATTCTATAGTTTCTTTAACTCCCAACTGTACAAAGAATTATTGCACGCATGCACCTAGTTCACCCCTGTACTCTAAAATATATAATTAGAGTTCGAACTTATTAGAACCTCCAACACTAACCGTCAAGTCTTTTACTAACGATCGATTCTTACACCATTAATTTTTGGGACTATTGGATACATATATAGATCATTCATAAAGTATCAATTTTTTTTTTCGTATTGCACATATACTCTCCTATGATATTATAATTAAATCATATCTGTTGAACTAAACTTTTATTTAAATTTATTAATCATTAAATATTGAGTATGATGCGAGAATATTATGAATATACCAAGTGTAGGCAATAATTTCTCATGGCGAGTGGATGAAGAACAGGTTGGTTTTTTTTTTTTTTTTGAGAGAGATAGATAACACGTTACCCGCTTCGTTTATTTCAAGAAAATAAACTTAGCTAGAAATGTAAAACAACTAAGATTCGAACTCTATTCTGATACCAACCAATGCCCTTTACCACTGGGCTTGCGACGGTCGGTAACAGGTTGGTTTTTAGTTGATGACCCAAGTAGGGCTCCCACTATATATTTACAGGGACCAGAGATGAGATTAATTATTCCTCCTGTCCTAATACAATGACCCTGCCCCTACTATAAGTTTTAGGCTATAAACTGTTTTATTTGGACAGTTCTTGTAACAGCTAGCCTAGCATGTCTATGGTCGACAAAAGTGCTTTACAACAAAATCCCCTCTGTTAGTAAACACCCAAACTTAATTTTATGGGTTAAATACATACATGTCCCTATAAATCTAGTGAATTACAAATATATCCCTACATAGTTTAACTTTCATATATTATCTCTATAAAATTTCTAATATTTTCAAATATGTCCCTCTGATTTGTTATCGTTATAGCGCTATTTATATTTTAAGTGAAATGTCAATTTTGTTATCACAAATATCTCACTCCAAAACCACAACAAGATAATATAAAAGGAACAAAAAAGTCAAGTTAATTATATATCTCATAAACTAATCAGATTAAGTATTTAATCTATAGTTAATTAAAATTTTCTAAGATTCTAACGGTAGATACATATTTAACATTAGAATTTTTGTACGAACAACATATAAAAGTTGGACTTTATAGGGATATATTTGCAATTTACTATGATTGCAGGAATCTCTATGAAATTAACCCTAATTTTATAGTCCGGTGATTTTATGGAAGTAGATTAAAAAATAAATAGTACAAATATATAGGCCTAGTTTGGTACCATTGCCATCTTTTTATTTTTTTTAAATATTAATTTTATACTTTTTTTTGTTATAATTGGTTAGCTTATGATGCATCCATATAAGTAATAAATGATATTTTATTTAAAAAATTTGAAAGCAAAAAAAATTATTTTCAAGTTTTTATTTTTTTATTGTCAGATAAAATCATAAGATGAAAAGATTGCAAGCAATTTACTGTCCCACTCATACACATTTCAATGTACAAAATTGTTTTTAAAAAAACTTTAAGAAAAACAATGGTGGCTATAGGGAGCTATATGTCATTAAACAATAGGTCTAGTAATTTTTTATTTTTAATTTGAGTCCTCCAATTAATGCTATTTGATCAAAGGAATCTTTGTTAGAACCTTTTTAAGAATATGGTTAACTTTCTTATGAAGGTTAATACAACTTTATTCGATCGACTTCATGAAATATTCTGCAACTTTATTATATATTATCAGATTTCTTATTGTAGTCGAAGATATTATAATCATCAGAAGATCTCGTTCCTCACACTAGATCCTTTTTTAGGTAGAGATTCCACCCACATTCAATATTCCATAGACTCAGGAACTGGTGCGGGCTCACAAGAGTGCGTACCTTTCGAAAAAGAGAAAACTTTATGGTCGGCATCATGCGCATGATCTTATAAAACGCATGCACGTACCTCAGCTTGGCTACATACGGTAATTAAAGAGCATCAAAACTTACTAATGAAATGAAAAAAAAAAATATATATATATATATACGTACTGAACCATTAAGTAGTAATACTTTGACTTCAATAAACATTAACTAACTAATCAAGGTACAAGTCTCGTAGTACAATCTTTATATAGTAACAGCAGAATGTCCATATACATTACCTACAAGTACGTACACATATGCATGCGAGCGCACATGCATGCAATCACAACGGGAATCACATGAAGCAACTACTGTGGATTCAGATCGATGCGGCGGGGTTTGCATTGTTTACACTTACACCCCCAGTGGCCTCTTGAAGAGCTGTAATCAGTCGCAAAACAGAGCATATAAAGTATAGATTGATTGCAAAGATCATAAACAACAGGCGAAAGCGACTCTTCCGGAGTCCTTGGGACGCATCTTCTGCCGCCCCGACAAACTTAGTTGTATAGCAGTTGCCCAAAGCTTGTACTTTTGTATATATACTATCTTAATTAGAAGTACTTTTTAAAGAGAGAGGGAGAGCTAGAGAGAATCTAGCTAGAGTACATTCCAATTGAGAGGATTAAGGTTTTTTTTTTTTTTAATTTTATTATTATCGCGTTCTTGAGGCCCTAGCTGCCTCACAATCAGAAATTTCCTAATTCACCCTTTTCAATGAACGGGTAGCGTGTTACCTATTCTCAAAAAAAGGGTTTGAAGCACATTCACAATAAAACAAATGCTAATGGAAAGATTCGAGGAATTCTTTCTCCTCTTTGCAAACAGTGATGCATAAGAAAGGCTCAAAAGCTAGTTCAATTAAAAGTGTTAAGTGCATGGTTGATCTATTCATCAGCACTAGAGTGTTCAAAGGATTTAAGTATTCATCAACACTGCCTATGCCTACCTTGCCGATAAGATATCAACACAGTATGATATCGTGTCAATAACACAGCTCGATCAAAGTCTCTTTTTTTTTGAAATTAACAACAGTCATCTAAATAAAGTACAAAAGGTTTGATAAAGATATATAATAAGCTATATATGGATCCTCAGTTTAGGAACAGGTGGCGACGAACGCGGAGGCGTGGGCGGGGGTGAGTGTGGGCGCGTGTGGCGGGGCGCCGCATGGCGCGGGGAGCGGAGAGGGAGAGAAGAGGGGAGGGATTTTTTTTTTTCTCTTTTTCTCTCTATAATTTTTTTTTCTTTAATTTTTTTATATATTTGTTCTCTTAATATATGATTAAAAAAAGTTTATAATTTTTTTTAATTCAATCTAAATTTTTATTTATTTTTATAAAAATTTAAAATATATAAATAATTTTTAAATAAGTTAAATTATTTGTATTAAATATAAATTTTAATTACGTTGAATAAAAGAATTATTAAAAATATATAAAAAATTAGGAAGGAAATTTAAAAATGAAACATAAAAAAAGTAAAAACAAATAAAAATAAAATGATAAGATAGATAAAAGAAGAATAGAGGCAAAAATAAAAGAACAATAAATTATTTTTTCTAAAAATTATATATAATTATAATAATAATTATAATATATATAATTATAAATAATTTCTTATTAATATGATTTTTGCCTTTATTTTTTTTTAATCTTTCTTTTAATTTATTTTTATATTTTTTTTATTTCATTAGTTTTTTTTTTTTTAGTTATTTTTTTATATAATTTTTTGACTCTTTTTTTACTATTGTTTATTTTATTTATATATTTATTTTTACGGAATCATTTTGCCGCAACGCGCGGGTCCTTCACTAGTAATATATTAATGTCAAAGAAAATAAATATTTATGCAATTATATGTCGATGCACATGTATTTCTTGTCACCAACATGCATCGATAAGAATGCATGCGTCGTGCATGTATCATGTCAGCAAACTTTCAGCACAACTCCATACTACGTTACGTAAATACTTGATATTCGAGAAAGGAAAATTTTTGAAGCTTCTACTATAGCATAACCCAGAGGGTTCAAATTTGAGTTTTTGAATTTCAGCCTCAAATTCCTCATTTCTGCCAGACTTAAACCAGGGTTGATTGTTACTTGACTCCAGACTACAAGAAGCTAGGATGGATTCACAGGCTAACTCATTGTTCCCTTTTAACTAGGTTCCTTCACTAGTTTTAGATTTCTCTTATCATTTCAAGATAACTCTTTCATGTTTAGAGAGAATAGTTAATCAAATCATTTCACAAGATGATATCAAGCTACTACAATACTCTACTTCCTCGCACCTTATTGTTTAAACTTGATTACCTTCAATTTGAATCTAAACAGCCAATGATATCAGTGTGTTCCCTTCATTTGGCTCTTTTGAGTTCTGAATCAAATAGCACAGGAACCAAGAAAACCACAAATCAAACTAAGCAGGCCAATTATCATATGTAATCTCACTGATGAACATATCTGGAACTAAATCATTATATTCTTCTACTAGGAGATAATTTATCAAATTGTCCCCCAGATTAAGTAAGATCGATAATTGTGTCGTGAAGAAGACCAAAACACAACTTATGATTAGGTTTCCTGTAGTCAGGAAGCTCGATGATCCCATTTCTTATTGCTCAAGCGCCTTCACCCTTTTTGGATAAATTTGTGCCCAGCCCAAACCCACACAAGCACATCCCTAATTATTATTCCATACGGAACAATACTCACATTTGAATTCCTACCAATAAAGCTGAATCTCCTAAGGAAAAGAAAAACAATACCAGATAGGTACTTCTACACATTTTACACTAATTACATTCCTAGAAACAAATTGTTCTGCTAACCTTTGCTGTCCAGTTAGCAAGATAAATCAATTTCTTTTTACTAAAAGGTCAAGATAAAACAATTTAAAATGAGAGCTTCAATGCACTGCAAAAAGGGTGAGTTAGACTTGACTTTTGGCGCCTTCTAACAACGTGCTCCTTGCTTTATTCAGTCTTTTACTCGCCATTTTATCAGTTTACCCACAGCTTATATATCTTATGATGCGAAGTGAGTTTACCATAGTCAATGGGTCTAAGCAAGGTTTTGAGTGTCCATCGGCACGGTCGCACGGGCCGTATCCACCGTGCTGCTTTCGTGCCAACAAGTTACCGGCACGATATAGACCCCGTGCCGATGGCACAGTTCAAAACCCTCTATTCTTTGAATTAGTGAGTAATTTTCTGAATAAAGTTCAAAAGATGTGATAAAAAGATATAATAAATAGTTAGAATATTTTGTTGGTAAAAAAAATAAATATTTCACGATATTATGTGTCGGCACATAAAAATTTTTTTGACCAGCACGCATCGGTACGGCTCGGCACGTACCGTGCCGTACCGTGCCGGCAAGTTTCCGGCACGACCACGTGCCACGGCACTTAAATCCTTGGGTCTAAGAAAGAGGGTAAATAAACATAAAAATGAGACAAGAAACTGAGAAACAGGCATATCTCTGGAAAATGATAGCGGGAAACATCACAATGGGAAGCTGCACTGGTAACACAAATTAAGCACATAGAAATGGTCATATAATACATAAATTTAAAAGGAAGGTCCAGGAACAGAGAATGGCCAAAGAATGATCATGATCAAGGTTTAGACAAAAGAAAAGGAGATAGGATAAAGGTTAAAGGACAAAGAAATGCTGTACAAGCAGTAGCAGGAGATTTCAGAACTTAAATTCAATTTTGATATGAATAAGGGAAGCGCATGCATCCATTGTGATTATAAACGTAAAACAAAATGATGAAAACAGTAGCAGATGCAGAAAAAAGATGAAGAGCCTGAACTTCTGTCACTTCATATCCTGCATCCATAAACTTCAACTTAGGAATAAAAAACCAGGATATAAAAAATGAAAAGTAAGAAGCATAGCAGAGTTAAATCTAAATACTAAGCTAATAGGGATGTTCAGCTACAAGACTGCGACAACGAAGGTACCATTGCAGATTGATTACATGGGCTGAGCAAAATGAAGCAATTTCCTCTGATGAACTCTTCTTGGGTAGTAGTAATTCTGTAGAGAGATACCAAAAGAATGGGCTACTCAAGAGGACCGATAGAAGACTCAAATTTATCAGGCTCCGGCCTAAGGCTGAAAAAACCTAGGCCCTACTGTGCAAAATTACCTAACTTGAAGCAAATTAGGATCGGCTAGGTGCACAACATCCTCAAGAATTCAATACCTGAACCCACCTCAGACATGCCTAAAATATTAGTTTAGCACGGTCAAGAATCTGGTTGACCATGTCAAAGTTTTTCAACCTAGATGCAGTATAGAAAACATGATGCTTCATAAAGCTGCATATTAATCTTAATTTTCTCCATTCCAAAGATGTATTCTATGCTTGTTGCAAATTTTAATCTTTTCACACTTTTTTACTTTTCTGTACCTTGACCAAATATAACATGCCTAAAGCCAGAAAGCTGCCAGTAATCCGCAGGGTACTTAAATCAAACTCAACGCCAATGTTCAAAAAAGATAAGGACACATGAAGTTGCCAAAAAAACAAGAGTTTCTAACATAAACAAATTATGAAACAAAAATGGATTAGAGTCTGAAACAAAGCATAACATTAAAAAATGATATAACAAGATAGCGCATACAAGATAAAATCTGCAATCCTGTAACTCCAATCATGTGCCACACTCTCGATCAAGGTAAATAGATCATGTACTTTCATTTACGATGTAAAATTTGAACCCTAGTTAACAGAAGATGACGAAAGTTTAAGGCATTCGCTTTGGCACCTTTTCAGGCAGATGTCATTCCAATTGGGGACTTGGTGTTGGTTAACGCAAACAGTACGAGCACAAGCATCTGTACAAGCATCAAGCTCAGAAACACCGCAGACCGTGACACATGTATCGGGGGTCGGGTCCTTTGAGAACGCCCCAATTTTTTTCAGCATTCTCTTTGAAGTGCAGACCCTCTCACAGACAAAAACTTCATCCGAATTCTTTTCGCGTCCGCGAGCGCTATTAAGCCTCTGCTCCTCCGCATGCCTCCTCTTCACTCGAATGGCTTGGCCTGCTATGATGGCCGGAATGGCCGCCCCAGCAAAGACCACCAAACATCCACCATTGCACTAATTATAGGTTAAGAATAGCGCCTCTCTAGCCTCCCCACTAAACCGAGATAAGAAGATAGAAAGAAGCGAATTCAATGCCACTTCATCAGATTTAAGGCGAGAATTAGAAGGCATTACTATTCCTTGTTAGTGCATCTTAGTCTTAAATGCACAACTTGAGTTCGGGCGATCAAAAAGTACTTGCAAAAACGAAGATACCAAAATTTTTTAGTTGAAACAATACTACTTAAAGAGTGAAAAATATCCGCAAAAGGACTTACTTCTCAAAACAACCACCGGATCACGAAGAAGGGAAATAGCAATAAAAATTTGACAACAAAGAATTAAGAAGAAATGGACATCAAAATCCATAATTTCTAACAACATCATGCCAAAGAGGTCAATATGAGATCAAAGCATTAGCAAAAATCATAAATCAACAACCCCTTCACGAACTATTTAATTTCACAGCATATATGGGACAAGTCTTCGAGGATCCAGAATAAAGGCACTAAAATTTCCATAATTTTGGTAACGAAAAGAATTCACAAAAACTTCCCATTGATCGAATCTACATAAACCCTAAACTAGAATTTCCAAAACTTGTGCTATTTTAAGGGTTTCCCACAAAAATATGCACAAAAAAAGAGCTTTTAAGACCCAAAATGGCATCCGAAATAACATCGGAGACTAGAAGAGTCAAATAATTCGAGCAATTAAAGGATTTGGAAGAGAAAATGACCTTCGATTTGGCACACCTCTTTGATTTCGCTTCGGGGGAGGGGAGGAGCTTTTTAATTAGGGTTTAACGTTCTCTTTTTCTTTTGCTGCTTCGATTGGTTTAGCTGTAGCTCAAGAGTAATCGGAAGCGGACCGGGTAATTGGACCGGATGCGGTTTGGGTGAACCGAGCCCTGGATTCAAATAGATCCGAATCCAACTATTGGTAATTGTTGGGCCGGGTCGACTGGTTATAGGCCCAAAACTATAAACGGGCCAAATCTAAGCCCAACTGTGAAACGGTTATCACGCGTTAGGTCCCCCCTCAACTTTATTTTTACAAAGTTGGATATTTTTAACAGCAATTCTATTAAATTTAATATTTAATAATTCTAATTATTTGTTAGTAGAGTGATCTATTTAGACAAGTAGATGATATGTTTTTACTGGGAAAATATCACTTCCCAGACGAGCTCCACCGTATACTGAGATGTGATATCACGGACCAAGGGATTGCTCAACAATCCGAGAGCTAATCTTAGAGGTCAGAAGTTCAAACCTCTATGGCATCACTTCTAAATTTAACAATTATTAAAAATTTCGAAATGGTGTGTAAAGTTTATAGCCTACCAGAGAATAAACCACCATTGCAAACATGGTGGGTTAAAAAAAAAAAAGGGCCAACATTGTCTCTGATAGAACATAGAATAGGAAATATTTTCAACTGTTTTTATTATATGCAACAAATGTTTAATTGTAATATTATACAAATGAATGGTCGTATGTCCTTTTTTGCACATATAAACATGCAAAATAATATAATACAAAATAAGACTAATTCTACTAAGAATAAACATTTACATGTAACCAAGCTCTGTACAGTGTACGCCAAATGACTATATCCTATTACCTGAATATTCATCACATGGCTCATCATCAGTGTTGATTGAGGGTTAGATAATCTGAATCACTTCAATTTCGATGTGAATGGATCGCGGAAAAAGGGAGTAAAAAAGAATGAATAGATTACGGTTGCCCGGTAAGTCGAGGTAACAATTTCTTCAAGAATTCCAGCGTCTCTGAATAGGAAGGATCTGTTCGGTTCATCGGCTTGCACGAATTGATATGATCAGTTGCATCCAACACCTGTGGCGACAAAACAAAATTTCCAATTATACTAGATGTACATAGAGAGACAATCATATTGAACAGAACTAACAAATTTAATCAATTTAAATGGAGCGAAAGCGCACGATTGAACCAATGTTTTAAAAAATAATAACAAAGAATTAACAAAGGGGTGTGATCAAAGTCCTTTTAAGTAACAGTAGTAGCAGATAAAGATAAAATGCATGGCGAGCAAACCAAACTCTACAGAAGTAAAAAAGTCAAAAAGAATTAACAAACGGGTACAATCAAAGTCCTGTTAATTAAAAGTAGCAGCAGATAAAAGATAAAATATATGGTAAGCGGACCAAATTCTACATAATACTTACGACGAGTTCACCATAGCCCGGATAAGCAGATTCAATTGGTACAATCTCCATCCTCAATGCCCAGCCACCATAACCTTCGACTATGGGTGTGACCTTGGTCTGTTATAAACCTTATCAAGCTTAAAGGGATACTCAGAAGAGAACACGAAGCCTACGCAACAAAATGTTTGCTTACCTCACTGAAGCTGAGAACCTCAAGAACTCCCTTGTTGTTAAGACGACGCACGAAATCGTTGAGCTCAACCAACCTTGGGGACCCGCTTCTTAGCTCCCCAATCTACAAGAAATGATACATCAAGCTTCAATAAAATAAATCAGAGCATGAGTAATTCAAAATGATGGTTTATAGAACTCTAGTAAGAAATGTAGGTTTAGAGTTACTAACTGAAGGTGCTGGACGGAAAACCAGGCCCATACGACATGGCACGTCTGCGAGTTTGCTGCCAAAATGCGGACAGCTATAAAACACCTGCATTTCATTCAAAAGTTAGTGATCAAAGGATAGAGAGTGGACTTAAGTTCACCGTATAAGTTGAAGAGGAAGTGCCATACTATTCCGACTGTATTGTTCAGAAACTCGTTGAAGTGATTCAACTTTGCATGATAAAGCATCTGTTTGACAACCAGGCCCCCCATACTGCAAATATAAACTAGGTTCAGCGTGTTTGGACAGTCAATAATACGATATTACAGCGGTAATATAATAAGCAACTTTACATTTGCAAGAAATTTCAGAAACCATCCTAAGTTGCTTCTTCCACATTTTTCTGAGACGGTCATTCCGAGTTTCTTGCAAACTTTATCTGTATTCTATATAAGAATTGTATTGATCATGTGCCTTGCATTCAATAAAAAGTTGAATCAATTTATTAAAAAGTTTTGGTAGACCCAAAAATGATGTCCTTGGCTTCAGATCTCAACTATTTTTTCCTAGTGGATATGAACAAGTTCAATACCCTAAAAAGATGACCCCTTCCCTTTAATATCTCGTTTGGCAAATTACACAATCTATAAATAATAACAAAAAAAGGGCCAAAATTTAGACTAAAATTTGGTTAATGCAACCAAATTAACCTGCACTACAAATTTAGAGTTCAAAACAGCATGGGATGAATGATAGAATTAAAGACAAATTCAGTAAGGTAATTTGAGTACTTGAAATTGAGCAAGTGCCACAGGATCCTCACATAGCAAAAGAAAGGTCAGGTAAACTTACCTATGAGTTATGAAAACAACAGGTCGACTGCCAATGCCGGCAGCAATTAACTTCCTCAGTAACATGGAACTAACCTCCTACTCAACAAGAAAACAGTGCACGAGTTTATGTCAGCAGAAAAAAAAAAGAATAACGATATAAAAGTAATTCAAATTCAATCGTCAAATCTGTAAGCAGTTTTCTTATGAAGTTCCAAAAAGAGGCCATTTCCATCAAATGCATGCGATGATTCACATCTACTAAGTTCTCAGGGAAGTCCGGAAAATAAACAAATAAATAAATACAAACCAGGGGATTTGTCTGCATACCTGAAGAGGCAAGCTAGCTCCAGACCATTGAGTGAGATTTGTCTGCATGAATCATTAAATAAATGCTCATCAAAGTGTCCAACCTGGGGAAGACCTCAGGAAATTAAATTGCTAAAGATGCTACCAATATGGACAAAGAATCAATATTTAATGATTATACCAGTGCATGGAGGCGTACATGCGTCCAAGTGTCTTTCTGTGTAGACTAGGAGACAAATTGAAACTAAACATAAGGTACAAAAATCAGGCATTAGGGCACAGACCTTGTATTTTACAGTGAAAAGGCGAGCATGAGGAAAATCAACAGGAAGCCATTCTCTCGGCCAGCAGGTGCCCTCTTTCCCAGCTTCTTGATCTACGGTTTCTACCAGACCACCTTTACTAGTAGTAGAAGATTTGTTATCTGCTATACGCCAAGAGTTGAAAGGGCCACCTCGAATGCCGTGGACAAAGACAATGTCTAGTAAAGGAACTGTTGGCTTAGTTGCTAGTTCTCCCTCGGTTAATGAGCTGGAGCAGTTACTGTTCTCAATTTCAAAACATTCCTTATTATTTAAAGGGAAGGAACTATGGGAATCGACTGACCCCAAATGATTCCTGACAGAATTAATATAAGATGGTAACTCCGGGTTTAGAAAAAACAGCATATCCCCATATTGAGGGCAGTTTCTTTTATACTCTTCATGCATGTTAGGATATTCATCACTTACTCCTTCCATATCTACCAGTTCCGGGCAAAATATGTTTAGCAGAGCTGATCTGCAGTAACTTTGTAGTTTTACATCATTACAAGGGATTCTTCCACTGGCACAGTCCTCAAGCCATTTGCACAATATCTCATCAGCAGCAATAGCTCTCTTCGTATTTGGCAAAAGAGAGAGAATATTTAGCAACCGAGCAGCATGCCTCCGAAGATGCATTGTGGGAGGTACTCTAATGCTGGAGGAATCCCTAGGATTTGATGTAGATGAATCGCCAGAACCAGCTGAGTTTCCTTCTTGTGCCTCAAGGACTCTTGATGCATCATAAGCCTCATTTGCAGCAAGCTTCTCATAATCATCACCCAAAAGGAAACGTCTTAGCAAAAAAAGAACTCCAAAGCGGGATACTTTATGCTGGCATGCAGCATCATCAGAACAAAGTTCTGCTAATGCTTTTACGGCTTTAAGTGTGGCTAAAGCTGAATCGGCAGCATCGAACTTGGGTAAGTTGCCCTTTTTCAAGCTTTTGAGGGGTGCAACAAATGGTTCAACAGAGAAAAAATCACCAAGTGGAAGTTTGTCAGAGGATTCAGGTTCACTTTCCGACTGAATGCTTGATAGTTTTATAACAGCAGAAGCTAACTCATTGGCAACCTGTGTTGCTGAATAGATATTGGACTGCTGAATTTGATTCTGCATAGAACAATAGTTCCATCAGAACTAGAAGAAAAAAAAACATATAGCAAAACTCATTTCTGCACCAAATGGAGGAAAAAGCGCATGATATGGATATGTTCTATACAGGATTTCATCTACAATTGTGTGTCTGTACCTCACAAGTACCGTTTTCGGTCTAGAGTAAAAACAACAGAAAATGAAATTTCATACTCCTCTAAACAAAGATTCAATTTGCAGAAAAAATTACTTCGCCGAATATTTAGTAGCAATATAATAACATGTAAAATTTGAACAAAAGATGATAACTAAAAGTAATTTATGTGAGAAATGGAAAGACCAAGTGGTGGAAAAATATAACTATACGATAATATACTGGCAAGTTTCTCAGCAGGCAAAACTAGTTATATTTGTCAATATTCATAAGTAGAACATAATTCAGTTCAAAATAAATTCTAGGATAGGATTAGTTCACCTAAAGTTCAAGCAAGGTCGTCTAGTACATAGAATAACCTCCAGAATGCATTTACGAAAAGTGAAAGGTGAATTTGAACCTTCACTTTGTCAGGTTTAGGTGGAGTGCTTCCTTCTGAATTTGATATCTTGTTGAAAGCAAGAACCTCAGTAAGCAACATTGTTAACCATCCCTGCGAAATTGGTATTGCAGCTGGCCCATTGTCTTCCAGTATGCGAGAAAGTATCCTCATCGCTGTTAGCTGTGTTGTTTCGGACTGAAACTGGCCAAATATCCATCGAAGAAGGATACCAGACCACCTTTGACATTCCTCGAGAGAAAAGGGACTGTCCTTTGTATAAAGCAAATCCAAAACACGAGATATCAATTCTTGCAAATCTTTTTGCTTTTCCATCAGTTTAGATATGTCTCGCATAAGATCAAGGCCCTTTTCCCTCAGAACCACCTTCGACTCATTACATCGCTCAATAGAAACAAGAATTGTTGACAATGCTAGCTGAGCCAATGGACTGTCTTCACTTCTACTAGCATGAAAAGCTGTAGAAAGAAGACTCGAGCTCCAGTCAGAAACAGAATGATTCGAAGGCAGATTCTGATCAGCTAAGAGAGCATGAGCCACCAAACATCCATGCCATTTCACTGTTCTCTCAGATGCTGTTAATGCAGTCATAACAGCATGGCCATCACAATCAAGTTCTTGAATATGAGAACGGTTAACATTGGATGCCAAAGCCCAATTCGCAAGAGCCCAAGTAGCAAAAGGCACAGCTACATGTTCCCGCTGCAAATCATCCCAGAGGCCTGGGACAGTACCAGAAGTCAACTTCTCAACTTTTGGGTAAGAAGCAAAATTTTCTTGCAACATTAGCCCTCTACTATTATATGCAGCCGATTCTAACTCATACTTGGGTTTTTGTGATTCCGAGATGCTATTTCCCCCTGAAAATCCCATAATAGCTGTTCCACCTAGTACTTTTATCCCAATCCCCTTAATTCCTGTGTCGCCATCATCGTTGTCGTCATTATCGCTATTGTGATCACCAAACTGCATTCCACCATGCTCAACGACTTCAATGGCTGCCGCAATATCCCTCATGTCTGCATTTCCAGGCAACAAAGACCGAAAAGAGTGATCCATACTATCACAGTTCGAAGTGATTATGTCCATGAGAGCAGCGACAAGCATGCTCCTCCCACTGTAGTGATCTGAACCATCCAATGAAGAGTGTTTAAAGTTCTGCTTTGACAAGAAAACGAGTCAAGGCAGCAAGAGAGGTTCAGTATATCTAAGAGAAGACTGCAAAGTTGAAAAATCTTTTATGTCAATATGAAACTGATACAGAAATCAGTTACAAACAGATTACACAGAAAAAACAGGACTGGCATCCATCTAACATAGAAACCATAATTTCCAGTTTTTCGCTACTGGTTTTCTTGACACATATGTCTACAAGCATTTATCTATCTGCACACCTGCATGTATTTATATCATTCGTCAAACGTTCTGCTCATTATCCAACCTCAATAATTGAATACCAAGTTCCAAATGGACAATTACGCGACGGATATTAATTTTCTCTACTCAGATCAGCTCTGTAAATTTTCACACGCAATTAATATATATAGAGAATAAAATATGAACGGTGGGTGCCAAAGAAGTGTACAGCTAATAAAATTTAAATAACTAAAGAGCACGCTTTCGGTTCATATAGTGATGGGACAATGATGCACTGAAGTTCATCAAGCTCTGTTCTCACATGGTTCGATTAGCCACAAAATTTATCCAAATTGACAAAATTTTACTTAAGAATTAGAACCCAGCAACCGAGAGCATGGTAATGCATAACATATTCCTAACAAAGCAATCAAATTCTCTACAATTCTTAGCAAGGCGCGACTTTTATGAATTCCCACCTTCTTTGGCCGCTTAGGCTGGAAGGAAAAGATGAATTTCAGGAGGTTCGGAACAGCGCTCGGCCGCCCGAGAACGGAAGAACACGTGCCCGGATCAGCAATGAGGTGCGCGAGCGCCCTCGCGGCCTCCGCCTGCGTCCCGTGCCGCTCCCCACCAGTCCCCGCCCCTGCCACGCTCTCCAGCAGCCAATCCACGACGGCCCCGCCCCCGGCCCCCACAATAGCCTCTCTGCGCACAGCATTGGCGGCGGCAATGTCGGCGACCAGCGCAGCCACCCGGAGCTCGAACCCCGAGCGCACCTCCTGGTTGGCCGACGAGAGCACGGAGAAAAGCGACCTCCAGAGCACGGCGGCTGCGGCCCCGGTTTGCCGCATCCGCTCCAGGACCCTCCGAACCGATTCCTTGGATCTCTCTAGGGTTTCCTCGAGATCGGAGTATATTTGGTCGGGAATCGGGGCGGGGCGCTCGGATTGGGACGAGGAGGAGAGCAAGTAGCCGGCGACGGCGAGGGAGGAGACTAGGGTTCCGGCGAAGGCGTATAAGGGGAGGGGGCGCGAAGATGGGGAGGGAGAGGGAGAGGCGATAGGGTTATGGAGCAGCGGAGGAGGGGGTGGGCGGGGTTCTCTGAGGCGGTGGTTGCGGTGGTGGTGGGAGGCGTCGAAGGGTGCTTGGGAGGAGGAGAATCGCCGCCGCAAGGGGCGGCGCCACCGCAGGATGTGGCGGAGCATCGCCGGAGCTTTCCCCTTTTCTCTCTCCTCTCTTTTGCGAGAGAAGGACGAAGAAGAAAGAGGTCGACGTCGTCGTTTCCCTGGAGTGCCATATAACTGAAACCGCTCCGTACACGTGGCAAAGTTTATTAGCCATTGAGCCAATGGTAGTGCGACACGTATGCAGAATGGTTTTTTTTCTTACTATAGCGAGGGGGAGGGGGTTGATGGGTGGGAGAGGGAATCGGCGGCAAAGGTGGAAACTGGAAGCCGGGAATATTCGGTTGATCGGGGAAAACGTGCAAGGACAGCCGTTAGATCATGGATAAGATCGAATCTGACGTGGCGGACTGGTGGGTCCCACGCGGTGCAGAAAAGTCGCAGTCAACAACCCACCTACTTTTTGGATAAAGCATAACGACACGTTTTTTTACACGTAGTTTTTTTTACAAAATAAGTACAATAAAATTATTTTTTTATAATAAATATATATATTTAAAAATAAATTTGATTGATTTGTTACGCCACGTTATCAATATATCTGTTGTATTCTAAAATTTTTCGCCGCGAGACACGTGCGCACAAGTCGCGTGGGCCACGTGGCCCTCGCCTTGTTGACTCACCCATCCAGGCGGATCCAGCTCGACCATCACTGTAGCTCTTAATTAACTAGAAAGCCTTTCTCTGTTTCTGTCACAATGTAAAAATTACATTGGATAGAAACATTCGCATTATACCCAAGTTTAATAAAAATAAAATTTTACCAAATACTCTTTATGATTCTATATAAAATATTATTATTATTATTATGTTAAAGATGATTGCTGCCGAGATACTATCCTTTCCGAGTCATTTTTGGTTCGAATCAGATAAAAAATCATCTCGTAAGTAGAAGACATTAAGGCCAAACACCTCTATGCTACAAGTCGTCCAGAATCCGCAACAGTGAATTTCCTTTTGTTTTGAATAATATAGTGTTGTAAAGAGGCTGTATTATTAATTAATAGAGTAATGTCAGAGTTACGATTCAGTTATAATCCTGTAGAACCTTTATCTGAAAATACAATTCTTTTCACAAGCCTTAATTATAACTATTTTTTTTGTTCAGTAAAATCTTTAACCAAAAAAATAAAAAAAGAGCGGGCAAATCTTATATGCACCCTAAAATGAAAAGAGATAGAAACCACAACAGCTTTTTAGTTATGGAATTACCAATTTTCTTATTATTAATAAAACAAGACATTGTTATTGATAGAACATAATTAATGTGAGTTGGCCAAAATTTAGCATGAGAAATGGACCATTTAGTACACTAGAATTCACACTATGTTGCTAGGCTCGACACACTAAAGAAAATGAATAATAAATTTGTTTCCATGCATGGTTTAATTAACACACAATCGCAAAGAAAATAAATGCCACATGCTTCCTCTCAACTCAAAGGAATCCAGGCCCATGTGTGAGAAGGCCAAAAAACAACAAAAAAAAGTGTTCTTTGCGTACGAATTTCTTGAACCCAATAGTCTATAAGCAGCGATTCTTACAGTATACGCGCGTTGGAGAAAAGGATTAAAAAAAAAATAAAGAAAAGGGGCAAGTGATAAAGAACAGGTATGCATAACAAAGCTAAAGTACAACACAGGTATCAACTTATGGCACAGATGGAATAAATAAATGTATTTTGAATAAACAAATATAAAGACTGAGATGACGCTTATGAACAACAGGCTATGAAAAAATTTGCTGGATAACGGTCTCAGCATTACCATTATACTGCATGAGGAGATGGATCGCATCAGCCCGCGGCAATGCAAGGAATTCCTGCAAAAACAATGCCCTAAAATTATGATGCCACCAACGACGATAACAGTAATCAAAATTAAGGGAATTTCGCTTTTCACTGGTGTTCTAACTATATAGTATGTTACCGGACCGGATATATTCGTAATATCTCAGTGCAGATTAATCAACTTACCATAACTTTAAGTATTGCATTCTCATCACAAACCGTCTCTCCCGATGAGACCTGAGGACTGCCGCCTTCGTCCAGCATTTTGCCGCTTGAACATGTGGTAATTTGAGATGACCCGTTAGTACATTCGTCTACCGAGGACTTATGCATGATGTCCCTTGGCACGGGAGAGTTGACTTCTTTCAAGAAATCTATTTTCAACAGTTGTTCGAAGCGGTCTTTGCACATCTGGAGCTTAAACCACTCAGTGTGTGTATGAAGTGCTGCTCTCATTATCTTCATCAGTTGCGGTTCTTCAATACCGAGCCTCCTGCCCATTGCGACCTGCGCGGGACGTAAGAAAAGTGCGAATGAAACCGGACAATATATTTGCACTCTGGTTGATGACAACATCAAGTCACTTCTTCCTCAAGGTTTCTGCTTGAAAATATGCAAGAACTCCACTTATAAAAGAATTAGGAATATGGCAGCGAAAGTACTGTCATCAGAAGAATCGAAGGAAAATTCAAAAGGAAAATTCAGCTAAATGTAACATGAATAAATTGAAGCTTCCAGTGAAAAACCTAACATGAACAAATTGGAGTACAATAAGAGCAAATGATGGAACTTCACTTGATGCAAACTAACAAACTTATACTTCACCTGAAGAGATGTCGCGAGGATCGGCAATGGTATCCCCTTTGCAAGTGCATCTTCACTAGGTTCAAGCAAAGCCAACAAAGTTTCTTTCAAAGGCTTTAGTAAAGCTTCATTACTTGCAGCAAGAGGACCTAGATGACTGCTCGCCACCTTAAGAGCCGCAGCATAATCACCATCATTTACCAATTTAAGAAATTCAACCTGAAGCCAATAACAATATCATCAAATCACAACATATGTCTCTCAGAATGAAACAAACAAACTGCTGAGGTTACTACAAAAATTTCAGAGGAAAATTACTTGTTTCAATTGAAACAAGAGAATAGGATTCTGAGAGAAGAAGTCAGGATCTATGCAATTAACTTCTTCAACAACTTTTGAAGCCAATCCCGTGGAAGCCAGCTCCTTCATCTCCAAAATAATCTCATATCGATGATCTTTTACGTTATCGACATGCTGAAATAAGGAGCTCTTTTTCAAATCCTGAAAAACAGAATATAATCATCAACAGCTCAATGACCATAATATTGGGACACATCACTGTATAACTCAATATAACCTGCTTCTCCCCACGGCCATCTTCACTTGTACCAAGGGTGGAAGAGATAAGATCTTGTTTAGTTGCCTCGGGAAATGGAGTATCAAAAGCATACTCTAGATTTTCTACTCGTCCTCTCCATCTTTTCCGCCTTCTCTGCCTAGATGCATGATCTCTGCTCCTCCTCAGCCTCCTAGAGTAGGTCTCTTGATGGCTGACATCACTGGTGCTGCAATCCTCATTTTCATTACCCACATCACAAGCAAACCGTATGTCACCGTTGAGTCCTTGTTTGCTATTTGCATCAACTTTGCTTTCTTGTGCACTTTCAGTGAAAATAACATCTGCACAAAGTTCAGCAGCAGAGTGTCTATTAGTTCCAAATAATTTCAAATTCTATCATATTCATGACAGGGCAATATCCAAGCAACAAAGTTGCAAGCGCACTAAAATTCCGCTGTGAAATTTTACCAGGTGGAGAACTAGGAACACCTTCAACAATTCCCCTGTACACGCAGTACTCATGCACAAGCTTGTCAAGAATGGTCAGATCCAATTTCATTCGGCACAATTCATTCTGCACATAAATTAACAACATAGTGAGAATTAAAATTATGAAGAGGAAGACGCATTATGCAGGCCGACAAGAAAGTTGTGATTAAACAAGAAAAGTATTATGGTTGTTCCATCATGTTTTGCATATTCATCATCAGTCGAATACAGATAGGAGGCGTGAACTCTAAAAGTTGTCAATCCGTTATTATGAAATGTAAAGATAAATTAGTGACTGAACTGCCACTCGAGAGTATTAAGTACCATTGAAGGAGAAAGAATTGCAACACTGTAAAAATTTCATCCAACTCCAAGTAAAAGATTGCCAGCTAATTCTACAAATGACGTAAAATCATCAAATAGACATAAAAACAATAAAAAAAACCCTGAAATGCTTGAAATAGATCGCCTTTAGCAAATCTCAAGCTATCAACTGCCCCTTGTCTTGTTAACTCCACAGCATGTGCTAGTGCTTGAATGTCAACCTGAATGTCAACCATCAAATTCAAAACTGTTAAACACAACCTACTACAATCAATTGCATAGCCAAGGAAAACACTTACTTCATCAAAGGGTGGCGCTTCATAAAGACTCTCTCGTGGAATTGCCGGAGGATCCCGATCCTCAAAGAGCAGCCTTTCAGTCAGATCTGATATAGGTGATGGAATTCCTTGACGCAAGCAAAATACTTTGTGAATGCTGTTAATGGGTTGTCAGATGAGAAATTGTGACTTATATACAGAACAAAATCCACAAACAACATCTTTTTGAGCATAATAAGACAGTAAAAGAAGCATACCTTATTAAGTATCTCAAGGCCAATGAGAAAACTGCGTCATAGGCATGTAAGTGAGCCCTTAATATCGATGACAATAATCCAGCAAGATCAGATCTCCTCCTTTCAGACCACTGAGGCACATAAAACATCAAGAACTTTAACTTAAAATGGCAGGTGGCAAAGCAACTGTGTAACAATTCAAACAATAGTATAAAGCAGGGAGACAAAGAGGATGGGCTGTACAATTTAATAAGCAGAAATCAGCAGTAGCTTAAACTGGGGAAAGTAGATTAACCTGATACATGCAAAGTCTTTGTTCCAACGTAATTAATACCTCAAATACAGAACAATTCCCTCAACTTCCATAGAAAATCTAGGGCTTAATTAGTTCATAGCTAATGTCTCCTTAACTACTTTTATGGCCGCCAGAAGTTTTGATGTGTCTACAGTTGAGCCACGTGTTGTCCAATAAAGCATTTCAAAGAATTTTCGCAACCATCTGACCCTCTCACAACCTTCATCCTACCCAATACTCTCACTATCTTCCATTATAGACTAGCTTTACTTTTTTTTATAGCTGGGCAATGCAATATAGCCAACAAGATGTGGAGCCTGAGCCCGAAATTGAAAGCAATACCAAATAGGCAAACTTTTTCCTGTATTTGGGCATTACAACTTGCAGCTCTTGTTTGTTTATGCTACGACTAGCTTTTGGGTATGAAACATGCTTCTAAATCCCTGTTTGCCACTTTAGTTTCCCTTTTAAGACTACATGATCATTCGCCTCAAGCGTAAGTTTTAGTTTGAAACTTCTTTTGTCAGCATCTAAGCTACAAATAGAAGTTGATATCCAACTATCGGCCACAGTGATCAAATTTCAGCTTAATCTCCATTGCCTTCAACGAGTTAGTCTACTTGAAATTTTGTTCCTTATTATTTAGCTGGTGGCACCAAGAGATACAATGGGGAGCAGGTGACTTGCATTTCATAGTTTCAATGGTCAGATAAACTGTAAGCACATAACGAAAATGTAATATATGAAAAGCACACAAGAGCATATTTCTTCCATCCAACTATAGCTTTTTAAAGAATCATGGTGTAATTAGCATTTATAACATGGCTAACTTAAATAAAATACATTAGTATACCTCATTTGCCACAGGAGAGTTTTGATCTTCTTTATCAAATATCAATGCCAACAGAACATGCTTGAATTCCTCATAAGCTTCCTTCAGAACAGAAATATATGTCAGAGGTCAAAGAGCAAGAATTTAGACACATGAGTACAAAACTTGTTTTAACTCTTAGCAAAACATAGTTAAACATTCTGTGTAAAGAGAAAGAAAAATAAACTACAACTAATCTCTACATGAATAAGACTAATCATGTTAAGTCATCTCCCATGTACACTGCATAATTAAAGTTGCCTTGAAAACTTGGGTTCCTTTAGTTTCTCAATCGTGAATCCTTCGTACCATGTACATTGCATAATGAAACTTAAGCCCTCTTCCGTCCTGGAAGTAGTAATGTAACTACTGCAGCTCGAACTACAACTAATTTTGTCGTGATGGAGCAACTGCAGTTGCACCCCTTACTATAGCTGAAGCTGCTACAGTTTGGCAAAATATGAGCAACTAAACTGCAGGATTGGACTGGTCGTCAATTAGAGCTACAACTCGCTTCCAATCTAGTGACACCAAACAGCCCCAAACTACACTTAATCTTCCTTTAAAACCAATCAATTCCACTTCACAGCCTCACTGATTCATCAATGATTGACCGATATCAGAACATCAGATGCAATAGATAACCCCACCTAGGAATACGATCATGCTTTTGAAATAAAACATAAAGAACTATGATTAGTTACCGGGTACGCATCAAGGGCGCAAGGAGCAAGAGCAACTCTGAGGCACTCAATAGCCGAATCACGATCCCTCTCCGACCCTTTCCTCAAAAGCTCAATAAATTTCTAACAAAAAACAGGAACAGATGGACCCGATCATAACCAACGACAAAGCAATCGAGCACGAGATTAGGGTTTAGAATTCGTGAACGAGGGATCACCTGCTTCTGCAACCGGAAGAGGATGCGGTGGTCGTCGAGCACGGCGGGGACGTGGCGGCGGAGGAGGTCGACGGCGGCGTCGACGTCGCCGGACTCGATCGCGCGGCGGACATGGCGGATGAGGAGGCGCGATTGGTAGGAGGAGGAGGAGGAGGAGGACGGGGAGGAAGAGGAGGAGGAGTAGGAGGAGGAGGAGGGGGAGGGGGAAGAGGGGGGGGAGGGGATCGGAGACGAGGAGGGTGAGGGGGCGGAGTCGTGGAGGAGGCGCTCGGATTTGGCAAAGTCGAGAACGAGGGCGTCGAGCGCTTCCCAGTTCACGGGGGTCGAGTCCATTTCCCTTCTTTTTTTTTCTTTTTGCTTTTTTTTTGTTTTTTGTTTTTTTTTTTTTTGGCCCTTCGCGAGACGGGGTCGGGGGAGGGAGGAGGAGGAGAGAGAGGAGCGTAATAAGAGGAGAGGGAGGAGACACGGGAAAGAGAAGGGTAAAGATGGACGGACGAGATTCAATGCCGGTACGGAGATTTTTTTTATTTTTGCCTTTTTTTTTCCTAGTTTTTATTATTACTTTGTGTGCAAGCACATTGACTCGTGTGATACAATCGAGGCCTAAAGGGCCGTGCGAGGGCGGTCCAATCCAATCCAGCCCAAAACACTAATTCCCACGGCGCCGCCGCGAATGGCGTCCCGATCTCGTCCGATGCGGCGGCGATCCCTCCGGTCCGTCCGTCAGCGTCGCCCGGACCCTCTCCCTCCCCCAGATCGCGCAGGTCCACCAACACCTCCTCTCCCGGGGCCTGCTCCTCTCCTCCCCCTTCCTCCTCACCAAGCTCCTCACCCTCTACGCCTCCCTCGGCGACCTCCCCTGCACCCTCCGCCTCTTC
This sequence comes from Aechmea fasciata, assembly GCA_025177825.1. Taxonomy (NCBI): domain Eukaryota; kingdom Viridiplantae; phylum Streptophyta; class Magnoliopsida; order Poales; family Bromeliaceae; genus Aechmea; species Aechmea fasciata. The sequence goes on along the minus strand of CM045925.1, from coordinate 9,185,273 downwards.
TCCCTCCTCCCCCACCCCCGCTCCCTCTTCGCCTGGACCCCTCTCCTCTCCCTCCTCTCCCGCTCCTCCCTCCACCTCCTCTGCCTCTCCTCCTACTCCCTCCTCCGCTCCTCCCCACTCTCCCCCGCCCCCGACCCCTTCCTCTTCCCCCCGTCCTCCGCTCCGCCGCCGCCGCCGCCGCCGCCGCTCCCCGTCTCGCCGTACCCGCCCTCCACGCCGACGCCCTCAAGTTCGCCTCCGACGGCCCCCTCCCCGTAGCCAACGCCCTCGTCTCCGCCTACGCCCGCCGCGGCGACCTCGCCGCCGCGCGCCGCGCCTTCGACCTCATCCCCGCCCATCGCCGCGACCTCCTCTCCTGGAACTCCGTCCTCGCCGCCTACGCCGCCGCTTCCGGGGGCCTCCCGGAGCTCGAGCTCCTCCTCCGCTCCATGCGATCCCACGGCCTCGAGCCCGACCTCGTCACGTGGAACACCCTCATGGACGGCTACTGCCGCGCCGGGCGCTGCGACGAGGCGCGCGACATCCTCCTCCGCCGCGCCCCCGACCCCAACGCCGTCTCGTGGACCACCGTGATCTCGGGCTACGCCCGCGCCGCCAATCACGAGGCCTCCCTACGGCTGTTTCAACGCATGACGACGACGGCGAGCCGCGGCGGCGTTTCGCCCGACGCCGACGCGCTCGCCTGCGTCGTCTCCTCCTGCCGCCACGTGTCCGCCTTCCTCAACGGCCGCGAGGTCCACGCCTACGGCCTGAAGACCATGGACCGGGAGTCGTTCTACGGCTCCGCGGGAGCGGCTTTGGTCGCCATGTACGCGAGCTGTAGCAAGATCTCGGCCCTCCGATCCGTGTTCCGCGTGATGGACCCCACGGACGTGGTGACGTGGAACTCCGTGATTCACGCCCTCGTCCACGCGGGATTGCCCAGCGCGGCGCTGGACCACCTCAAACGAATGCACTCGCGGGGCATCCCGAGTAACGAGACCACTCTCGCCGCGGCTCTTCCGGCGTGTAATTTGAACTCGGGCAAGCAAATTCACGGCTACGCAACCAGGCACTTCGATAAGCCGAGCACCAACCTCGTGACCAATGCCCTGATCAGCATGTACTCCAAGTCCGGGTGCATCGGCGCCGCGCACCTCGTGTTCTCGACCACCGACGCCAAGGACGTCGTGTCGTGGAACACGATGATCGGCGCGTACGCGTCCCACGGGCTGGCCCGGCAGGCGCTGGAGCTCGTACGCTTAATGCGACGATCCGGAGCGAGGCCGGACGCCGTGACGTTCACCAGCGCGCTCATGGCTTGTAGCCATTGCGGCTTCGTGGACGAGGGGCTCGCGCTATTTGGGGGATTGGTTCGAGACGAGGGTCTCGCTCCGACGATGGAGCAGTACGCGTGCATTGTCGATATGCTCGGACGAGCTGCGAGATTCAAAGAGGCGATCGGGTTTATCGGCAAAATGCCGGTCAGGGCGACCGCGGGCGTGTGGGGGGCGTTATTGTCCGCGTGCCGGATGCACCATAACGTGGAGTGTGGGGAACTGGCTTTCGAGGAGCTGGTTCGGTCGGAGTCCGAGAATCCGGGGAATTTCGTGACCATGTCGAGCATCTATGCGAAGGCGGGGAGATTGGAAGATGCGAAGCGGGTGCGGAGGATGATCGAGAGGGAAAACACGGCGAAGCCCACGGGGCAGAGCTGGATTGAAGCTACATAGTGGAAGTGTTTTTGTAACTTTCATCAAACACATTCTTCGTGATTGTTGTTTCGGTGAATTTATGCAGATTCCATATATACCTTGTACTAATTGTAAATACACTTGTATTTGTCCAGGAAGAGAAGATAACGAATTGAACAGTTCTTCTTTTTTGTTTTTTCTGGGTAATTTCACAGAACAGAGTTTCTTGCTCTGATGTGAGCAATTCACCTGCAACGTAGTCGTTCGCTAAAAATTAACCAGAAAACTTGGACAGAGTTATTTAGCGAGCAGTTAGTTTACATGAGCAATTTCCGTTTGGGAAAAGATTTGAGTTTTTTTTTTTTTTTTTTTTTTTTTGCAGTTTTGAGTTCTGATTCCTTTGTTCAGGCACTGCTACATGTTTCCTGCAGTCTTCGTCCTGTGCTCTCTACATCAGACCATGTGAGTTTCGGAGAAAGCATGGAAGGACCACAAGAGCACTTCAATTTTCGGTACATGTTGTATTTTACACTTGAACGGAAATTGATCCTCTCTCTCTCTCCTCTATAACTCATTGTACTGTCATATTTAACCTCACTAAAACTTGCATAGAATTGTTCTCTCTCACTCTTTCTCTCACATCGTTCACCACAAACAGTGCCCTTTTTTTTTTTTTTTGTTTTTTTTGTTTTTTTTTGGTGGTATTGTAATCTCCTAGTTAACTTATTCTGTAAACGGTCGGTTTGTTTTTGTTTATTTGTAATGGATTAATATTAATATTAACTTTGATTAGTTTAATGAAAATTTGGTGGCTTTGGAACTATATATAATTGTTCTACTTTTTTCACACTGGAACATACGAGAGTGTAGAATGCATACGAGAATAAAATTTGTATTACTTTTCTATCACTTTCTCACTTATAATTGACTCGGTATTATATTACATAAACAGAAATAAATTACGATGTTCTAAAAATGTTAAGTTATGAGTGAATTTAATTTACCGCTGACGAAAATACGCTCACTACATTTGTCATGGAACAAACATGTCTTAAAATTTCAAATAATTGCTTTTCAGTGCGAGATCCAAGAGCTCATTTTAGCATGCAATCCGCAAGATCTACGACAAAATCTGTAAAGCTATTATTTGACGAACACCTACCATTTTGACGAAAAAAATATGATTTCTTAAGTAAGAAATTAATCTAATCTAAAAGTTTGGTCAAATAGACATTATGTCATTATGTCTATTTTTCATGCATGATGCATTGATGCAACTTCTATATAATGTATATATATATATATAGTAGCCTAAACAGTTATATATATATATATATATTATTATAAAAGCAAGCAGTATCGTTAGAAACATGCGTAGGAGTTCAATTAGCATCGTACAACTTGATGCGTCTGCCGGATCAGCATCTGGCTCAATCCAATGGCCAAAACGTGGTAGCAACGATGACTTGGTGCTATGCTAATAATACGTAGCCTAGCGTAGTGAAGAGTGGCGCTTAGTATGGCAAGGTCGAAAATCATGAGGGATGGATCTAGCAATGGCAGCTTTGGTAGCGGCTAAGGAGTGCTTCGTACTATTGATAGCATAGCGTGAATTTCTTCTCTCTCTCTTCTCTCAATCCACGATGGCGCTTATCGTGGCAAGTATTTGTCTTGATATCGTAACATAGTAACTGATTCGTATATATAAGTGAGCGTTATCTTATTAATATGTAAATCATAATTATGCTAGTCAGACTCAATAGATCTAACGGGTGATATATATATATATATATATATATATATATATATATATATATATAGAAAGAGAGAGAGAGAGAGAGAGTAGGAATTGTGCTCTCAGAAAGAGAGGCCTCCATGCTCGATTTCGATGATGGAATTTTCGAATCGAGATCGCTCAAGACTTGATCTAACGTATTTAAAGCTTCTAAAAAATATTTTTTGCAATTTTTTGATATCATTTACCTAGTGATCGAAAGGTTTCAAAATCAATAATTTTTAATGGTTGATGTCTGGTTTTCAAGTTTAACGATGTAGAAGTATTCAAATCAGATAAAATTTTGATATAAAATTTTTTATACTATCTACAACAAAATCAATATTTACGATCAAAAATTTTAGTGCTATATCATCGTTTTTTATAGGATTTTTATTTTTGTTAAAAATTATCGATTTTGAATCCTTTCGATTGCTAGGTAAATGATATCGAAAAATCGCGAAAATTATTTTCTAGAAACTTCAAATATCTTAGATCAAGTCTAACGAGCCGATCATCGATTCGAGAGTCCTATTATCGAAAACGGCTAAAGAACACGAAGGCTCTTGTGCGCATATATATATATATATATATATATATATATAGAGTTGGTAGAATATATATATATATATATTTCCAAACTACGTCAAAAGCACAAAATGGTGGTGCTTTTGAGTTTTTAAACATTGATTGGAGAGATGTGGGGTTGAGATGATGGTGGTAGGTGGTGGTAGGTAGAATAGTATTTGATCTAAAAGCTATTATTAATTGGGGAGTAGATCTAAATTTAGAAAACTTAGAAGCACCATGAGATTGGTGTTAAAAGTATTCTAGTTAACCATATATATATATATATATAGTAGAGTGAATACTTTTAAACACCAATTCATTGATGCTTTTAAGTTTCTAGCCATTGGATCTACACTTACTAATATCCTTGGATCAAACATTTATTACCACTGCGCTATAAATCATCTCCCTTCATCTTTGCATCCAAGTTAAAAACTCAAAAGCACCGCCTTGGTGCTTTTGAGAGTATTCTAGCTCAACTCGTAGAGAGTTGAGCTAGAATACTCTCAAAAGCAGTGCTTTTGAGTTTCATTGGTTGGAGAGATGTAGGATTGAGATGATGGTGGTATTAATAAATGGTGGTAGGTGGTGGTAGGTGAAATAGTATTTGATCCAGGGATATTAGTAAAGCAAAGAGTAGATGCGCTAAAGAAAAAAAGGGGCAAATTACAGTTTTTAGAGTTTATATATATATATATATATATTTTTCCAAACTACGTAGACAAAAGTCACAAAAGGGTTATCCTTGGTATCTTTACTTGGAAAGGAAAGGGCAAAAAGTTTTTGGGGGACCATCCAAGTAATTGAGGTATAATTGGGGGTCCCCTGCATTATTCAAGGCACAAAGCGACAAAAAAAAAAGGAAGTGGACTAAGTGTTATTAATTACTTCTCAACGGTTAACCATGCTATAAACGGTTTATAGAGTATAATAAACCTACACGAATCATTTGATTTTTATTTTTCCTTTAAATTAGGCTATAAATGCATGTCCAATTACTTTGTAAGTTTTCAAGCTGGATTATGAGAACTAGCTTTTCTAAGATAAGTGAGCTTCAGTTACACCAATTACATCTATTTAAAGCTAAAAATATAAATCAATTAGGATTCGAATTTGAATCTCGAAAGACCAACCATGTTCTTCACATCTCGCATAATTACATATTTTATTTTATATATGTGATGCATATTTTATGTGATGCATATGTAGGACGAAGCCTATTCTCCAATCACTGTGATTTTTAAGAAAAAAATATCGTACTAACTATAATTTTACTCACACATTCTTAAATTGTATAATACATATATATATAAGAAAGATTGATACAAATTTTATATGAAATATATATAGCAAATTAATAACACTTCTTTCCTATTTACATTATTTTCTTTTTTTGTTTTACCTTTTTATTTCTTAAATTGGACTGTTGGGGCATTTTGGTGGATTAACCATTTCGCTCTGAGTAAGAATATTTATTCTTTGTTAGAGAGAGAAAAATAACAAGTTATCGGTTTTGTTCATTATTTTTATAAAAAAAAAGGGCTAAAAATATGAAGTAATTAAATTTCAAATTTGAAATTGCGGATATTAGCCATCGAACTCTTAACTAACTATGTTAGATCCTATTAGTAGAAGTTGAAATATTTATTAACATATAATATGAATTTTTATTATACTGGTGATATATTTGCACGGCTACATAATCTATACTTACGAACTCAAATCTCTCTATGTTGCAAGTTATAATAGTATTGAGAATTTTTTTTCTTTTTCTTTTTGAGAAATAGATAGCACGCTACCCGCTTCGTTTATTTCGCTAAGAAATAAACTTAACTAAAAATATGAATGAACTAGAATTTGAATTTGGATCTCGAATACCAATCATCAAGCTCTTTGTCATTTACTCTAGGGACGGCCGGTAGTATTGAGAAATTATCAACCCATCCAAGTCCTTTACCACTTGATTTAGAACGGTTGGTTTCTTAGAAGACTAATGTTGAAAATACTTTTTTTACGTTTAAACCTATTTCAAATATACTCTTAGAGTTAAAATCTGTTAATAAACTTTATTATTTTTATAAAATTATTATTTTGCCATTTCAAATATATCCTTCTATAAGTATCGATTTTTTAAGTTAGGGACACAAAAAGTATTTTACTTTTTGGTATTTTCAAATATTCCATTTTATTATTTCAAATGGTTTTTTTTTTTTAACTGTGATATATATTTAACTCATATTTAATCAAAGCTAACATGCAAATATATTGAAAAGAAAAAAAAAAGTAAATAAAATATTTTTAAAATTTTAAAAAAGTCCTTATAAGTTAAAAAATATTATATATTAAAAAAAATAAAAGATTAATTTATTTTTGATGAGGCAGTGAAACTGTGATACAGTGTGTATACTCCTGATCTAGAGGAGCATCTCCCCTAATTATTCTCATCTACTGCTTCCCCTGTACCACCACCTCCTCTGTTGAGGGACATAATCTTTTATTATATTTTGGTACCACCTTGTCAGAAACAGTACACTTGTTCATGTGGGCGATCATGTAATTATGACAAACTTTTTTATTTTTTATTATTTTTTTAAAGCAGTAGCGCATTAGCGCCGGGTCATGCGATCGCGCGCGCGCGGACCCGGTTACTCTTAACGGCGGTTACTGTTACCGTTCCAGCGCGCCCGGAACCGTTTGGCTGCGTAAATAGTAGTGTCGTACGTACGTACGTACGTATATCCCCCCAACATAATCATATTTCTCGTTTTTTTTTTAATTTATTCCTCTTAATTGTTACTTCCTATGTCGTTGTACTAAGTAGTAACCCCACCATTTGAACGGAGAAAAAAAAAAATTAAAAAATTTCACTTTCTTATGTGAATTAAATTTAAAAATAAGCGAAAGAGAAAAATATTAAAAAAAAAAGACTACTCCTTCTCTCGCACATCCAAATAAAATAATATATATTATTTGAATGGTATAAAATATAGCTAACAAATTCAATTTTAGTTTTGAGTTACTATAATGATATAGCTTTTGGCCCTTTTACGAATTGAATTCTAGCTTCGTCTCTGCGTGATATAGATTATATTCAACGGTGCAAAACGTCGATTTATAAATTTTCATCATTAAAAATAAATTGATGACAATAAAATATATTTGCTATCGATAATATTTCAGCTTAACTTTTTATAAGCGTACTCTAATTTATCCCTTAATTAAAATATCTTATATGCAATTTACAAGCTATATATTCGTTTTTCCACCCCTAAAAATTTGGACAGGTGGGGGAGCACGGGGTACAGTGACTGGTAAATCCAGTCCAAACAACGGACATTTTCAGGCGCCGTATACGAACGGTTGTGGAGAACCCACGTGTCCTGTGCCCTCTTTCCGGTATACACTTCGACGTCCCAGATATTCTTAACGGCGCCGTTACGGAATCTTCTCGGCGTTAACGGAAAAGCCCATTCCGTCCCCCTTAAAACCGTGACAGCGCCGTCACAAGTCACAACCACAGAGTGAGTGCGTGAGAGAGAGAGAGAGAGAGAGAGAGAGAGAGTGCGTGAGGAAATACCTGCGGTTACTGAGGCGACGCAAATGGTGGGGGTGAGGACGAGAGCTAAAACCCTAGCAATGGCGGCGGCAGCGGTGGAGGAGAAGGCGAGATCGAGGAGGAGGAAGAAGAAGAACCCGTCGGAAACCGGAGCGGAGCTGCGTATCTCGTATCTGCAGCTCCGTAGCCGGAGAGTGGTGATGAAGCCGCCGCCGCGGGTAAAGGCGAGATCGGCGCCGAATTCTATTCTGCGGCGCCGCCCGAGCCTCGATCTCGACACTGCCTCTTGTGGAGTGGGTCGGGAGGAGGAGGAGCCATCGCAATTCGGAGAATTCGACCCCCGCCGCAGCGGAGGAGGAAGGTTAGAAGCTTCTGTTTTAAAATATACTTCATCTTGCACATGCCGGTAAATTCTACATACATTCGCATTTCAATTTCCGTAGGAAAGAGACGACAATTTCGAACATCCGAATAAACGAATCCACGACGAGATCGGCGGTTGAGACGGTACCGCCAGAGACCGAGATCGAGGAGTTCTTCATGGCAGCAGAGCGAGCTGAGCGGAGTCGATTCGCCGACAAGTAAGCTCACGTCGTCTCCACATTCTACGAACACACGCACATATTAAATATAATCAATTTAAAAATTTTAGAAATTTTTTAAAAAAATATTCAAATTGGCTAAGGCGCGTCTCCTCGCAGGTACAACTACGACATCATCAACGACGCTCCATTAGAGGGGCGCTATGAATGGGGGTTCGAGTAGCTAGTAATCGCATGAACCACTCAATTATGCTTAATTTAGACTATAATTGCTCCAATTTTTCTTTAATTTGGGGATTTGGTGTACATATCCCAATGCTCGATGATCCTTTTGTTCCGTCACTATCTCTTTTTTTTTTTCTTTTTTTCTTTTTTTTTCTCTTCCCTTCTCTGTACGAAACCATCAGGAGAAGCTTCTCCTTCAGTAAAAACCGCTAATTTCGTCCATTTCCTCTCGGAATTACTGTTTCATTTATTGTTTCTAATTTTAAACCATCAAAGGGGTTTTTTTATTTCGGCTTTACCCATCCATTTACTGCTAATAATTAGGGGTTTTTTTTGGATGTATTCGTTCGCGACAAGGGGGTTAATTGTGGTGGTCCAAGAATTAAATTAAACGCTTCTTTATATACTTAAATATTTAGCAACATTACAAATGTTTTTAAATAGTCATAGAAAACTAATGTCTAAAGTGAACAATTCTAGATTTTTTTAACTTATTAAATTCATTTAAATTATAAATATTTTAACCTAACAAACAATAAATAAATAAAAATTAATTAAATATATGAATTAAAAGTTTTAAAATTTTTTAGAGTATTTATAAAATTTTATCCATTAGACTTTCGATCTAATAGTTAAAATTTTATATACAAACGAATTTTTTTATAATTAAGCTCGCATTTATATTTTTATTTTGCTTAAAAATTAAATAATAAAAATATATATTATATATAATTATTTATTTATATATAAAAATATAAATTAAATAAATTATATATATATATATATATATATATATATATATATATATATATATATATATATATATATATATATATATATATATAAATGATTTATTAATGACGACTAACTCGATTAGTAAGTTTTTTTACCCTTGATTAACCCCTTTGATTAATTTTACCCGTTAGATTATACTATTCAACCAACCACCCACTCAACCCTGTGGGCCCACATCATCTTAAATAAGACATCTTTTAATCCAAGGATAGAAAACTTACTAAAGACCAAGTCATCATGCTATTAATAGTATTCCATTTAGTTCTATATATATATATATATATATATATATATATATATATATATATATATATATATATATATATATATATATATATAAATATTTTTATATCGCATTATGAAACTAACCAAGCGACCTCATGCATTAGAATCTTTTATGTAGTATTAAAATTAAAAATTGTCGTTTCGGCTTTTACTTAAACGAGCGATTAATTAAGAGAGATCTCAAGATTTTTTGAATACCCATTTGAACAACGAGTTTACACCCCTACTTATACATAACAACATAATAAATATAATAATAATATATATATGAATTTTTTACTCCATGCACCACTTGTGGGTTATCGTATGTACACGTGGCAGTGGTTGCCTTGGATCCGGTGCACCATTAATGGTGGGCCAGAGTCACTTGCTCAGGTGTAGTGAGGAAGGAATGTCACCGTAATAGTAGTTCACAGTCCTTTCTTTTTGGCCCCACCAGCAAGCCATGAACAGTATTTTCGGATGAATTTTAATTCACTTTTACGTAATTTAATATTTTTTTTATTTATTTTGACACACTGTGATAGTTAATTATTCTATCATTTTTTAAAATTATAAAAATTTATTTTTAAATATGATAAAATATAATAAATTTTACAAATCATGTGACTGTAAAATACTAAACTTAATTTGCTACCTAGTTATGTTACATTCAGAATGCAGTAACTCGCAACAGCGACTCTTGAGAGATTTTAATTTTGAGAATACGCAGCACTCTTTATATATATATATGTAGAATAGTTGCGCAAGTTCTTTGCTATGGCAAAAATGAGTACATTTCATACATGATTTTATGTTTATCTGCAATCTGCTATATATGCTTGTTGTATGCTTTGTTATGCATGGATCTTTACTATGAATGTATGGCATTGAAGTGTCGCCGTACATTTTGCTTCAAAATGTAGCTGAATGTGTGCGACTGTAACTTTATCTGAAGATCATGCTCTCTGTTTTTAAATAATTCTTACCAGCTAGAAAGATCCAAAGATCTGCTTGTGATACGTGACAAAATTTCGTGCATGATTCAAATCTTATGATTCTTTAATATCGTATGGTTCACAATAAAAAGGTACAAAAAAAAAGAACGGCTAAAAATACTCCCGAAAAAAGGATCAGAATTGGTGATATAATTGTTAAAATTTTTTTTTTTACCGGATGTACTCATCTTGATCTTGGCAGTGAAAGAGAAGTTATTAAATTTTCAGTTAATTAATTTGGATGGCTCTATCGAATCCGGATGGTTCCGTCAAATTTAATCACTTTCTAGTAGAACGCAAAAGAATCACTGACTTAAAGCGACACTAGACTTACTCATCTTTTTCTAACCTTTTCCTCTTTACCTCCTTTTCCCTTTTTGGCCTTGTCTGTTATTTTTTGCGTTTTCGGAGGCCTAAGCTGTTTTTATTTCTGTATGCTCAATTCATTTTACTTAATGAATGAGAACAAACAAAAGGTCATAAAAAATAAAAGAGTATCAATATTTTTTATTTTATTTTTTAAGTTGAGGGGTGAAATTCAAAATGGCTTATACTTGAGACGCTTTCCTTCCATTGTTACTCATAAACGGACAAAAGAAAAAGAAAAAGAAAAAAAAAAAGAAATCCTTCCTTAATGGTCCTGGACAAAACGGGCCCGATCCAGTAAATTGGGCCGGGTTGGTGGTACGCTTTGCTGTTGTTTTACTCCGCGCGGCCCCTACCCCTTACGGATCGGATTTTGCTCATTTCATCGTTCGAACAAACTAACCCGAACCCGAACTAATAAAAAAAGCGTCGGTCCGGGTTCGGGTCACGATTTCATCAATCCGAGAGTATTGGGTCGGTTCAGGAAGCGGTTCGCAACCCGAACCGAAAAGGATCCCCGCGCGCGGGTGCTGGGTCCCGAATAAAAGGCGCGGGAAAAAAACATCGAAACACACCGTTCGCCTCCAACTTCTAATTAGTGTTCAGTAGCGAAGCGAGTGATCCTCTCGCAACCCTAATTCATGGCTTCTAGCGGCGGCGATCGAGCGTTACGCACGTCGGCGGCGGCGGCGTCGGCGGCGGCGGCGGAGGAGATGGAGGAGGGAGGGGAAGAGGAGTTTGGGTTCTCGAGGAACTACTTCTTGGCGAAGGAGATAGGCTCCGCTTCCGGGAAGAGATCGGCCGCGCGCAAGCTATCCGACATCGATCTCGTCGATGAGCAGGTTCTGTTGTACACAAATCCTCTAAAAGCCCTAATTTTGTACTGTAATTAGAGTTGAATTATCATAAATGTAATCAAATTTGGTAATAACCTCATTGAGAAGCTGATTGAGTGATCAATTTTTTAATACTCTTGTTAAATACATTTCTGGATCCTTCGCTGAGGTCAATGTTTTCGTGGTCGACGCTTTAATCGATTGGATTCCTGCATTATGTTCTGATGGTTTAAAATCGATCTTTTGGGTAACACTTTTTAGTGGTGGTGGTAGCATAATTTGGTCTGAGCCTTACTCGCATTGTTGTTAGAATTCGACTTCTCACTGCAGGTATTGCGAACATCGCTAGCCGGAATCGCCACAAAACACGAGAAAGAGATAAAGGCTTTATTGAAAAGATACAAGGACCTGTATCCTAGGTGGCTGTTTGAGCTAAGGTGTGTATGCCTCTATTTGTGAAGTTCATATTGTACTCAAAAAGTTTTTTTTTTTTTTCTTGTAAAAAAAATGTACTTGAAATGGTCCTGTTTCATTAGCCTCCATTTCTGTTACTATTTATTAACTTTTTCTCCAACTGGCAATTTCAGAAATGCAGGAACAAAATTCAATTCCAAAATCATATGTCAAAATTTCCCTTTGATTCTCTACCTTATGGGGCACTTGTTCCAATGATTTTCACTCGGGAGACAGAGCTTTATTTTGTCTTCGTAGCTAGAGTTAGATGCTAGCTTGACGTGAATCATGACGGTTTTTTTTTTTTTCTGAAGCCACTAATAATAAAAGTAATATCTTGTCATTTTTGCAGGTGTGGTTTTGGCCTCTTAATGTATGGATTTGGTTCTAAGAAGGTCTTGCTTGAAGATTTTGCTTCAGCGGCCTTAACAGAACACGGTGTAATTGTTATTAATGGCTATCTTCCATCCGTCAACATAAAACAAGTATAATTTCCTACTCTTTAAATGTATCCTATAATTTTTTTTTTTTGGATTTTTTGTTATGTTCAACAGTTTTATTATGCTTTATTTTCTTATAAATGCTATCTTGTTTTCTCGGTTTCTTAAAGCTTGTTTGTTTCGCTTAATTATCTATCTTAGCTAAATAGCATGCGTATTATTAACTTGTCTACCCGTTTCTTTCTGAGGTCTATAGGTCGTTAGTATGTTACACCAATAGAAGTAATAGTTTAATAACATAATGTTAACAGAACTATTACCTCCTATTCTCTTTCTAATTTTCTTCTTCTCAGGTTTTGATTACGATGGTTGAAGTTCTATGGGACCAACTGAAAGCTAATAGGAAGTGTCCTCCGAACAAGTCCAAAATGCAACTCCCTACTAGTTCCCAGACTATAGATGATATTCTATCATTTTTGGACAGCCAGATCTCAACTGATAACGATGACTTTATATGCATTCTGATTCACAATATTGACGGACCTGCTTTGCGAGATTCTGAAACTCAACAGCATCTTGCGCGGATCGCTTGTTGTTCTCATGTTCGTATTGTTGCATCAATTGACCATGTGAATGCACCTCTATGTAAGTTCTATGCTGTTTAATTGGTATTTAATTTCTTTTATCATGTAAAGTGAAAAAAAAAATTGTGGTAGATGTACGTTACATTTCTAGGATCTGTCTATCAAATATTGTGATGTATATAAATGGTTAGCCCTTATTGGATATATCTCAATTAAAATGGTATATTACCAGTGTGGGATAAGAAGATGGTTCACACACAATTCAAGTGGTGCTGGTATCATGTCCCAACCTTTGCGCCTTACAAGGTGGAAGGGACCTTCTTTCCATTGATTCTTGCTAGTGGGGGAAACGCTCAAACTACAAATACTGCCTTAGTAGTCCTACAGAGTTTGACTCCAAATGCTCAGAGTGTTTTCAAGGTTCTAGCAGAATATCAGTTGGCCAGCGAAAAAGAGGAAGGCAAGCCTCTACTTTGTATTTGCTATCTCCTCTTTAACTGCCTGTATCTTATGCGAGTGTTCTTCTTTCTCAGGTATGCCCATTAGCACTCTGTACACAAAGTGCCGCGAGCGCTTTCTTGTCAGCAGTCAGGTAACATTAAACTCCCACCTAACAGAGTTCAAAGATCATGAATTAGTGAAAATAAGGAGGCACTCGGATGGGCAAGATTGTCTGTACATTCCTCTTTCCACTGAGGCGCTTGAGAAGTTGTTACAGGAGCTGGTTTGAGATATTTTGTTCGGAATCGCTTTTTATCCACTTTTGATAACTTTTTATTTGTTGTTGTTGTTGTTTCTTCTCGTTCTCTAATCATCTCTTGTCGAGTCAAAACATTGATAAAGGGGTCTCACATTGGACCACAGTGCTTACTCGACCTTCATTTTTTCTCTTACCCTCCTTTGTCGTTATTTTCTCTCTTACCCTCTTCAAGCTACCAACCTCTCCAATGTATTGCACCGCTTCCTTTTTTGCTCTTAGCTTTTCGATTTTTTCACCTCTCTTGGTATAGGAAATCTTTTAATTGTGTTATATTTTGATGGAAAACAAACCCCAAATCTGTAAGACCTGTTGACAGTTCATGCTTTGACTTTCCAGTATACCTCATTTTTTTTAATTTTTTTTCTTTTTACTTGCGGCTTTACAGATTGTACTGTGGCCTCATGTCGCTAGTTCATAAGAAACAGAAAGTGGCTCCATTACTTGCTAGCACCTATAAAACAAACTCGTACAACATTACCACTTATATTATTAATGTTTCTCATGAGAGGTTGCTCTTAACTTGATAGGTGCACATGGTACATGTTGCAGCAATGTTTAGATGTTTCTCTTTGCTTTTAACAGTTGTTAATTGGGTGAAATTGCATTTATTATAGCTTGACTAATATTAGGTTTTTGTTTCTCTGCAAAGTATTCCATGTGTTCACATTGTATATGCTTCTCAACTGTAGGTGTACATTAGCAAAGAAAGCAATGGATACTAGTATAAGATAGGCCATTCCTTGTACATGTGTAATTTGGCACCGCCATTAGCATTGATATTAATGCTGTTGAGTTGGTTGCACCTCACTTGCTTAATAAATGAGTTACTGATACATGCCAAAAGGTGAGGGAGACATTAGAATGCATTGAGAATGGAAAGAAAAAAGAAAATAAAAAATCTTCTTAGTTACAGGAGGAAAATATTTCATTCAAGTTGATACTAGATTTTTGGCACTTGTCGACACATGATTGATACATGATTGACAACCTTTTAGATGTTTGTCTATTGCCATGAATAGGTTTGGAAAACAACTTAATAGTTACATCTAATATTTATGCAGCTTCATATAATGTGTTTGCTTAATAGCTCTCCTCAGACCCTAATGACCATGAGGCACATACATAAATACTAGTATAGCTTGCTTTAAATTTCGGTTTTCTTTAATGAGCATGCTTTCCTACATGTTTAATTATGAAACAAGTATTAGTGTCTCATGAGTTATATATGCAATATGGGTTTGCGTAACGCAAAGTCCTCTGCAGTCACCTGCATCACCAGATGCAGTAGCACATCACAATTATTAATAAGAAACTTGTTTTTGCATACAACACTTGATATATCTGTTGTGCCAAAATTTAATGATTTTCTTTTCTAGTGAGATGGCACACGTATCGCAGGTTGCATTCTATAAGAATTGGTTTATTTTACCAAAAGTTAAGCATCAGCAATGTTCTTTTTTTTTCATGGTTACGTTAGAATATCATTTAAAATTATAACATGATAACTGTGTTCAAATTCTCAAAGTATCTTTTTCTCTTCTTCTTTTTTTTTCCCCAATTTTGATAATATGAGGCATTGACTATTGACAAGCACTGTGATTTAAAGCAGCTTTATGTGCTACTGATTTAGCAAGTACTCAAGCCAATATTAGTTGAAATGTGCAAATCATGGTATCTGAGTATGAATATGACAGATATGATAAACTATGTATTCTGATCAAGCAAACAGATGCTTCAGAGACCCCATCTATGAAAGGTACATTTATATGTTCTTTATTTTAGCTTGGTTAATTAACTAATGGTTAATTAACAGTAATTGCGTTGTGAAGAAACTAATTGGCTAAGCACTTAGCTGCATCTTATTCAGATCCCACCTAGGAGGAAACACACATGGCTCAAAGGTATGTTACTATGAACTGATTATATAAATATTAGAAAATATTGTTCTCTTTTTGGACATTTTCAGTAAAAATTCGGTATGAGTATAATATACGTAAAATTTATTTTCTAATTTTAAAATTCGTTAAAAAAACCGGTCTAAAAAACGAATTCGGTATAAAATATAAGATAATCTATATTTAAAAATAAAAATTATAAGTTTTTTCTTCATATTTTCAATAATTTGGGAATAATTTGTGAATTATTCACGAATTATTCTACTAAAATTTTTGAATAATTCTTTTTTTTTTTTTGAAAAAAAATTGTAAACAGACTGCTTAATTTGGATTTTTAATAATTCGTGAATTAACTAATAAAGTTAGAAACTAATGCATTTAAGTAAAATCTTACGAGGACCAACGTGTAATAACCGAATAACGCAAGGACAACTTGGATTTTCTCATGTACCAATAAATGCACAAAAGAAAAAAAATGTGCGTAGAGCACAAGGAATAGCTATGTCATAAAAATTAGATGTCACATTAAATTATCATAAAAGTGGTTGCGATAGTTATGATGCTTTTTAGATTAAAAAGTATATATATATATATATATATATATATATATATATATATATATATATATATATATATATATATATATATATATATATATATATATATATAGCGTCTTTATTATTTAGAAATAAACTTTGAAAATATAAATCAATTAGGATTCGAACTTAAGTCTGGGATATCATTATCAAATCCTTTTACACGTGTGTGTGTATATATATATATATATATATATATATATATATATATATATATATATATATATATATATATACATTTTATTATTAATAGCAAAATTTTATTATTCTTTATCGATTTTTTAACGCTGGATCATTTCTTATTATTATTTCTAACCATTGGATTAAATCTTATAACCACTCAACCCTAGGGGAATACTCAACGCTATCTAATAATGACTCTAAATTTTTTTACTACTTAATAATATTATATTAATATATATATATATATATATATATATATATATATATATATATATATATATATATATAGAAATTACTATACTTTTATGAGTATAGAGGCTCTTTGTACTCATAACTTTTTGGCCATTTGATCCACCCTTTAATCATTTTTACGTTAGATTATACTTATTCAACCAACCACCTACTCAACCCTAGGGGGCCCACTATCAATCTAACCGTAATCACTCTCATCCTAAATCACATTTTTTCATCTCAATATTTAAAAAGTTATGAGTACGATGGCTCCAATACTCATAATAATAGTATAAGTATAGTAAGTATAATATATATATATATATATATATATATATATATATATATATATATATATTCGTTTTTTTGTAAGTAGAAAATTTTTAAAAGCAATGCATGCATTGTCAATAAACTACAATTATATTTCATTGCAAAACTAATACAAGAAAAGAGGCTTTGAAGGGGGAAAAAAAAAAAATTTTATCAACTCAAGTGTCCTTCACGAACCAAAACGTCAATTTCAGCTTTAATGCTGTTTTCTAAAAGCTAAGTTGAAATCGGGTGGCAATTTGAATTGATGGGTTATATATTTAATATGTAATCTACCTTTTTGAAGAAATTTGAAAATTAACACTAATTATTTATAACTCGACTTTGAATGTGTGAAAGAAAATAATATTTATTTTATAACCGTGTTTGTTTTATAATCATGATATGATGTATTATTTTATGGATTAGATGGTTTATTGTCATATTATTTTTTGATTTTTCTCAGCAAATGTCTCTCAAATTGCTACTACGAACTACAAAGCAGTATTTTGAGTTTTAGTATTGAGCAATTTTTAGTTTTTTTGTGTATCTGACCTAAAATTTTTGAATTGACGCTTTCATGAAAAGATAACATAATTACACAAATTTTATAAGATTCAAATTTGACACTATAAATAACAATTATCACATTTTTATCCATACTCCGTAGCTACAGTTTCTTATAGATGGTATTTCTTTTATATTAAAATAAGCGAGCGTACAAGCTAGAATATTTTTGAAAATATTAATTCTTGTGCTTCTAAATTTCTAGCCTTTGAATCTATTCCTTTATTATTAATAACTTTTGAATCGAATATTATTTCAACTATCACCATCTATCATCGTCATTATCTTAATCTCACATTTTTTCATATAATGGTTAAAAATTCAAAAGCACCACCGTCGTAGCGTTTTTGAGAGTATTTTAGTTCAACTCTGTATACATATATGTAGCAATCGGAAGCGCGCGCGTGTATATACCAACAGAAAAAAAAAGAAAAAAAAAGAAAAAGCTAAAAGGAAACTAAAATAAATTGAAACAAGAAACCTATATATAATGTTATGGCCCATTGGATTGCGTTGAGAAACCACCAGTGGTTTCTCATGCTCTGCCTGTATTATATTTGTGTCATATCATCAGTAATAAACAAATTATATTTTTCTTCTTAAAAGTAGAGTAAAAAAAATATTATTAACGAGCTCAGATCAAATAATTTTTAAAAATTGTGTAATAAAATAAAAAATTTGAAACTTTGGATAGCTACGCTCATAATAATCTATAGTTCAGATAAGTTAATACCATCTTCTTGGTCATACACTTTCTCACTTTAATACATTGTAGTTTAAAATGTATAATTTAGTGCTTTATGTGATTTTATTTTTATTTTTTTATTATCAATTTTATTAATATTTTTTCGTTAAATCAGTGATAAAATTAAAACTAAAGCGTCACTAAAGTGAATATTCGATAAGCACAGATAGGGTATACGAAGTTTTTTTATATATAATTTAACGAAATATTAACGAAAAAACTATCGAAAAGACAAAAATAAAACTATGACACTATCTAAATACACTTTAAAATTTTAAATCATAGTAGAATATTAAAATGAAAAAGTGTAAAACTATATGGGTGGTATTTGAAGTTTATCTTTTATTTTAAATAAATAGGTAGCATTGATTTTTTTTTTTTAAAAACCTTCATGTGCCTAAATCTTGTGATTAGTGTGGAAATATAAAAAGTTAAATCGGCGCACGCTAGTACATCGACAATATCTGGCGCATTTTAGCATCACTAGTTAAGGGGGCCGGTGTTGAGAGAGAGAGAGAGAGGGCGCGTGTTAGAGAGAGAGAGGGCGTGTGTTAGAGAGAGAGAGAGAGAGAGAGAGAGAGGAGATGGGATCATAGTTAGCAAAACCCTAGCCCTAGGATCTCGGATCCTCGTGGATTGGTGGAGGAGATGTGGGGGCGACTGTGCTGGGGGAGGAAGGACGGGGAGGTGGGAATCGTGGTGGTGTTCGCGTGGCTCGCGAGCGAGGAGAGGCACCTCGATCCCTACCTCGACCTCTACTCCGCTCTCGGATGGAGCTCCCTCGTTTGCCACTGCGATTTCCTCACTCTGTAAGCACCGATCACTCCTTTTCGCCGCAAAATTTGGTGGTTTCTGTGTGGTTTCGGATGCGTCCAATTGGAATTGTGTGTTGGGGGAGAGCTCTAGATTGTGTGGAGACCGTAAGTTTTTAGTTCGAATTGTAACAAAAAGAACATAAGTATTATTTAGAGCGGATTGAACTCTTGTTTGATGTTGTAAGTTAAAAAAAGGAGCAACTTTGTTGTTTATTATTATGTGGGAATTGTGAATGAACATTCGTTGGGAATTTGATTGCTTTTGTTCCTGTTTCTAGGTGTGAAGAAATTCTAGTTTTTTCCTTTTTCACTTTTGAATGCTTAAAGACTCTCTTTGTTAAAAAATGATCTTTTATACCTTTCGTTTGGGAATAGAATTAGTAGAAAGAAACGCAACTGATCCTGAGAAGAAGAGATTGTTGTTGGCTATTTATTATTGGGCTAAAATAGGTTCAATTTCCTGCCCCACGATAATAGGGCTGGAGACTAAAAAATTGAGTTGGGTGAGTCTAATAAGTTGAGTGGATCTGTGGGTTACAAGAGACTGCAGTAAGAGGCCCAACAAAAGGCTTAAGTGCGATGGGTTGAGTCAGGTTGAAGCCCATGAGCGCTAAGTTGAACCCTTAAGTGCGATGAGTGCGCCTTTCATATCAGTACGTGCTTTTAGAATAGTTGCTAGCACTTACGATCCACATTTGTGTGCTTCTCCAAATTATTTGAGGAAAAGAAAAAAAATATCCTACAGTGGGTTTGTAGTAAACATATAGCTCTATAGGATTTGTTTTGTGGCAAATTTAAAACCTTGTAAATTAGATAAGTTTTCGACCAGAGATTGTATAACTTTACAATATCTGTCATCAGAGACAAGTGGATAGCTGTTCTAGTTTTATTTCTTTGTACAATCGTATAATGGTTAGCCAATATATTGAAATTGCCTTATAACCTGCAACAGAGAACATCTTTATGCACTTCGTGTGTCCCCATAATCGCATTTTTTTTTCTTCTTCACCTGGTTTATGCATCTGTTATTTAATGGAGGATTTTGTTTGAATATAGACGATTGAATTAGTTGCTTTCAATCATATACCTGCCCTGTCAAAGGTGAGTGGTAACCATAAAGAGGTTGAGCATGGTGTTAAAGATGTTCCTATATTTCTCTTCCTATATTTGCTAGATTGTAATTACTTAGCTTCATAAGGTAATTATGAGGTCTGAGTATCAAAAGAAATGACTTTGTCGAGAAACCTATTGTTACAAAAATTCAAAAGAACCGACACGTTTTTTGTTATAAGGTATCCTGGCAAGCTCTTTCATTTCTATATAGATCATTGAAGAACATGTGTTCGCTCTTCTTATCATGCTAAGTTAATCTTTAATTTCATAAAAATGGTTTTAGCTTGCACATCGAAAAGAATTTTCCGGTTTATCTCATATGTGAATATTTATCCAGGTTTTCCCTGAGAAGGCTACGGCGCTAGCTGACGGTGTTCTTAAAGAGCTTAGTAAGGTCAGTACATGCCTAGGGTTCTAATGCCTTGGTGTCAATTTCATGGAATAAACTTTGTTCATCATCATTTTTTGTAATTACAGGAATTAAAAGTTAGATCATTACCTGTCGTACTCGCACCCTTTTCTGGGGATCAAAAGGTTGCATGTATAAAGTCATTCAGGTCTGTTTTTCAATTCATTGTGTTGATGTGCTCTGAGTTTTACTTTTGCTTCTCATTTCTTCCAAGTAACTCTCAATTAGCAATAAATAACATATTTATTTTCCCTTTCCGCCAGTTGATTTATGGAAAACGTGAAGGGCAACTTAATCCGGTATGCTAATTTTCCTTTATGACCTACCTTTTAACTCCACTTTTACTTGTCATTTTTGGATATCTATTTTAGCAATTGCTGATCCTTATTTCTAAGGCTTCTGTAGTTTACTGATCGGAAATCTATTCTTTTTCTACGCCTCGAAGGATCAATATAAGCTGGTAAGAGACTGCGTATGTGGCCAGATATATGATTCCGGTCCAGTAGACTTTACCAGTGATATGGGTACACGATTTGCTCTTCACCCAACTGTACTCAAGATGTCTCAACCTCCAAGAATTATTTCATGGATGGTAAAAGCCTTTGCTTCAGGTCTCGACACACTCTTCATAAGCAGATTTGAAGCACAGCGTGCTGAGTTTTGGCAAACTCTGTACTCGTCAGTTGTAAGGCTCTCTCCTACTCGCTAATGCAAATTTTTGTGCTATGCTTGCTTTTGTCTATACTTAGTGTTTTTGCGCTGCAATTTATACAACACCTATCCATATTTCCAGAATGTGGGCCCGATTCTTATATTATGTTCGGAGGACGATGAGCTTGCACCGTATGCAGTTGTTTATAATTTTGCTCAGCATTTGCTAGAGCAGGGAGGGTTGGTTAACCTAGTGAGATGGGGCAGCTCTCCTCATGTAGGTATGTTCTTAACTGATCATAATTAATCCCTAATATTTTTGATAGATAGAAAGTTCTTTTGTATGTCCTGAGGTTTTTGATGATGAACGCCAACGGTTATTAACTAAATAAGTGACACTTGATTGATAAGTTATTAGATTTCAACGACTGCTGCTTGAGCATCAAGTGAACTAAAATGATGATTATAGAACTCCAATTGAAATTGGGGCATGCGGGCTCTAGAAGTATCACCTTTTCACTTATTTCTTTTAATTACAGTTAGAGCAGTTAAAAAGTCACGCTAATCTATGTGGGTTATTAAATTGGACGCCTTTTTATAAATGGTGCTTTCTGTCCCGTCAACTTTTTGATGCATTAATAAATTGGTTATAGCTTTCAGTTGTTAATCATCAATCCGGGTGCTGTACAACGATTTTTCCCCATTTTCCTCTTGACTATCTCCATATGATTTAGATTGCTCCCGTACACTGTCTAGGTCATTACAAGAATCATCCAGATGGATACAGAACTGCCGTTGCCGACCTCCTTAGCAGTGCTGCGATAACTTACTTCAAGAGAAGAAGGCAACATTTCAGCGGCAATTCAACGGTCATGGCAGATCCTTGTAATAGAATACCGGAATCCGTTTGCGATCTTCACACAGCTGCAGTGAACTCGAATGAGAGCCTCAAAAGAGTTGCTACCGATCCAACCGATCATTTCTTTCTACCAAGCTCTATGGAGTACAACGAGAACCAAGAAGAGCCCAAAGATGAGCTATTCCACATGCCTAGCATCAATCCCCACGGGGTTTTGAGTCAAATCCTTTTCGACGTTTGTGTTCAAGAACATAGAAGGGTGGGACATAAAACATGCGGCTTCCATAAACGGAAGGCAGAGATTTGGTTCTTCTAGGCAGAGTCCTCTGAATCCGGTGAAATGCATTCGGCGATCGAGATTATAGAGTTTTGATTCGAGTAGAATGTGAAGAGACCAGAGCAGGACATTCTGCAGGACTTCCATGATAAGTATATATATGTATGATGTGAATCCTGGAGATGATCAATGAGAGGCGTATGTGGAATAAGAAATAAACCTTTCTCATTGTGTTTCCTTTTTGCCCTTTGAGATGTAGTGTAAAATGAGAGGAAGTGTTTCCTTCTTTTGAGTGCTTGTGTGAGAGGAGTTATCTGTGTAATATGTATATATATGCTTTAAAATTTAACCAAAGCTTAACATATAATTCTGTTGCTGGCGACTTTTGGGGAAAATTTGAAGTCGTAATTTTAGCAAGAGTAGATCTTATGTGCTATTAGGAGCACGGAGGCCTCCGTGCTCCTAAGCCTAAGCCATTTTCGATGATGGAGGCAAATCGACGATCGGTTTCGTTAAACTTGATCTAGCATATTTGAAGTTTCTAAAAAATAGTTTTGCGATTTTTCGATATCATTTATCTAGCAATCGAAAGGATTCAAAATTAATAATTTTTAACGACTGAAAATGAAAATTCTATAAAAAGTGGTGATATAGTACTAAAATTTTTGATCAGAAATATTGATCTTGTTGTACATAGTATAAAAAATTTTGTATTAAAATTTTATCTGATTGAATATTTCTACAATCGTTAAACTTGAAAACAAGAAATATCTATTATTAAAAATTATTAATTTTGAATCATTTTGAGCACTAAGTAAATGATATCAAAAAATCGCAAAAATTATTTTCTAGAAACTTCAAATATGCTAGATCAAGTTTAACAGAATCGATCGTCGATCTCTAAGCCTTCATCATCGAACGCAGAGAGCACGGAAGCCTCCGTGCTCCTAATAGCACACAAGACCTACTCATTTTAGCAATATAGAAGTGGTGGAGTCCCTATAATAAATACCCTTATACCATGTTCGTATTTTAAAAAGAAAAAAAGTGTAAAATTTGATCCTATTTATTTTGTCGTAATCAAAACACACTAACTCCTACGACTTTTCGCAAAAATTTCTTTTAATATTAAGAGCTTGAGGTGGGTTGTAGTATAATATTTTTTATTACTTTAAACTTTTTCAATTTTGAAATGGACTGGGCCTGGCCCACAAAATAACGTCGAAATCCGGCCCAACCCACCGGGCCGAGAACATGCGCGTCAAATTTACTTTTCTACCCCTTATAGGAGTTGGAGCCCGGGACGCAGCAAACGGTTCCCTCGTACGCACCGCACTTTTCAAATTCCGTAGCCTAACGGTCGAAATGCCCGAGTTTATAAAGGAAACCCTAAACCCTAGGTCGTTCTCCCTCTCCGTTCCTCTTTCTCCCTCGTCGTCCTATCGACAATGGCGAAGAATCGAGCTTCGTCCTACGAGGAGGTTCGGCGGAGAACCCTAGAGGAGAACAAGAAGAAGATGGAGGAGCTCAACCTCCGCCACCTCTCCGTCCTCGTCCGCAAGGACGCAGCAACGCCGAAGCCCTCTCCGGTGGCGACTCGCCTCTTCTCCTCTCTCCTCCTCCTCCTCTCCATTGATTGATGCTCCTTTATTTAAAAATATGAGCTTTTTGATGAATCAGGCTAAGCAGAGGAAGCGGAGGGTTGAAGAAGAAGGGTGTTTTACCCCTCCGAGACGGTCTCCTCGGCTCGCCAACTTGCCGGATAGTGAGCTTAGTGAAGTATGATGCCTCATTTCTTCTCACTCTTTAAAAAAACTATGTTATTGGAGTTCTTTTGTTGTGATAATTGTTTGGTATATTGAAACCTCATGAATCATGAGCTTAAGGCCTGATTAGCATGCCTGGGTTCTCGCGCACAATGCTATTCTAAGTGGTAGATCTGTTTAAAAAAAAACGCTTGTAGTTTCTTTGTTAATATTCTGCAAAACAACTATCTACCGCAACAGAAGCAGAAGATTTGAATTAGAGCTCTACAGCTTTGGCCCAAAATCTCAATTCAGTTTCCTGTGCAGGCAAACCTTCCAATAATTTCGTTTGTCAAACACTTACTTTTGAATATAAAGAAGACTAAAAACACCCTTTGATAATAGCTTAAGCTTTTAGAGAAAATATCAGTTTCACATGTTATCGAAGCGAAGGGTCTCTGCGTAGAGTGTTGAATATGAAATATTAAAAGCACCGTTCTCTTATGTTTTGAGATTTTAGAGACATCAGCTATCTCATAGGAAGAAAGGCAAAACAGGTGCTCAGAAATGAGCTCCATCTCTTTTGATTAGCCACCGACTACCCGATGGTGTGACTTACAAGTAGCATTATATATGTGCTTGATATCTCCAAGATAACTCCACTTCGTATTTAGAATGGTGCTTGTGATGTAGATCTACTAACTCTATAATATTCGTTCTTTAATACTTGGATAGGTGTCCCTGCATACCAAGGAGAGACCTTCGAGGTTTGTGATCATACCTTACACTAGCTCTCTTAACTGGCCGCTTTCCCTTTCAATAAGAATAATTGTATATTTCCTCTCCTTATTGTTCGTAGGGTTCTCCAAAGAACTTACAGGCGTCTAAATTTCTCAGATCGACCGTATGCTTCCTATGAATCCAAGATTTCTGCACAAAGAAAAGCAGAAGAAGTTGAATCACAACTAGACCCTAACTTTCCTAGCTTTGTAAAATTAATGCTGTACTCACATGTTAACCGAGGATTCTCATTGGTATGTATAGAATGATCAGCTGTTATATAACAAAAAACTTATCCACCTTTTCCCTTTCTCTAGTTTAAGATGTGAATTTCTTTCATGCTAAGTTTGTTTTCGTCTTATTAAAACAGGGTCTTCCGAAGCACTTTTGTGACAGCTACCTTCCAAAGCACAGCACCACAATCACTTTAGTGGACGAAGAAGGGGATGAATTTGAAACTAATTACTTGGCATATAAGGGAGGATTAAGTGGTGGATGGCAAGGATTTTCTGTATTTCATGAGTTAATTGATGGCGATGCGTTAGTTTTTCAGTTAATTGAGCCCACAAAATTTAAGGTAACAATTTGTTTAATTCTAAAAAAAAAAAAGAAGCTAAATTTAAAGCTAAATAATTTGTCTTAATTCAATCGACTAAATTGTTATTTGCTTTTCAGATATATATAATTAGAGCAGGTGGATGTGATCAGCTAATGCCAAAAGAGATTTCCCTGGTAATTTTTCTCTCCTCCAATCCCTGACCCTCGAAAACGATAAATTTTATATTTGCTCCATCAACAGCATCGAATAACTAATCATGCAATGCACCATTATCCAGGTGCAGGTATGAAGCAAAATGGTGGAAGTACATGCCATTTTAACCCTTACTTTTTGTGAGCTATAGTTTAACCACATATCAATCTTAAGGAGCTCGTAATTAATGATTATTATCTACATCTATAGACAATTAATCTTTACATATATACTTGAATGAGTGTGTGGAATGTGGATCATGAATTTTGGGACTATTTTCATGATCAATTTTGGGACTATTTTCATGACAATTAATCATGCAATGTACCATTATGCAGGTGCAGGTATGAAGCAAAATGGTGGAAGTACATGCCATTTTAACCCTTACTTTTTGTGAGCCATATATAGTTTTAACCACATATCAATCTTAAGGAGCTCCTAATTAATGATTATTATCTACATCTATAGACAATTAATCTTTATATACTTGAATGAGTGTGTGGATCATGAATTTTGGGACTATTTTGATGATCTATTATTGCAGTTGAAACTTTAGATTGAAAGGAAATTTCTTACTTATGTCTCCTCATTAATTTCTGGCCCATTTATCTGTTGGATAGCAGTTGCATTTATGTAGTCTTAATGGCACATCAGTGGTGTTCTATTATTGCATGGGTACCAAAATTTTCATGTTCAACATATATATGCCTAACATTATCATGAATTTCCAATTTTCCATTTATAAAGCAATTATGCTAAATAAGTGCACAAATGGATCAAATATAATGGGTATAATAATATATAGTCAACAGAGTAAGGTTTATATCTGCAAATATATGTATTTAAGCCTACTTTAATTTGCGTATTTGTTAGATTGTGGTTGATATAATTAAAAAAAGGTTTAAACTATAAAAAAGAGATAAAAATAAGAGAGAGAGAGAGAGAGAGAGATTTGAACATGCAATAAAAAAATACACATTTTTCCATAAGATTTTCTAAATTAGGCTTTTGTTTCTTAAAATTAATTTATTGTTTTCATATAAAAATAAAAAAAAATTATGAAAACACCTGTGCGTGACGTGACACACAGGTTAAAGACTAGTTTTCTACATTCTAAAATCAACCATAGTAATCACCGGACAATCACCGATCGTTTTTAGAGTAAGTGGCAAAGAATTTGGTGGTTGGTATTCGAGATCCTAGTTCGAATCCTAGTTGATTTACATTTAAATTAAGTTTATTTCTAAACGAAATAAACGAAGCAGACAGCGTCTTCTATCTGTCTCTCAAAAAAAAAAAAAAAAAAAAATCACCAGACAATCAAATGACATAATATAACTAAACTTTAGGAAATAAAAGTCTCTTTTTTAAAACCTTTTTATAACATTTGAAAAATAAAATAAAATGCCTTCTATATGTATTCTCAAAAAAGGTACTTTTCCGAAATAATGATGAAAGAATATGCTTCACCAGATGCTCTCATTTAACCATTCTTGGCCATGGATACGCATCATACGCTACAGTTCCTTGCACAACTCAACTATCTTATCCAAGTAAATTTAGCAAGAACACCACTAAACATGATCTATTCTTTTTAAACTTTTTATTTTTAGAATTTTATAATTTTATGGTATTATTTATCTAACATTCATTCAGATGTTTCAAAATTTGACAACTTTTAAAAGGCTAATATAAAGTAAATTTAAGATCATTCGGCCATCGGACCAGTATTATTGAAGTATTATAAAATTTAGTTTTCACAATGTGACGTTTAAAACATCACTAGTTATTATTTAAAATGTCTTTAGATACAGAATTTGTTATAGTATAACGCAAATTTCAATTTCGAAATTTAATTGCTTTATATTTGTAGTAAAATTTATTCTTTTAATAAAGAATGAAGCGATAACACGCCACCAATCACTCAAAAGATAGAAAAAAAAAAGAAGAAGAAAAGATTAATTTGAAGCCTATATGCAGCTTTAAATAAAAAAGGACAAAAAAATAATGGTTTTGAGTAACTCTTAACTACCATTCCTAACCAAGGTGTGAGCGTTAAGAAAATACGCTTGTCCTTCCCACCAATCCATTTTGCTTCGTAATAAATTGAGGTTGGCTTGATCACGTTAGGTCTTAATTTTCGCATTAATTGGTTCAACCAGTTCAACTGTTCAAACTATATAATCATCATAATTAAAGGCCTCATAATTTAACTCGATTAATGGTTTACTTATCCATTTAAACTTACTTTGGCTTTTGTAGTAGAAACTTTTTCCAACACTAAGGGGTCGTTAGGTTGTATATAGTTGCATTTATATGATTAGCAATCAGAATCGTGTAAATATAAATTTTGTATTTGGTTTGATGTATTTAACTTCATTCTTGAGGAGGAGGCCTAGTATGTGACTCAAATTACATCTAAATTGGTTATAGTTAACTACAATGTAGGAGAAAAGTAATTTTAATAAAATGTATGCTTATCTCCTCAGTATTTTTTAAACAAAAATTATTATTACTCTTTACATTGGAGGTAATCTCACCATCATATATATATATAAAATAATAAAATTTTAAAAATTATTTTTTAACTGCATGCAATCAAATAAATTATTTATACTTGCAGCACTTTCTATTACATCCGACCCATTGCTCATTTCTAACCGCATGCATTTTTAATTACACTGTATTTATAATTACATTTAATCAACAAATGTAACGATCTCGTTTGACCCAAATACCGGCCCAAAATACTTAAGCCTAGTTTCTTATATACCCAATTATATCGACATTCATATCTGATGTGAGATTATTTAAAAAATTTTCCACCGTTACAATACTGCTCGAAAAATTACTTTTACAAAAAATAAATAAGTTGAAATTTAATTATTGAAATAACTTTGGGTTTATACATTATTATCTTAATAATTTATGTATATTTTTATGCTTATTTGTCTATTACTTATTTAAACTATGCGTTTATACATTATTATCTTAATAATTTATGCGTTTATAATTATTATCTTAATACGACCTAAACATATGCTTAATTGTTAGTAATGTAATTATTATTAGGAATATATAATATAATAATAAAAAATCGTTTCCACCTAGGAGGCCGCTCTCGCACCGAGCGCTCGTATAAATTACTAAATTAATAAATGAGTTAATTAATTAATTAATTAGTTAATTAAGAAAATAAATAAACACAAAAAAATCGACCTTAATCGCCGGATTTTAATACGAATATGCTTCGGTTCGGTTTCCCAACTCCCCCCTTTTCGTTTCCCCGCGGCCTCTCTCTCTCTCTCTCTCTCTCTCTCTCTCTCTCGTGCTCGACCTCGTAGATTTTCGCCTTTTCTCGATCTCACGAGAGCGTGTTCTTGGACGTTTCCCAATCAATTCGCGATATCCCATTCGCGATTTCGTGTTGGGAAGGTTTTTTTTTTTTCCCTGGTTAGCGATAAAGATCGCATTTTGGACGAGGTTTTGATCGGTTCTTGCGTGTGAGCTCGGTTTTCCCCAATTGAGATCGCTCGTTTTTTCATTATTTAGCGCGTAATTCTTGGTTTTTCATTAAGAAATTTTGGATTTTATCCGAAAAGACGAAATCTGTAGGCTTCTTGCGGGATTTTGGTGCTGGTTGATCTCGTGGTTATCCTAAAACAGGGAGTCTCGTTCAGGATTCTTTTGCTTTGAGGCTCTTTTCTTTTAAATTTGGAGAAATTTGTATAGGTTTGTCGTAGAGATTGCATCTTCTCGTGATCTTATGATCCGGGTTGCTGTGAATTTGGGATTGTTGGAGGATGTACGCCGTGGAGAAGCTCAGCAGCTACATAACCCGCGGCGTCTACACCGTCTCCGGCCCATTCCACCCGTTCGGAGGCGCCGTCGACATTGTTGTCGTCCAGCAGCAGGACGGGACCTTCAAGAGCTCGCCATGGTACGTCCGGTTCGGTAAATTCCAAGGCGTTCTTAAGACTAAAGAGAAAGTTGTTAATATATCTGTTAATGGAGTCGACGCCGGATTCCACATGTACTTGGATCACAAAGGAGAAGCCTTTTTCCTTAGGGATGCGAATTCGGAAGGAGACGAGTTTGTTGTGTCTCCTGTTTCGTCCGGCGATGAAAAGGATGAGAGTGTGCAGAAAGGGCGGTTGACGAAGGTGCAGAGCTGTGATTTCGAAGCCCGCTCGATGGAGCCGATGGCACAAACCGAAGTGGGGGATGGGAAGATAGCGGCGGGGACGAGCGCGAAGCGGTCTACTATTCTTGGCTTTGTTTTCGGTAAAAGGTCGATGAAGGGGAGCTGTAGAGGCGGCAATGTGGATAGAGTGAGTTCCTTGGAGCGCGCGGAGATTGCTGCCGACCTATTGGAGATGAAGTGGTCGACTAATCTCTCGGCTAAAGATCTAAGGGCGGATAAATCTTGTATAAACATATTGGAAAGTGATAATGTGAATGCTTGCGGTGTTGAGAAGGAAGAAGGTTCCGGAACATCTTTGCCAAAATATAGCGTCGATTGTGATGAGACTGTTGATTCTCGTGGTGATGGGGGCATGAATGATAATACTGAGGGAAGTTCTGATGGAAGAAATGATTTGGAAGAGATGAGTGATCATAAGCCTCTATGTGTAAGAGTTGACGAGGAAGTTATAGAGATTTACCGAGAATCTACTTCCGCCGGTGGTCAAATGGCATCAGAATCTGCCGTTGAGGACCGCATTGTTGATGGTCCAAGCCATGATTTGGTCGTAGATAAAGCTAAAAATGATTCTTCTGTTACTAGTTCTGGAAGCTTTATGGGAGAGGAGACACATATTGAAGAAATCACTACCCATGAAGTCGTAGAGATTTATAGAGTGGAGAGAGGCAATACAGATGATAGGTCTCATATAGCTTCTATAATTGGAGTGGCAGAATCAAATGGCATTGGCCAACATTTCCCTGGTTCGGCTTCGCATGATAGTGATACAGAAGACTCATGTAGTGAAAGATATGAGGATTTACGCAGTAGTGTTTCTGCACTTGAAGGTGGAGGCAACACAATTTCTTCTGTCAGCTACCAAGAAACTGTACAAAGGTCAAGTTTTAAGTATAAAAGTCCCGCTGATATAGTGGATGAAGCTGCAGATCTCTCCTTGAGTAAGGATATATCTCTTGAAGACTCTTCTGAAGTTAAGTATGAGAGAAGTGAAATATTTTTTGATGTAAAATCACAAGCAGAACCAGATGCTCAAGGAGAGAAAGAAAATGTGAATGCTTCCCATGTTCATCATGTGGAAGAACCAGCACTTGAGGATTCCGATTTGCAAAACTCTCGAACTTCTCAAAATAAGGGTTCTTCTGTAAATATCATTTCAAATGGCTTTAGTGTTGGTTCCTCTCATGATGACGCTTCCAAAGAAATTTTTGGTGGCGGTAATGATAATTCTTCACCGGATGTAGATTTGTTGGCTTCTAGTTTGGAAGTTTGCGGTCCTAATAAAATAGCTGAAAAATTGAATGGGGACAAAGAAGATTTGGAGGAAATTAATGTTGCTGGCATGCAAAGTCAGATTGACAACGGAGAAACTGCACCTTCCATTTCTCTGCTGACATCCGCATTGCTCGAGCCTCTTAACGCTAACAAAAACATAGGACTAATAAAATTGTCGGACTTTTCGGATCAATCCAATTCAAATGCACAAGACGAAGTAGAAAAACCAATTATAGGGGGTGAAACGAACAAATTTGGTTTCGTTGATGGAGATAAGTGGGAGAATTCGCCCGATGAGATTTCTAGATCAATGGAAGTATCAAAGCCCAGTGTGTCATTTTCTGATAACTTAGTGGACGTTCAATTTGCTTTCAGTGACGCGGAAAGTTTTGCTTCTAAAGGAACTGGAGATGATTTAGTAGAAGGTGATGTCGAGGGGCATGAACTGGAAATTGCAAGCCATGAAGAAAATTTTGATGTTTCTTCCAGTTCATCGCAGCCTCCAACTAGTCCAATTAGTATTCCCCCAATTAGGATGAATTTTGGAGGAAATCAAGTGTCAGCAAAATCTTTGCCCAATATTCGGTCACAGATACATGATCTTGAGAGGTCAGATAGTCCTCCCCCTGTAAGTTGCTCATTGAGTTCACAGTGTGAAATTTTTGAGCTGGATGTTCTCAAAAGGGTAGATTCAAGCTCTTCAGATTTGAATGCTGATGCTCATAATAATAAAGACCAAGGTCATCTTGACCTGGAACTTGCTGGTACAGTCCCTGTCGCCGAGCATGAGGGCAAGCATAAAGACATAATGCTTAATCCTATGGTTGGTGAGTATATTCTCTAATTCAAACTGCCATACAAGAAAGCCAAAAAAAAAAAGATGTTTCAACTTTTAGTTTGTTGATTGGATTTTCTTCAAGAACTTAAGTTTTCTTCTGAATTCGTGCACATATGTTATTACATTGTATGTTAGCAAGTTTTGCAGAATAGTATTCCTGATCATTCATGAAGGTACTTAACACATCATCTTCGTCCCTTTTTTAGTTGAGTAATTTGTGTTTATTTCTATTTTCACTTTGTTTGGTGTAGAGTTATCCCTCTGCAAACACTTGCTATATGAAGGAATGGGAGAGGATGCAGCTAGGCGAGCATTTGATTCTGAGAAGGTAGATTTAGAGAAATTTCGTGCTTTGGGCTCATCACTCGTGAAAAATGATAAGCTAGTTGTCAGAATTTCTGGTCGTTATTTTCCTTGGGATGCGGCTGCAACTATTGTCTTGGGCATGGTCTCTTTTGGTCAGCAGGAAATAATTGAGCCTAAAGGTATGATAGCTGTGGAACGAGTTGAGAAAAACTCAAAGAGGGACTCTTCAAAGGCCATTGTGGTTTCTGGCGGCAGCTGGAGGATCTGGCCATTCAGCTTCAAAAGATCAAGGACCATAAGCACTGTCCGCACAGCTCGTGAGAGTACTGAAGAAAAAGCAGATTTTTCTTCCAAAAGTGCCAGGAGTATGAAAAGAAAGGTGCAGTCACTTACTCCAACATCTGAGGAGCTCGCCTCCTTGAACCTCAAGGAGGGTAGGAATGTGATTACTTTCAGCTTCTCAACTGCGATGCTCGGGCGGCAGCAGGTTAATGCTATCAAATTCATTCCTCCTAACATAATCTTACTTCCCGGGGGACAATTAGTTTCTCACATGATTGATTAATTTATATTTCAACAGGTGGATGCTAGGGTTTATCTATGGAAATGGAATACTCGCATTGTTATTTCAGATGTAGATGGTACAATCACTAAGTAAGTCCTATGCTTGAAAATTATGTGATCTGACCAATTGACTTTGGTAGTATCAGTAGGCCTAGTGAGACAACGAGTGGGTATTCATCAAGTTTATGTTACTATTTTTGATTTATGGAGTCCTTTTGTTTCTGTAGAAATTCTCATGGGACTAGTGTATTCTGCACTTCAGTAATTTCAATTATTTTATATCCTCTCTACAGATCAGATGTCCTTGGCCAGTTCATGCCGTTTGTTGGTATAGATTGGTCTCAGACTGGGGTTGCGCATTTGTTTTCTGCAATCAAGGTTTGTGCCATGGTCCTTCACCTTTTTTTTTTAACCCTGATATTGCAGCTTGATCGTTTGCATTTAATCAAGCTTTTATTGAAATATTCAATTTTTTTGTTGTCATGAAAAAAATAAAGACTTCGGAGGAACTTGTTTTTCACCCTGATGGCATTGGTGATCTTACATTACTCACTGTCTTCTCTAGATGCAAGAACTTCTATGTATCATTACTAACTGAAAGACCCTTACCCTAGCTGTTGAGTCATTTGTAAATATTTGGAATTGGCAATATAAGTCCAATTTTATTTTCCATTAAAGATTGCATCTAGTGATCTGCTAGCATTCATAGATTCTCCGCTGGAAAATAATTGCGCAAAACTTCCTTAAAAATTCTTTAGTTCTAGCTTTCCTAGATTTTCTGCTGGATATATAAATGTGCATAGTTCCGTAAGAATTCTTTAGGAGTTCTTAATGTTTCTACATAAACTAGAGATTCTATGTGCATGCCTGTGTGCATGTGTTGACTTTTTTTGGGGCGGGTGTTGGCAGTGGCGTATTTTTGTGACCTTTTGATAGGAAATGGCTGCTTACGCATCGCTAAAAGTTCGAGTTTCCAGAAAATGGCTCCTTTGACAATTGACACTATAAAGCGGAAATGCCTTAATAGTTTGTCTACAATTAGCTGTTTCTGTTGTTGTTTTACAGGAAAATGGATACCAACTCCTCTTTCTCAGTGCACGTGCTATTTCACAGGCCCATCTGACAAGGCAGTTCCTCTTCAACCTTAAACAGGTAATAGCTGGTCTATGCATCAAAAGGATTATCTATGACGCCTTTTAGCATTTTTGATAAGTTCATCTCTTTCTCATTCCCGTTAATCTACTCTTTGGCTCTGCACTCTGATGTACAGGATGGGAAAGCACTCCCGGATGGTCCTGTTGTCATATCACCTGATGGACTTTTTCCTTCACTGTACAGAGAAGGTGAACACTGTCCTTTTAAATGTTTTTCGTGGCTTTATCTCCAGTGAAAGGTTGCAATAAATATATATTGTGTTCTTCTCATGTATTGACCACCACCTAAATTGTTAATCGCTACCAGAGATCTCATTGGCTCTTCAGTGTGCTCAATGAGAGTACTGCTCACTGAAAAGTCAATGAGAATTTTGTGTAGCGATTAACTACATAAACGATTAAACTGACATTCTCTTGCATCTATGTTTGTTGAGTCTCTTGTTTAGAGAAAAGGTTCCGGTTGTTCTGCTCTAATTTGTTATATCAAGAATGTCCTGTAATTTTGTTCCTTGACTTTTTCTTATGATTTGTAGTTATCAGAAGAGCTCCGCATGAATTCAAGATTTCATGCCTAGAGGTGAGTCCTGCACTCTTTGTAATTCTCTGAATATGTGTTTGTTTTAGTTTTATACATAATGTGTATGAGTGCTGGAAATCATCTTTAGTAGTCTTCTCTAAGGACATCAATAGGATGAAGCTATAGAACCGAGGTTCATAATATCAAAGCTTCTCTGGTGCCTCAGAAGATTGTAGCAACTAGGAAGGTTGTCAACTGATATTTTGAGGTCATGAATAGAAATTCCACATTGAAGCATCAATTTGCCAAATCCATTATTGTTGTTAGAACTGATCTGTAGCATGGAAATTATGTAAAGCCCAAAAATCTTGTAATTTGGTAATTGAAGATGTGAAATCTCTGTCATTTAAGCGGATTTGAAGGTTGAGAATATATGATGGGAACCTCTAAAGCAGCAGCTGCATTTACCAAAAATTAAAAAACAACTTAAGAAATCCAAGGTAGATTAACAGACAAAAAGGATCTTTTATTCATGTAAGACCACAACTGTCTTATTTGCTGGAATCTTGGGCTTGTTGCAGGTTTTTGCTTTAAGATAAGCTGAAATGTAAAAACTTTTTGACATATTGATCCCGGTTATTAGATATCTAGGTCTTTATTGTTTAACTTAATTCTTTAATCATATTACTGAATAAGCTAAAACAGTTCAGGGCAGAATCAGAGCTGTTTGAGGCTGTCCATAGTAATGACTGCATTTCATATAGATGTGGTTCGAATTTTGTATTTACTTTAGAAGGTGTATATCTGAGGAAAAAGAATTAACTTGCAATTTTTTGCATTCTTTTCTTGTTTTTCATAATTGCCAGGCTATCAAAGCATTGTTCCCATCAGATTGCAACCCCTTCTATGCTGGATTTGGAAACAGAGATACAGATGAGATTAGTTACCTTAAGGTTGGGATTCCTATAGGCAAGATCTTTATCATTAATCCAAAGGTAAGATTATGAAGATTCAAGTGTTCAATAGTATGAAGGAAACTTTCTGAATCATCAATGATGTCGCTGAACATTTGTACTCGCGCATACATTATGTATAAATGTACATAAGTATTCTTTTGATATCTTACTTTCATAAATGTATAGGGTGAAGTTGCAGTGAACCGTCGAATTGATACAAAATCTTATTCTTCACTGCATGCACTAGTCGATGGGATGTTTCCACCAATGTTCTCCTCGGAACAGGTAGGGTCACGCAATGTCCATATCTTGTTTTCTCGCGTTAAGTAGTTAGCTCAGCCTTGTCTACAGTATGCGAACTACTCTATAACGGTTCGTTCCGTTTAGTTGAAATATCAATCATTGGACCCAGCTGGATTGCCTGAGAGTTTATTTTTGTTTTCTATGGCTTATTAAGTCTTCTGTAAGCACCTCTTATCTCTCTCTCTCTCTCTCTCTCTTTTTGAATTTAGGAGGACTATAATTCTTGGAAATACTGGAGAATGCCTCCACCTGAACTCAACATATGAACCTAAATTAGCTCTTCAGTTGCAAGAGGAATCAAACTAACGGCCTTGAGAGGTAAGCCGGAGAATGCAGGCATGTGGTGGTTGACCACCGTTTGTTGACATTCAGGTAAATATTATGCTTAGCTCCATTCTTGTAAGAAATTCATACACATTAACACTAAGATACAGCTGGAAAATCATTTTTACAGTACAAAGCTAAAACGGAAATTTAACTAATGGCTTTTGTAATACAACACGGTCTCAAAGAAGAATTTACAATGTACGGAATAAGTATATTAACGACGAAACACTTTTTGAGCTTGTGCTAGAATAGCTATCGTTTGCCATCTCAGACTAGAGAGATAATTTATTGTGCAGCTACAGGAAAACCTTTTTTTTTTTTTTTTCCTCTAGATAGATTTTACTTCGAACATTTGTAGGGATTCTATGACTAAATTAAAATGCTCAAGCTTTAATTTGTTTCCCTATGGTGTTTGGAGTTGTTTTCGTGTTGCGAAAATTCATTTCTTCACACTGCCACATTTTGCTTGTGCTCCTCTTGTTAAAATGAATTCTCAACTTTTGCAGACCGATCACTGTTGGTTATGGCAGAGGAGACTGATTGATCTTCGTCTCGAACCTGTATATAGCACTGGTCAAATTTATTTTTGTACTGCGGTCATACGAGTAATGTAATTGTATCTAGCACATTTAGCTATTGTATATCCAGGAAATGTACTTGCAAATATATGAAACATTATTCACAATAATATATCCAATGTATTTCTCTGTTCAATTGAGT
This sequence comes from Aechmea fasciata, assembly GCA_025177825.1. Lineage (NCBI taxonomy): Eukaryota > Viridiplantae > Streptophyta > Magnoliopsida > Poales > Bromeliaceae > Aechmea > Aechmea fasciata. The sequence continues at coordinate 9,148,350 of CM045925.1, read as the reverse complement.
TGGCATGCTGATGAAATTTATAGCAGTGCTTAGAAAAAGAAAATAGTGTTGTACATAGCCTCAAAAATTTCTCAGACTTACATCTTCTCGACTGCATTGTTTTTCTGGGATGGTCAGCAAGTTTTTTTTTTTTTTTTTCCCTCCCTATTTTGCCAAGTCTGGATATCATTCCAATGTAAATATGCCATCCTATCCCTGTTTTTCTATATTGTAAAGACACAGTCCAAAGGTTCTTCCAGAGATTTGTCTGATTTTGTAGTTTCCTAAGTGATGAAATCTGAGTTCCAATTTTTGGGTTTGAGCTGGTGCCTTCTTTAATCAAAATAGATGGAAGTATTGGAGACAATTACCTTCTATTCTATTAATGCTGAACTGTTCTGAAACTTCTTTTTTTTTTTTCTCTTTCAATTAGCTTTGCCTCTTAAGTATGTATTACTGATTTATATTACAGCACAGCAGCCAGAATAAACCATTCTTTATATCTGAGTACCACTTGCAAGTTGCAAACACTAACAAAAACATTGCAGTTGCTCAGATGTTACAACCTAAGAAGAGAAGCAGACTCCCTAATATCATAAGCCAAACTTTGCATAGATGTGTACTAACAACCAGCCAAACCTGACCAAACTGTACTAGTCATGAAGCTAATATGCAGCTATCTTCAGACCCATGTTTTTCTGAGCGAAGGCAACAAGGTTCTCGATCTCTGCATCATCGATGTACCCGTTGCGGTTGGTATCGGCCTGACGAATGCCGCGGATGCTCTTCCATGTGGTGAACCGCCCCCCTCTGCTACAGATGGCCTTTCGGAGCTCATCTCTGCTGATTCGCCCGTCCTTGTCAGCGTCAAACTTCTTTAACCACTCCTTGAACTCTTCGATGGTTAGCTCGCGGTTGTTGGACAGGTGGTTCTTGATTGCCATTATTTGTTCGGAGTGTTGAGGCTAGGAGTTTAGTTGTGCAGTCTGAGACTGGCAATTCTGCCTCCTGATACCCTTAAATATCTCAGGATTTTTGCAAGGTGAGAACTATTCTCATTGTGGCTCACTTTATTCAGTGTTATCTTTCTTAGGTGTCTAACAACCTTTTCCTGGGAAAAGCAAAAAACTAAACTAGTATACTTTTTATAGTATTTGCAAACTTTCGGTTATACAATTAGAAGAAGCATAGGACCAAAAGGATGGTCACTAGGGATGTTTAAACCTCTTTGATACCTTTATGCTGGAAGGTATACTAGTAAAAAAGAATGGGCAGCAGCTCTAGATGTTTAAGTAGCCTAAACTAGTATTGTCATGGATGGGGTGCATACAATGTGCTAGGAGGAATCTGTGAACAAAACAATTTTGTGGGTCTTGAGGAATAGAATCTTGAAAAGTTTGAGATAACTTCTAGCACAAAGTTTTAGTTATGATGCACTTGGATGGATTGGTAATCATGAGATTAGATTATGCAAATCCATTTTGAACTCAAAAGGAGTATGATTTGGGAGAATATCATAGTGGAAGAGGTAGGTTCTATCTCCAACTTTGTTGGATGGTCTTTGTTATTGAGCCAAGTTGCATAGTTGGATTCTCTGAGTTTTTTATAAAAAGAAATTGAACCCACCCTAATCATAGCAGGTCCTGTTGAAAAAGGCTATGAGAAATCTAAGATAAATAATTTTTTAAATAGGATGGTCCTGTGTGCTGCTTTGCTCAGACCAATATAGATATATCTGATATCTCTACATCTCTATTTATATACACATCTACTGTACATTTATATATGACAAGAATTAGTCTGATTCTTTTTCTCATTTATAAGAACAAAACATTGCAAAAATCTCCATATTCCTCTTGAATTGGGGTTGCTGAATACATAACAGGAAATTCCAGTTCAGTGCCCAGTAGGTGAGTCAGGGAATAGCAACTAACCACAAAAAATATCTCAAATTGAAATCTAAATGGCACATCATGGTTATCATGAACATCATCTTTATCCACAGATGTGACAAAATACAGCAACATGATTAGGGGACCTTCATTTTGAATTCAACCCATAAAACAAGCCAGTGGGGCCTAATGAGCTCAACCCTGGCTCTCTATTTTTAATAGAGAACCAGTACAATTTTTCTCGGCACTCCCTGCACATCAGTGTCCTGGTATTCTCCTGCTCTCTATTTAGCTTAATTGATTGCCATGGGTCCTGTAATATATAATCACCATAATTAGTCAGTAAAATAAGCAACACAGAAATTAATAGTTATCATGTGATGTGAAGGTAGTGGCTTACTGCATGTCGAGCCCAGGTTTTCTTCTCAGTGTGTCTGGAATCTTGCCTGTAAATTTGTTGTTCTGCAGATACCTGGGATTCAAGGGACACAAAAGGGGATAGAATTAGACCCTTTTCTTTAACTTTTTTTCTTTTTTTGTGTGTGCATATGGTCTGATTTGAATCTCTCATGCACAAATTAATCGGGGAACTTACAACTGTGTTAGGCTCTCCAGCTTTCCCAGTGCCGAAGGGATCGGCCCGGAGAACTGATTATCATTCAGATGCCTGCAACAGGAAGATCAGAAAAAGGAGAAGAGCATTTTAGAAGCCCCCCCCGCCGAACGAATCATCGATATGAAGGCGAAGAATGAAGCATTTTTCGAGCTTACACATTGACCAAATTCCTCAATTTGCCCAAATCCGGGATGGGACCGGAGAGTTTGTTCCCTCCGAGATAACTGCGACAAGCGCAGGGACATCAGTGTAGGAATTCTGAAGCATTCATGCTCAGTAAGCAGCTGTGAAACTTACAGATGTGTGAGAGCCGTCATGTTCAGTATGCCGTCAGGTAACGATCCCGAAAGGCCGTAGTTTGTCAGGTTCCTGCGACGGAACTAATGCGATGTTAATTGTTATGATGATCCATGATCAGATTACTAAATTCTGCGGTTTTGTTTACTGAAGCGAGCGAATAAATGGAGAATCATGACAAGGCCGCTGCAGAGTTTTACAATGCTTCTACTCGGAAATCCTGCGGCGAGCAAACCACGCCAGTCCACGAATGCTCCCGGGGTAAGCACGGATCGCCACTCCAGTCCGACGGCGGGTTCTTCAGGCTCCTTTTCAGCTCCTCCATGGCAATCACTGAAAAGTAGAAAAATCGAACAACTTATTTATCAGAGGGGGTCCGAGGCGTGACAGATTGAAAGGACCACAAGCGGAATTCCAATTCCAATTCCAATTCCAATTCCAATTCCAATACCATCCCTTGTGACCGTTCTCCCTCCGAGAGGCACCACTAGAAAGATCTCCCCTGCATTGATCACCGGCCCGACGGGCGAGCTATCGTCGGGAGTGAGCGCGATCTGGGTCTTCCCGCCGAGCTGCACCTGCGTCCCGTAGACCACAACGCCGGCCGTCGACACGTTGAGTCCTCTGTAGAAGTCCTCGCCGTTCACCGTCACATCGAACACCCTCCAGCTGTACGGGCTCGGCGTCCGGTTGTCCTGGAAGTAAAGCACCAGATGGTAGGTGGCGTTTGGCAGCTCAAGATCCGGCCAGTGCACAACGAGCTGCTTCCCCCGGCTGGTTGTCAGGGCCGTCTGCAGCGCTTTCTCCGGCGGCAGGTTCCAGAAATCCGCCGACGATACGTTCGAATGGCTCTGCACCACCGGGTTCGTGTCCTTGAACGGCGCCCAGTAGCGGCTGAACTGATCATCTGGATAGCTAGTTCCGTGCAGTCGAACCCGCGAACACTCACTCAGGTTAGGCTCTTGCTTGAATTTTAAAGGCTCTACATACATACCGGGGGGGCAAATTCGTAAATGTACCTGATGATCGGACCGTTGTATCCGAACCCGTGGCGCGCGATGGTGCTGAGCGCGAAGGATTGAAAATCCGTGGAGTTGTACATGGAGTCCTCCAGGCTGACGAGCTCGAGCGCGGAGATGAAGGGGCTGCCGGACGAAGCCGTGGCGTTGTTCCTCGCCAGGCAGACGCTGATCATCCTCCCCTGCGCGGCCACGACGATCTCGTAGTAGGCGGCGAGGCCCTGCGCGTAGGCGTCGGCTGTGTCGACAGCGCTCCACCAGGTGCCCTCGACGATCTGGTCGAATACCGGGGGGCCGTCGCCGCCGTCGAAGGCGCCGTAGAAGTAGGTGGTGCGGACGAGGTACTTGGCGCCCTTGATCACGGGGATCTCGAAGCAGTGCTTGCGCGCCGAGGCGTCGGGGAAGAAGCGGAGCGTGGACAGCACGGGGGCGACGGTCGGGGCCGCGATCTTCGTGGCGTTGCCGGAGTTGGTGAAGCCCTCGTCCTTCAGCCATCGGATGCTCCCGATCGTCTCCTCCTCCGCCGCGCCGCAGTTTATATAGTAACCTGTGTGTGTGTGTGTGCGTGCATGCATGCATGCATACCAATGCCAATGTTAATGCACAAAAACTCCATTTTGTCAATATATTAAGATTATATATATAACACCATTGTTTAAAAAAAAAAAAAAAAACTTTCGATAAATTTAGAAAACCTTCGATAAGTATCATATTTCAGGGAGGTATTATCCTTGTTTGTTTAATATATATATTCCCTAATTAATTACCTCTAGGAAGGGGAAGAGCATCATTATGGGAGGGTCCTACTGCAACGAGGAGGAGGAGGAGGAGGAGGGAGAAAAAGGAGAGACGCATAGTAATGGAGGAGCTACGTACGCACCCAAAAAGAATAGATTTGGTGCCGCAGGGGTTATCCTGCTTCACAGCCTCGGGTAATCTCGCGCAGGGTGGTGTTGTTGGTGGGTCCCGAAATGGTGTCCGTGTTTGTGTGGTGAGAATGAATGATTGGAGGGAATTGCATCCGACCGTTGGGGAAGTCAACGCATGGTGTCAACACATTGATGGGGAGATTTCCCGGGTCTTAAAAATAGAAGCGGGTTGACCTGGTCAAAGTCTAAATGGGGTTGTAATTTTTCTTTTCTTTTTTTATAGAAAAAATAATAATAAAAATATCTTTTTAGAGTTCACTCAAACGCACCCAAATCCTGCTCGCAGCGAGAATCGAATTAAAGGCTCATACCTTACTGAGCATGGCATTATTTGAAAAATAAATTCTCTGCGGACTCGGTGTGTATAAAATTTATTAATCTAAAATAATATGATTACCTTACTATTCCATTTTCTAATAGTGATTTTGATCATGTAGCAGATTGTTATAGTTTCCTAAAGTATTTATTAACCATGTAAAATACTTTAAGACCTATTTGACATTGAAGACCTTTTAATAGTATTGGACAAAAAACGAGTTAAGAGCAAAATATATAATAATATTGTTTTTTTCCTTTTGTTGTGGTAGTTTCAAAGTCAGGTCTTTTTTTTATTGAAATAATAATACTGTAAAAATGGTATTTTGGGATATCCATATTGTGATATTAGTATTACTTATGAAAAATAAATGAAAAATTGTAAAAGTTACTCACAAAATGATATGTAGAGTGCATAACTAGGCAATAAAGAACCAAACAGGTAACATATGAAACTATATATATATTTTTTAAAAGCCTCTCCTCTCGCATTATCTCTTGCACGTACATCCCCACCACTACGAAGCCAATAATCGAAAAGAAATATTCCTCTATCTAAAAAAATAGTTGGCAAAGAAACAAACCACATGGTGATTAATTTGTTAACTCATATTAATTTGTATGCAATATTCAAATATGAGGAAGGCCAATGTTTGTTAATCAACAATGGACTCAACAGGGGAGACGTTTAAGGCCACCATTTCAAAAGCACTAGTAACCAAGATCAACATAGCAATCGTGATCTTCTTGTTGGTCACCTGCGTCGCTGTCGTTGGCGGCCTCCGCCCGGTGTCCATGTTCAACACGAATGTCGCCTCGCTCGTCGAGTGCGCGCTGCGCGATTGCCATTCGAAGAAGGTGAGGTTAGTCCAAGTCCTCTAGGAGTGTATATATTCTAATTTCTACCATCAATATAAATCATAAGTATGTTTGCCTCCTAAAGACAAATTTGGTAAATGCCACAATTATAATGTCAAATTTGCTATATATTGTACAACTATATTAACCAAATCTTGTAGTAAGAGGTTAAGATTTAGAATTTGAATTCAAAAATTTGTACGTAGGTGGACGGAGGGTCTCCAAAAAACAAGACCAGAGAAAAAATGGCAACAGCAAATGAGAAAACTCCGAGCTTCCTTCGAGGCTTGCGCGGGGACGCAGTGATCGGTTTGGTGAACATGGCGGACGATGACGTGATCGAATGGGGCATTGAGGCGAAGACCGCAGTGGTAGAGTTCGAGAGGGTGTCGGAGAATATCAAATGGAGCGATCTGTTCCCCGAGTGGATCGACGAGGAGGAGGTGTTCGAGGGCACGTCGTGCCCCGAGATACCGATGCCGGGTTTTGCGGCATACGAAGAGATGGACGTGGTGGTGGTTAAGCTGCCGTGCCGGGTTCCAGATGTTGGCTGGAACCGGGACGTGTTTAGGCTGCAAGTTCATTTGGTGGCCGCGAACTTGGCGGTGAAAAAGGGGAAGAGGGACTGGCGGAGGACGGGGAAGTTGGCGTTTCTGAGTAAGTGTGAGCCGATGAGGGAGCTGTTCCGGTGCGACGACATAGCGACGAGGGAGGGAGAGTGGTCGATGTATGAAGCTCAGGTGGAGAGGTTGGAGGAGAAGCTGAGGTTGCCGTTGGGGTCGTGCATGTTAGCAATGCCTCTTTGGGGCAAAGGTAAGATGAACCACTAATTTAGAATGAGTGACAGGCCAATCAAATAACGCTAAACAACACAAATGAATAAAATGATACGCTATATTATAGGAATTTTTGTAAGCTCGTGTGGTTTTCCAGGAATCAACGAGGAATTCAATGTCTCGAAGCTCAGCGCTCCGCCGAGGCCCTCCGATGGTCGCCGTCGGGAGGCCTACGTGACGGTCCTCCACTCCAAAGAAAATTATGTGTGCGGCGCGATCATGCTAGCCCACAGGCTCCGTAAGACGGGCTCCGACCGCGACCTCGTCCTCCTCCACGACAAATCCATCGGCCCCCAGAAGCTCCAGGCGCTCGCCGACGCCGGATGGGCGCTCCGTGAGATCGAGCGCATCCGTAGCCCCCACGCAAAACGCGGCGCCTACAACGAGTACAACTACAGCAAGCTCCGCATCTGGCGGCTCAGCGACCACTACGACAAGGTCGTCTTCGTCGACTCCGACGTCCTCGTCCTGCGCAACCTTGACCACCTCTTCCACCTCCCGCAGATGTCGGCCGCGGGGAACAGCCACGCGATCTTCAACTCCGGCGTGATGGTCATCGAGCCGTCGAACTGCACGTTCGACGCGCTGATGCTGTGCCGCGAGGACGTCGTCTCGTACAACGGCGGCGACCAGGGATTCTTAAACGAGATGTTCGCGTGGTGGCACCGGCTGCCGAGGAGGGTGAACTTCCTGAAGATATTGCGGGGCAACACGACGGAGGAGAGGCGGATGAAGGACCGGTTCTACGCGACGGAGCCGGCGACGTTGTACGGGCTGCACTACCTGGGGATAAAGCCGTGGAGGTGTTACAGGGACTATGACTGCAACTGGAACGTGGATGACCAGCGGAGGTTCGCGAGCGACGCCGCGCACGCAGCGTGGTGGCGGCAGCACGACGAGATGGGGGAGGGGATGAGGAGAATGTGCGGGCTGACGGCGGAGAGGAAGCAGCAGCTGGAGAGGGAGCGGAGGAAGGCGGAGGCCGCCGGGTATAGTGATGGACACTGGAGGATCAACGTCACGGATTGGAGGAAAGATGCTCTTATTGACTAATCATGAGACTAATGGGAAAATCCCAAGTTTGTAATCAACCAAAAAAGTTCGAATTTGAGAACTTTGGTTTGATTCTGAATATTGGTACAACAAATTAATGAAAATAATGAGAGATCTGAATTGAAATTGAAAATAATTGGCTTGCTCCTCGATCGTATATAAAAAAAAAAAAAAAAAAAAAAAAAATCACTTGAGCTAGTGAGCTATATATGGTTGTTGGCCATCAGCTAACTAACTGAGTTGTGATATGTGCAGGCATGCGACGTCGGACAATCTGATACGATCTTCAGTTCGATCCAATGTTGCTCTAAATTTGAAAAGTTTTAGTTAACTATTCTGCCATCAAATTTTGTTTCCTGTTGTCGGTGATATTGATCTTCCAATGGCCGTCACTGAACCCTGTCTTCTCCGCCCTCTTCCGCCGTGCCTCCAATATATATACATGCTCCGCCGTGAGCCCACACACCCACCTCAGCCCCTCGTCGATCTCGTCGTACCGCCGCCACCACATCCGGTGCGCCTCGTCGTTTGCGTACTTGTGCATGAACCCGGCGTCCCAGTTGCAGTCGTAGTCCCTGTAACAAGTCCACGGCTTAAACCCGAAGTAATGTATCCCGTGAAGCTCCGGGGGGTCCGCAGCGAAGAGCCGGTCCAGCCGCTCCCTCTTCTCCGCCGTGCTATGCCACGCCATCTTGAAGTAGTTCAGCCGCTTCGGCAGGCGGTGCCACCACGCGAACATCTCGTTCAGGAACCCCTGGTCGCCGCCGTTGTAGGAGACGGTGTCCTCCACGTGCGCCACGAGCGCTTCGAACGTGCAGTTGGACGGCTCGATGACCATCACGCCGGAGTTGAAGAGGACTCCGCTGTCGTGCACCGCCGATATCTGCGGGAGGCGGAAGAGGTGGTCGAGGCTGCGGAGGATGAGGATGTCGGTGTCGATGAAGACGATCTTGTCGTACTCGGTGAGCTGCCAGAGGCGGAACTTGCTGAAGTTGTACTCGTTGTAGGCGCCGGGCCTGGCGCGCGGGTTGTGGATGCGCTCGATCCTGCGGAGCGTCCACCCGGCGGCGGCGAGCGCCTGCAGCTTCGGGAGGCTGATGGAGTCGTCGTGGAGGAGGACGAGGTCGCGGTCGCCGGCGGAGCCCGTACTGCGAAGGCAGTGAGCCAGCATGACCGCGCCGCACACGTACTTTTCAGAGGAGTGAATGATCGTTGCAAATGCCTCACGCCGTTGCCGAGGGCTCGTCACGGAGACGAGACTCGAGATATTGGATTCACCGTTTATACCTGAGAGGAGCTAGACTAGTTAGTAATATTATTATTCACCGGTCTTGATATTTGTTGTTCTAATTTTTACAAAAAATATATATTTACAAAATATATTTAGAAGTAACGCGAATAATAAGAGGGACAAGTGATGCAACATGACGGTAAATGGTGCAAAAAAAATTCAAAAAATGCATTTTCTCACAATGTTGTGGATTATATAGACGTATTAGTCCAACGTTTGCTTTAAAAAGTGCAATACCGTATTGAGCAGTGCAATATGACATTCCCTCATCATTTTTCTTTTGCTCATCCTATTTACTTCTTCGTCGTTCCGTAATGCTTCCTTTTTTTTTTTCTTGTTATTTATTGTGAGACTCCATATAATTCTATAAATGAGATATAGTACTAAACCTTTTAACTCGATTGTAAGATTTTAAACAATAGTTACATCTAAGAGATTAAAAAAAAAAAAATATGTTAGAACTAAAATAGTCATAGAATGGATGACCCGCGAAAGTTGAGGCATCACGTTCCTCTCCTTCCTTTGCCTGACTGCTGTTACAAGGAAGGATATTAAAGTATATATCGCGACGAGAGCGAAAGCCAAAAGAGATTTGGATCAGATCTCAAGGAGCTTCTTCGTCTCTTATGTTGCTTAACGGCCCTCGGGTTTCGCTTCGCCCTTCCTTCCCATGCTATTATCTTTCATTTTTTTTTTCTATCTTGTCATTTTTCTTCCTCTTCTCTTTTGTCATTTTTCTTCCTCTTCTCAATGAGGGCGATAGTGAAAAAAAAAATTTGGATCTGATCTTGAGGGGTTGCTTTTAATAATAAAATATCTATAATACGGCTAAAAGTTGTGCAACATACATAACTAACAGTTGCAACCTAAACTTAAAATATATATATTATATATTCTTAGTGCAATATTTACGTCAAAAAAAAAAATGCAACGCAAAATTTAACCAGTATTTTATTTCTCGCAAATAAGATATTTTTTTTACCATGAGGTTTACTTTGACCGAGCTTCAAATCTATGGACCTTTTCTCTACAACCGTGTAACTTACAAACACAAGGATGAGCCAGTGGGATGCCATGGTGGGCAGAGGCCACATGGCAATATCTGATTGGCTTATCTCTGAAGTTGTACACACCTAGGGGTGCAGAGAGTTGACTCTCTTTTAATGGCTCACAAGTTGATCTAGCAAGACTTGGAATATTTTCATCATAAAATCTGAGCTGAAATACATAAGATAAAAATAAGCTTTATATTTTTTCAAAAATAAATTTGATTAAAAATTATTAAATAACAAAAAATTGAATTTGGTTAAAATCTCAAATTTCAATCAATACAACTTATTTGCTACTTGTGTTATATAGTTATTTTTTCAGCACAAATAAATTAACTTTTTGACTATAAACCCATTGAAGGAGAAGGCTAAGGTTTGGGCCGGTCTGAGTCTCAACTAGACATAATTTAGACGAGAAAAAAATTGAGAGATTAAATGTGCAACGGGATTTTCTTTCGTTTCAGAAACTAAACATTTAGATATAGAATAGATCATAAAATTAAATTGTCTAGAATGGAATGCTAATAAAACGATATAACGAGTAAAAATCTAATACAAAAAGATTACCTCCTTCCGGCAGCTGCAATGCAGTGTTGCAAGATCCCCAGGGCAGGCTAACCTTCTCCGCCAACTTATCAACCTGCACTTCGTACATCCACCACTCCCCCTCCCTCGCCACCAAATCGTCGCACCGGAACAGCTCCCTCATCGGCTCACACTCGCTCACCAGCGCCACTTTCGCCGTCCCCCACCCGTCCCTCCTCGCCTTTCTCACAACCAAGTTCGCGGCCACCAAGTGAACCTGCAGCCTAAACACGTCCCGATACCACCCGGGCTCCGGCCTCTGGCACGGCACCTTGGCCACCACCACGTCCATCTCCTCGTAGGCCGAAAAAACCGGCATCGGGATCTCGGGGCACGCGCTCTGCTCATTCTCCTCTTTGATATTGCTCGGGAACAGGTCTGCCCATTTCAAATTATCTGGCACGCGCTCGAATTCGACCACCGTCGATGTTTCATCAATCCCTAGCTCAGCTGATTCGTTCTTGCCTATGTTCACCAGGCCGATTCTCTTGTGCGCGACGCGTAAGCTTTCGAAGAAGCTCCGTTCTCTCTCCTTTTCTGTTCCACTTTCTCCTATTATGTTATTCGGCGCTCTCTCTTCCACCTGCGAATTTTCATACTCAAGTTTCAAATATAACTATCTAATTACAGTTACGAGTTTTCCAACCATATATATATATATATATATACTGTCTAAAATCTTTTATACTCAATCAATTAAAACAATTTGTGATGAGTTTTCAATTACAGAATTTGAACATGCTTAATTTAAACAGCTCAAAATATTTTATCTTGATTGATCACTTTTCTTAAAATAATCAGTACGTTCAAATTTTCACAGAGCTATAGCTAACCTTCATCGCATCGCAATCACTCCAGGTGCACCAGGCGCGGGAGGCGGCATTTTTGTCGACGAGAGCCATCGAGCAGAGGACGAGAAGGGCGACAGAGGTGACCGACAAGAAGACAAGGAAGGCGAGGTTTATCTTGACGGCGACGCCTTTCGACGATGCGGCCTTATGCATCTCCATTAGTGATAAACCTATCTTCGAGAAAACCTTAGCACTAGTTTGTTGATTCCCCCACCTTGAACTTCTTGATCAGCTTACAATTATATATACAGTGAATTTTCTTCGTACTTTTGGAAACTTGCGAATACAGATCGATGACTAGAAAATAAAAATTTGGTTTTGAAATTGATTCCAGCTCATTTTTGTTTATTTGCGAATGTGGGGGTTTTGGTTTCTAGTGGCGGCCGGCGATCCATGCATGTAGCTAGGAAGAAAAATATGGCGCAGTCAATATAGTATATAGAGAAATGATTCAGTACTTGATTATTAAAAAAAGAAAATAGATCTTGACCGTTGATTAATTAGGATAAAGATGTAATTTTAACACTTAGCAGATAAATGGATTATATCATTTATTAAGGTTATTTTGGTAATTAAATTATATAACATTTAAAGAAATTTTTAATTGATATCCTAAATTTATTCATTAATTATGACTAATTTAGGAAACTGATTGGTTATCCCTATCTAGATTTATCAAATATTTATTTTAATATTTTTTAATTTTAACGGTTTCACTAATTTAACGAAAGAACATAGTGGAATGAATAATAAAATAAAATTACAAGGTACTAAACAATACATTTTGAACTACATATATAGTACTAAGTGATAAAGTACGAAACCACATGAGTGGTATTTGAATTGTTTTCTATTTTTAAATAGTGTTATAGTGGACAGTAAATTGCTTATAATTTTTTCATCTAACACAAAAGAAAAAGAACAAACATAAATTTTCTTAAAATTTTTTTTTAAGTTATAAATAGTTATTTATTACTCAGTTGAATGTATTATTATAGATTAATCAACTATAATAATAATATAATTTTATTATTTTTTTCCTTTAATATATTAAATAAATTGTATAAAATTAGTGATGGAAAAAAATAAAAACGACAAGGATAACTAATTTTTTTTTCCCAGATAGGCGGCGGTTGGATGGAATTTAAAGACCCCTCCGATAGGCTGCGGTTTATAACTTAATTGAGTTTAGGATTAGGCTTGGATGCATCAAAAAGTTGTGTGATTTGACATTTTTATTTGTCATGTTTCACTTAGTTACAGGTTTGGCCATAAGTTAGGTTTAAGCCTTTGACATGTTAAGTTGTCTACAAAAGGAGATGAGAGGAAGAGAAATTGAACTTTGCTAGGTATACTCTCTATTTAAGATGCATATTCAACATGTGTGCTTTTTAGGCAATATAGGTAGATAAGTGTTTTTTTTTTTAGAAATAGGTAGCACGCTACCCGCTTCGTTTATTTTGTTAAAAATAAACTTATCTAGAAAAGTGAATCAACTAGGATTCAAACTCGGATCTCGTATCAACCACTGTTCTTCGCCACTTACTCTGGTCGATGTCTTGTTGAGTCTTGTTGAGGAAGGACATCAATGGATACTGATACTTGAAATTTTACCAGTATTCGAGTCCAAACGAAGTGAATTTAAATAATATTAAATAAGTATGATTTTGATTATGGATTCCGAGATTAATAAAAATTAGACGGATTAATCGTGCTGTGTCCCCGACATTACCACGAATCTTCAAACTTGAGTATGATATATTCTGAAATTCATTTGGTAATTAAAGAGAAGTTATTGCTTGTCAAGTTTCGGATTTCATTTTTTAGTCAAATTCAGTTTTGGTTGTAAATATTTAAAACTTAATATTTCAGATTCGAATTTCAATTTTGCTTGTCAAGGTTTGAATTTTTTAAAATCCATAGATATACTCTTTTCCTACGTGACCCTATCCAGTAATTATAAAAAAAAAAAAAAAACTATTTGTACAATCTAAATAATATATATTTATCACCATCGATTATTTTCAACTAAATTTATTTCTAAATAGAAATAAACGAAGCGGGTAGCGTACTACCTATCTCAAAAAAACAAAAAAAAAGAAAAATTTGTGAAGAGAGCGGGCATTTGACGTGGCAATTAAAATGAATTTTGACGAAGGATTTAGAAAATTGAAATATTAGTAAAGTAACGATATCGTAATAAAATATAATAAAATTTTAATTTGTTATTTATTGATTGAGATCTAACAATTCAAAATATGTTTATAATAATATTATTAAAATGGAAATTTGGAAAGAACGAAATAGGCGCATATTCGAGGATCGTCCTACTCGAGCGGAGGATACTGCTTGTAGAGTTCATAACCTAGTTTCGTTATGGAAATCGGCGCTAAATGGATGGAAGAATGATTGGGTTTCACGGGTTCCACCACTTGGTCACGAGTTAAATTTTGTTTCGTTTTGTTTCGTTTTATTTTCTATTGAATGGGTGTTCTTTCTGTTTTCTTGGTGTTATGAGCACTACTTCGACCCTCTTGTTGTCTGGGAATGTAGCGAACATAATGTTTGATTGTTGTAACTTCTTCCTCCTTTCTATCTAAATAGGGTATATTCCTGTTTCCTTAAAAAAAAAATATTATTAAAATGAGTCTAAAAAGAAAAAGTTAAACGGCAACTATTGTATAATTCAGAAGATCCAACAAATGATGTCATAATATTATTTTTTGACATCAGACATTTAAATCTTATACTCATGACAGGGAAGGCCTTCTAATTCTAACGAAAAAAGCAAATATGGACAAAAACGAGAAACCATTATATGAACAATTTTAAATATATTTTACTTTTATTTAATTTATCTTGCACTAAATTTCATTCTGTTTATTAAATAAATATCTGGTTGAACGTACATCGGTTTGATTCGGAATGTTTGTACAACAAATTAACAAACACTTAAATATATATAAGACAAAAACTGAAATAATTGAATTAATGCTCCTGTTTTTTCTTTTAAAAAAAAAAAAAAAATTGAAATTGAGTTGTAATATTTGCTCAGATTTGGAAGAGCCCTTCCGATGACATGATCTTCCGAGGGATATGATGTTGCTCAAAATTCAGAAAGTTTCACTCTGCTATTCTACTGTCACAAATCTTCTCTTGTCGGTAATGTTGATCTTCCAATGCTCGTCACTAAACCGCATCGCCTGCGCCATCCGCCGCTCCGTCTCCAGCGTTTCGATCCTCTCCGCCGTGAGCCCGCACAGCCACCGCAGCCCCTCGTCGATCTCGTCGTAGCGCCGCCACCACGCCCGGTGGAACTCGTCGCTGGCGTACATCCGCAGGTGCTCGACGTCCCAGTTGCAGTCGTAGTCCCGGTAACACCTCCACGGCTTCACCCCGAAGTAATGTATCCCGTGCAGCTCCGGGGGGTCCGCAGCGAAGAGCCGGCCCATCCACACCCTCTCCTCCGTGGCGTTCTTCCACGCCATCTTGAAGTGGTTCAGCCGCTTCGGCAGGCGGTGCCACCACGCGAACATCTCGTTCAGGAACCCCTGGTCGCCGCCGTTGTACGAGACGGTGTCCTCGACGTGCGCCACGAGCGCGTCGAACGTGCAGTTGGACGGCTCGATGACCATCACGCCGGAGTTGAAGAGGACTCCGCTGTCGTGCGCCGCCGATATCTGCGGGAGGCGGAAGAGGTGGTCGAGGCGGCGGAGGATGAGGATGTCGGTGTCGACGAAGACGATCTTGTCGTACTCGGTGAGCTGCCAGAGGCGGAACTTGCTGAAGTTGTACTCGTTGTAGGCGCCGCGCTTGGCGCGTGGGTTGTGGATGCGCTCGATCTTGCGGAGCGTCCACCCGGCGGCGGCGAGCGCCTGCAGCTTCGGGCGGCTGATGGAGTCGTCGTGGAGGAGGACGAGGTCGCGGTCGCCGGTGGAGCCCGTATTGCGGAGGCAGTGAGCCAGCATGACTGCGCCGCACACGTAGTCATCGGTGGAGTGAATGATCGTCGCATAAGCCTCCCGCCGTTGCCGAGGGCTCGCTAGGGAGGCTATACTCGAAACATTGGATTCCCGTTTATACCGAGATTAACGAGTAATTTTTATTTTTAAAATAAAAATATTCGTTTATTTTGTAAAGAATATAACTACTCAGTATTCTTCAAATGCAATGTTTTTTTTTCTTTTTTTAAGCAGTACAATTTACTTTAAGCGAGATCCAATGGTATCAACCTTCCAACTCAACTTTAACTGCAACCTCCACTTCTCAGTCTGGGAGCAAATTCTCTCTCAATATATATATATATATATACAACTTCAGGATGCATGAGACAATGGGATACTGCCATGTGGCTCAAGCAGATAATACTTAAATATTTAATTTTATCAAGGAATCTTAACTGAAATTGCTCTTATTATAGTTTTATATTTTTCTTTTTGCAGAAATAAATTTGACTGAACATACTAAATTTCAAATTTCGAATCTCGAATTCAAATAAGATAATACTATAACAACTAAAATCTGAGACGAGAAGATCGATATACCTTGTTGTTCCGGAAGCTGCAATGCAGTCTTGCAAGATCCCCAGGGCAGGCTAACCTTTTCTGCCAACTTATCAACCTGCACTTCATACATCCACCACTCCCCCTCCCGCGCCACCAAATCGGCGCACCGGAACAGCTCCCTCATCGGCTCACACTCGCTCACCACCGCCACTTTCGCCGTCGCCCGTCCCTCCTCGCCTTTCTCACAACCAAGTTCGCGGCCACCAAGTGAACCTGCAGCCTAAACACGTCCCGGTACCACCCGGGCTTGGGGCTCTGGCACGGCACCTTGGCCACCACCACGTCCATCTCCTCGTAGGCCGAAAAGACCGGCATCGGGATCTCGGGGCACGCGCTCTGCTCATTCTCCTTGTCGATATTGCTCGGGAACAGGTCTGCCCATTTCAAATTATTTGGCACGCGCTCGAATTCGACCGCCGTCGATGTTTCATCAATCCCTAGCTCAGCTGATTCGTTCTTGCCTATGTTCACCAGGCCGATTCTCTTGCGCCCGACGCGTAAGCTTTCGAAGAAGCTCCGTTTTTTCTCCTTTTCTGTTCTACTTTCTCCTGTCATGTTATTCGGCGTTCGCTCTTCAACTTGTGAATTTTCATACTCAAGTCTCAATTTCATACCATCCTAGACAAATTAAGCAGAACAAACATAAATATCTCATTATATAATGTTACGAATTCAAGTTGAGTAATTAATTTGATATCAACAAATGATCAACTAGCTAGGTTAGCAGCTAACCTTCGTGGCACTGCAATGTTCACTCAAGGTGCACCAGGCGACGGAGACGGCATTGCTGCCGAAGCGACCCATCGAGTAGAGGATGAGAAGGTCGACGGAGATGACCAACACTAAGACGACGAAGGTTACGTTGATCTTCACGGCGGCGCCTTTCGACGGCGCGGCCTTATGCATCTCCATTAATGATGAACCCATCTTAATCTAACGTACCTTAATCAAAACGTGTGAATTAATTCCCCACCTTGAACTTACAACTACTACATATATATATATGGAGAAAATTTTCTTTGCACCTTTGGAAATTAACTTGGTGAATGTGGAAAACTTGGGGAAATAAATAAATTCTTGGCTTCGAATTCCATTCCAGCTCACTGGCTTTTGGTTTTGTATTGATGGCGATGTATGCAGGTAGGAAGAAAATTGTGGCAGCAAATATTGGAACATCCATATATAGTTTATTTTCTAAATTTTTTAAATAAAATTGTTTATAATTTAATTTTTTTCATCTAAATTATTTATTTTGCAACAAAAAATTTTTATTTTAAAATTATCCTAAATAAGAAGCATCTATCACTTCACTGGGTGCATGTATTTATATACAGGTTGTATATTATAGGCTAATTAATCAAGTATAATAGTATAATAACAAAATTCATTTCTCTAATACATTAAATTCTATAGAATTAGCGTATGAAAAAATAAATAAATAAATAAATAAGACAATGATATATAGCGAACGAGAGACCAAAGATGACAATTTTTTTCCCCAGATATATAGGCCGTGTGCATGGTAAGGTGCAAGTACTAATTTGGTTATAATATCGCTTACGTTTAGGCTTAGATGCATCAGAATGTTGTGGGATTGACTTTTTTTCTCTTTTTTTTTTTTTTTCTTTTTTGGAGGTCATGTTTCATATAGTTATCGGTTTGGCTCTAAGTTAGGTGTACACTTTGACATGTTGTGTTGACTATATATAAAGGAGAGTAAAAGAAATTGAATTTTTATGCTACGTACACACTCAACATGCATGCGCGCCTTAGACGCTAAATATAGATAAGTGTTAAGGAAGCCAACGTGTAGGAACAGTGAAAATTTTTATCCTTTTTCGTATTTAAATATATTGGGGACTCCTGATCAACAAGTATGATTTCGATTATGAATATAAAAAATAAAAATTATGGATGCGTGTTTGTGTATAATTTTTATGCATCTTATCTCGATCGATCTGAATCCGAACCGGACCTAAATTTGAACAAAACAAAACTTTGAAATTTTTCTTCAAAAATTTATATTTGAATATGATATATTTTGAAACTTGATAAAGAGAAATGGTTGCTTTTGGGCTCAGTTTCGGATTTCGATCTTTTTGTCCGGTTATAAATTTTTAAAATCTTACATTTTTTAGATTTGAATTCGGATTTTAATTTTGATAGCCTCTGTTTGGATTCTGATTTCTTTTTTAAAAAAAGTCCAAAAACTTCTCCCTTCCTAGGATATATTGTTTTTTTTTTAAATAAAAAAATTAATCGAAGGAAGTAGATAAAAATTAGGAAAAAATGAACTTTAAAAAAAGAATACACTATATATTCTATCAAGTAATTATAAAACGGCAAATGCTCTACTTGCACATCTCAAATGAAGTGTATATTTTATATCTCATCAATCCAACAAATATGGTGCTTTTATTACTCACTAGATATTACTAGTGAATTTTAAATTTGTATTTTGAATTTGGATCTTCTTGTTTTCAATAGTATACAAGATAAACTCTCTCTCTCTATATATATAACTTAGTTTTTGGGACTTTAGTGGCTGAGAGTTATAGAATTACAATTCATTTTGTATTGCAGGGACAGTTTATTAAAAGCTAATATTTTGTCAAAAATAAATAAATATTTATTTATTTATGTATTTATGCTTTGAACAACTTTAGAGAAAATGCTTTGGCCAAATATCATGCATGTTTTCTCGTGCTCTTCCGAGAACCAAACAGCTAGAACGGAAGAATTAAAATCAGCATCTAAATCTTTCGAAGAAGTTTAATAATAGGAATAAGTCAAATGCAATTAGGTATCGTTTGGTTAAATAACAAGAATTGCTTATTCTTGAAATAAGTGCAATTTCGTAGATAAGTAAGAACAAAAATAGGATAAAAATTAGGTTGTTTTTTTGGGATAACTAAAATAGTACTTGAATGGTTGATTAGGATAAGTAGCAATAATATTGGCATACATTAATTAATTAGGCGGTGGCTATGATTTTTTTAAAAAAACTATTTAGAAATAGTGGGCTATATATGATGATGATAAATAAATAATTAAAGCCGCACAATTAAAGATGCATGTCTGAATAATTTCTTATTAAAATTGTTTTTTTTTTTTTTTTATTTTTCTTTTTTATATAATCAGATAAAAATTCTATTCCCATAGCAGAAAAGGTTTTCTTATTCTAACGAGAAAGCCGAGACATGGACAATTAAGAACTATATACCAACCACTAAAATTATTCTTATTTATCTCCCACTAACTAATTCCCTTCTATTGAAATAAATAAACATCTGGTCAAACATGGATTTGATTCTAAATATTTGTGCAACAACTAATTATAACAAAGTGAAAATGATTGAATTGCTCCTGCATTTTATTTAACCACCTATATATGTTGAAAAAGTTTCACTTTGCTATGCTGTGGTCACAAATCTTCTCTTGTCGGTAATGTTGATCTTCCAATGCTCGTCACTAAACCGCATCGTCTGCGCCGTCCGCCGCTCCGTCTCCAACGTGCCGATCCTCTCCGCCGTGAGGCCGCACAACCACCGCAGCCCCTCGTCGACCTCGTCGTAGCGCCGCCACCACGCCCGGTGCGCCTCGTCGCTGGCGTACATCCGCAGGTGGCCGACGTCCCAGTTGCAGTCGTAGTCCCTGTAACACCTCCACGGCTTCACCCCGAAGTAGTGTATCGCGTGCAGCTCCGGCGGCTCCCGGGCGAAGATCCGGCCCATCCTCTCCCTCTCCTCCGTGGTGTTCTTCCATGCCATCTTGAAGTGGTTCAGCCGCTTCGGCAGGCGGTGCCACCACGCGAACATCTCGTTCAGGAACCCCTGGTCGCCGCCGTTGTAGGAGACGACGTCCTTGCGGTGCGCGATGAGCGCGTCGAACGTGCAGTTCGACGGCTCGATGACCATCACGCCGGAGTTGAAGTGGACGGCGCTGTCGCGCGCCGCCGACATCTGCGGGAGGCGGAAGAGGTGGTGGAGGCTGCGGAGGACGAGGATGTCGGCGTCCACGAACACCACCTTGTCGTAGTCGGTGAGCTGCCAGAGGCGGAACTTGCTGAAGTTGTACTCGTTGTAGGCGCCGCGCTTGGCGCGCGGGTTGCGGATGCGCTTGATCCGGCGGAGCCTCCACCCGGCGGCGGCCAGCGCCTGCAGCTTCCGCCGGCCGATGGACTTGTCGTGCAGCAGGACGAGGTCGCGGTCGCCGGCGGAGCCCGTCTTGCGGAGGCAGTGGGCCAGCATGACGGCGCCGCACACGTAGTCTTCCGAGGAGTGGAGGATCGTCGCGTACGCCTCCCGCCGGCGCCCGGGGCTCGCCGGCGAGGCGATACTCGAGTCATTGAATTCCCCATTTATTCCTGCGAACAGAGTTAATAAAATTATTAACTGAACAATTTTTATTTATTTATAATAAGATAGTAAAAATAATGCTATTTATTGTACACGAATAACCTAAAAAGTGTAAATTTCACATTTTATTCAATTAATTAAAGATTACAACTATTTTTTTTTCCATTTTGTATCAACTGTTTTTTTCATACTGAAAATCCAAATAAAATTATGAATTCTGGAAAAAGTTGTAAGACATATAGCTATATATATATATATATATATTGTTTTCGATGATAGAGCTTCCGAATCGACGATCCACACCGTTATCTAGAGCATTTAAAACTTCTAAAAATAAAATTTTATAATTTTTCGATATCTTTTACCCTACGATCAAAAGCTCACAAAATTGACAATTTTTAATGGCGAGTTAATAATATTTGCTAGTTTAACGGGGTAAAAGAATCGGAATTTGTTGAATTTTTGATAGAAAATTCTATTCACTACATAGATAAAGATCAATAACTCCGATTTTGAATTGAAGGATCCGATCATCCTTTTTTAGGATGTCGTTCGATTTTGACCGGTCATTTTATACCCGCTTGATGGACCTTATAATGATTTCGAAAAATTACGAAATTTATTTTCTATAAGTTTAAGATAAATATATATATATATATATATATATATATATATATATATATATATATATATATATATATATATATATATATATATATATATATATATATATATGTGTGTGTGTGTGTGTGTGTGTGTGTGTGTGTGTATAAATATAATATTTTTCAATTAGTAAGTAGTGTCAATATACAGTGCATTTAAATTTTTTCAAATATAGCCTTGTTTTTTTTTTTTAATCTTAACTAAAACTGCAGGTACGTAGTTAGTTGTTTCATCACTAATAAAATAAAGTCTACTATTGGCCTGTTTTGCGGGAGTTGGGGTAAGATCTGGGGTTTGAGTCTCAGTTGGATATATATAACTGAGACCTAAAAAGACAAATAAATAAATGTTGAGCAATATTTTCTTTTTCTTTTTGTTCCTTTTGAGGGATCACAATATAATTAGGCAAGCGAACAAATTAAGCTGCAGGCTCAATTGGAGCCAGGGGTTAATATATATATAAGACATTATTTTAGACCAAGAAGACCCTAAAATTAAATTGGCAAATTAAAAAAAAAAAATTGCAAACAAAAAAAATAGTATGCTATTGGATTCATTTATCTTTTCAAAATAAAACTTTAAGATCCTTAACTATCAAATTTTTAATCAACTATGCTAGGTACATACTATAAATGAAAACTAATACAGGAAGATATATATATATACCTTCTTGTTCTGGAAGCTGCAATGCTACCTTACAAGATCCCCAGGGCAGGCTAACCTTTTCTTCCAACTTATCAACCTGCACTTCGTACATCCACCACTCCCCCTCCCTCGCCACCAAATCGTCGCACCGGAACAGCTCCCTCATCGGCTCGCACTCGCTCACCACCGCCACTTTCGCCGTCCCCCGCCCGTCCCTCGTCCCCTTTCTCACAACCAAGTTCGCGGCCACCAAGTGAACCTGCAGCCTAAACACGTCCCGGTACCACCCGGGCTTGGTGCTCTGGCACGGCACCTTGGCCACCACCACGTCCATCTCCTCGTAGGCCGAAAAGACCGGCATCGGGATCTCGGGGCACGTGCTGTGGTCGTTCTCGTCGTTGATCTTGGTCGGGAACAGGTCCGTCCATTTCAAATTACCCGACACGCGCTCGAATTCGACCATCGTGGTTTTCCCATCGATCCCTAGCTCCGCTGATTCGTTCTTGCCTATGTTCACCAAGCCGATTCTCTTGTGCCCCGCGCGCAGAGTTCGAATGAACCTCAATTTTCTCTCATTTCCTGTTCTATTCTCGCTTATTTTGTATTCCCGTACCTCGTCTTCCACCTGCAAATTTTGATATATATTCGAGCTTCAATTTCTGTATATGAAGTTACGAATTTTTTTTCTGATTTTACTGTCTAATCTTTAAACTGTTCAATTTGAACAACTTGATAACTTGTCAATCACAAAATTTGAACATGTTGTAGGGACTCATGTAAGCTAACCTTTCTCTTCGCATCGCAATCACTCAAGGTGCACCGGGCGAGGGACGCGGCGGCGTTGCTGTCGAAGAGGGCCATCGGGCGGAGGACGAGAAGGGCGACGGACGCGACGAACAAGAAGACGACGAAGGCGATGTTGATCTTGGCGACGACGGCTTTCGATGCCGCGGCCTTAAACATCGATATCTCCTTCGACGATGAACCCATCTCTGAATAAACCTTAGCCCACCTTGAACCTATTATTATAGAGATATGTGTACGGATGATTCGGGGAAATAAACATTTGGCTTTGAAATCCATTACAACTCACCTCAGCGTTTGTTTATTTGTCAACGTGAGGGTTTTGGGTTTGTAGTGGTGGGCATGCACGTAGGAAACCTTAATTTATGTGGTTAAAAGCCCCCGCTCATAGGTTTCAGTTATAGCTGCTTCATTTTTTTTTTCTTTTTTTCTTTTGTTTTTGAGAGAGAGAAAGATAGCATGCTAGCTACTTTGTTTATTTCATTTACAAATAAACTTAGTTGAAAATGTGAATGTTAGAATTGAACTTTGGTCTGATATCAACCATCGTTCTTTGCTTAAGGTGGACGGTCAGTTATAGCTTATTGAATTTAGGTTTAGAGAGTAATAATATCCCTACTTACATTCGGACTTTTACGGTTAAAACTATAGTTTATTTGGGCATAGTTTTAACGCTGTAAATGACCTTTCATATGCAAATCTATCTGTAACAGTATTCGACTCAGCATGCAATTGAAACTGTAATGCAACTAAACAGTCTATATTACGGTGGCTAACATCGAAAAGATGTGAGGCGACAACTTTAAGAAAAATGATAACTAATGAGTTAATTTATATCCTGAATACATTGAGTAAAACAATAATTGTGAGTGAACTTAACTAATAAAGGGCGCAAGTACACCTTTATAATATTAGTACTGATTTTTATATATATATATTTACGTAGACATACCTGGGGACGTGCTATCACGTAAGAAATACGAATTGAGATAAAAATGTGGCAAGCGAAGCAGTTTGCTTTTAGATATATGCTTGCTCACGACTCATCTTACTTTGAAATTTCAATTAAATTCTACAGCTTCCAGAAGACTAATCAAAATATATATATATATATATATATATATATATATATATATATATATATATATATATATATATATATATATAGTAGGGCTATATATACTATTATATGAGTAGTAGAGCTCTACTACTCATAAGTTGTTTTTCGATGATAGAGTTTCCGAATCGACGATCCACTCAGTTAAATATGATCTAGAGTATTTAAAATTTCTAGAAAATAAATTTCGGAATTTTTCGAAATCATTTACCTTACGATCAAAAGCTCACAAAATTGACAATTTTTAACGGCCGATATGGGATACTTGGTAGTTTAACGGTGTAAAAGAATTGAAATATGTTGAATTTTTGATAGAAAATTCTATTCACTACCTAGATAAAGATCAATAACTCCGATCTTAAATTGAAGGATCCGATCATCTATTTTTAGGACATCGTTCGATTTCGGCCGTTCATTTTATGCCCATTTGATGGACTTTATTATGATTTTGAAAAATTACGAAATTTATTTTCTAGAAGTTTTAAATACTCTAGATTATATTTAACGGAGTGGATCGTCGATTACAGGAAGCTCTATCATCGAAAACAACTTATGAGTAGTAGGGCTGCTACTACTCATAATAGTATAGTAGCCCTATATATATATATATATATATATATATATATATATATATATATATATATATATATATATATATATATATATATATATATATACACATTAAAAAAAACAAGTTGTTTGACTACTAATAGACATTTCAAATTTTTAACTCATCTCAATTAAGAAAAAATAAAATTATACATCAAAAAAAAAAAAAAAGGTTTAATGGTTCGATAGTTCTGCGTGGAATTACCAGTTAAACAAAAAAGAAGGCCATATTATAATTATTTTAACTAAATATTATCTTTGTAAAAATGTATGTAGGCCATTGTAAAATAGGTTCTGAACTTCTTCAGAAAATTTTCAGTCAAGTAAATTAAAACTTTGTTAAAATTAATAGTTCCAATTAGATACTAATTGTTAGTTATTAAAAAATAATTAGGGCTATAAAATTTGGTGGCACCACTGATTAATTTACCAAAATTGGCCTATAACTGAGGGGAGAGCCTCAATGCTACTTTTTTTTTTCCCTCCTATTATCTATAATTAATTGTGGTTTTTTTTCTTTTTTTTGCATACGGATTTTTGTGCTCGATTTACAATGTTGTTGTATCTGATTTTGTCGCTTATTTAACAAAAGTTGTAGTTTTAAGTTGTGCCTAACTAATTATTCTAATATTTCTATAGAGAACGTGCATGGAGAAAGAAATTTATTATTAACTTGGACGTGGGAGCAACTCATGCATAACATTCCAACTAACCTTCTTAATTTATTAATTCTAATTAATAACTAGTCCCACCAAACATCGTTTGATAGGTTCTAAGGTTTTTCTTTTCATATATATAATATATTTTTTTTTTGTTTTTGTGTGAAAGAAATGAAAGTGGAAACTAAAAGGAATAAACGGTTTGATCACGTTTGATAATGTGGTGCGATACGGCACTTTTTATGCTTTACATGCATGCGTTGTAATATTCTCTCTTTTTATATTGTAAAATTATGGTGGCATCTATAATCCGTTTAATTTGGTAATTTGGTATTGAGGTGAATTTAACGTTATTATATAAAATTAAGTTAAAAAAAATATATAGAGATATACTTCTACATTCTCCGATGAAATCGTAAAATATATATCGTAATCGACTAATCACAATATACATAACATAATATTACACACGTAACATAATTCTCACCGCACGTAACATAATTTCACAATCTCTTCGCAATTCGACGAAGTCTTAATATGCTTCTCGATACCAGTTCCCACAACAATTTAATTATTATATAATTCCAGAAGAAAAGAACAACAATTTAATTATATAATTCCAGAAGAAAAGATTGACGGCGCTTTAGAAAATAAATGCTTCCAAGCAATTAATACGTTACCAAACCAGGCCTTAAACAGTATAGTCAAATAAGCTGTTTTGATCATTTTATTTCTCAAATTGATAAAAGAAAATAGCATGTGGACCCTGCATAAATGTACTGTGATTTATAGACAATCTCAGAAAATAAAAAAGGTCATTAATGCATCAGATGATCAGTGAGAATTTTAAACAACTTGGGAGATATTAATCACTCCTAGGCCTTACATAAATTTGGAAAAAAATAAAAAATAAAAATAAAAATAAAGCATATTTGCGGGTAGGGGTGGTTTACAAACACACGTTATCTCGCCAGGAGGTGTAGAATTTATATACCACATAATGGATTATAACCAGAATAAAGCACATGGAATATTGGGAAAACAAAGAAAGTAAAAGAAAGAGAGAGGGAAAAAAAAGAAAAAGAAAAGGTATAAATGATGCAAACTGTGGAGTCAAAATCTAGCCAGGTGCATGCATGTGTAAGTAGCCACTAAATGACCAATATTAGCAAGTCCAACAAACTTAATCAATTTTTTTATTGTATTGATTCCAAGGATTTGAGTGCCGTGGCACGGGGTCATGCCAGAAACTTACCGACACGGTGCGTGCCGAGTCGTGCCAATGCGTGCCAGTCAAAAAAATTCTTGTCTGCCGACGTATAATAGCATGAAATATTTATTTTCTTTAGCAACAAAATATTCTAACTATTTATTATGTCTTTTTATCACATCTTTTGAATTTTATTGAGAAAATTACTTACTAATTTAAAGAATAGAAAATTTTGAGATATGTCATCGGCACGGTATCTGTATCGTGTCGGTATCTTATTGACATGGTATGGCACGGTGGATACAGTCTATGCCAACGAGCACCTAAAACCTTGATTGATTCGATCAGTAAACATGCTGAAGAGAGCTTAGTAATAATAAGAAAATAATCATATATTGGTAATCCAAATAATATCAAATTATTTTCCTATTATAAGCAATCATAATTTGTGATAAGAAAATCCAGGGATGTTGACAAGAATAATGTTCACATACTCCTTTCTCCTTGGCTAACCAGTGTACAGGGCAAGGATCAGTCCCTCCCAAGATTACTCCTTGTTGAGTTATGAAACTGCAAAAGTGGAATAATTAGAATTCTAAGTTAATAGTATAACAATAATACTGTTCTGGAAAATAAGACAAGTGCATTAATGATAAATAGCTAACAAAGAGAATACGAAAATCCATGGATGTTGACAAGAATAATGTTTACATACTCCTTTCTCCTTGGCTAGCCAGTGTACAGGGCAAGGATCAGACCCTCCCAAGGTTACTCCTTGTTGAGTTATGAAGCTGCAAAAGTGGAATAATTAGAATTCTAAGTTAATAGTATAACAATAATACTGTTCTGGAAAATAAGACAAGTGAATTAATGATAAATAGTTAATAAAGAGAATACAGGACAATTTAACAGGTAAATAATTCATGGAACTGCAATAAATGAATAGAATACACATCACAAGCACATGGACTGGAACAAAGAGCTAATGTAAAGAACGAACCATCTCGAATTTCATGACAATGTATCGTCATAAGATCTCGGAGATCTGCAACACAAAACACTGCAGATTACTTAAAACAGTGGATGATCATAAATAGAAAAGCCTATCCTCTAAAGCTCACATTTATTGGCATCTCCGCAATGACAAGACCACTGCTCTCTTCGAGCCCCTTAAGGGTCACAACTTCACCTCCGACAACCATGTTAATCACGATTCCTTCTGCAAAGCATCAATATGATGTTTAGCATCGTAATTTGGTACAAGGAATATAAATTGAATAGTGACAGAAGAGAAAACCTGCTGCTAAACAAGTTGACATGCGCCGAAAGTATGTCTCCTGAAGGAAATTAAGTATATGAGTATGAAATCCATCCCACAATAATAAGCTCCCCTGCCCCAACAGGCATGGTTCTACTAAGCCAAAGCATTTTATGACAAAGATTTTGAAAAAAAGAGGAACAGATTTACATTTAAGCATAAAACCAGATTACCAAATAAGAATTACTGAACGTGGATCCTGAAAAAAATCAACAGGTATCACTTAACATCAAAAACCTTTATTCACATTCACATCCTAGATTATATTTGGCCATTTCTGAACCGAAAAGAAAGAGTAACAATATACAAAGGTGATGCCATCCGATCATGACCGCGAGGTCTTAACTTGAATTTAGTTGAGTTAAGACAAAGTCTAAACTGTCTAGTTTCATAAAGGAAAAAAAAAAGCAATCTGATCTGATTTAACAAAATATGATCGCATATCTTAAATTGCAGTCCCATCAGGGGAATAATGATAAGCACGCAAACAATACCTTCTTTGTTGGTAATTCATAGTTTATCAAAACACGAGCCATGAGAGGTGATTCTCCTGATGCAGCTAGAGGCAGGCAGGCATCCGTTACGACTATCATGCATGACTTACTATCCACACTCCCGGATTCAACCTCAGGATCCGCATTGTGAGTTTGGATCCACCGAGTACTTGCTTGGCGAAATCTTTCCAATATAGATGCACGTTCAGCTTCTGCCTGGTCGCTGTACTGCATTCAAGAACTGAGTCATATCGAGATACTTGTAGTTCAAAGAAGGCGACTAAGCGCAGTTGAGTGAGTTGGCAATATGTGGCCCCACAGAGCTGCTAAAATGTGTCAACAGTGATGCTTCAGATTAAGCATTGCTTTTTTCAGGTAAAAAGGAAAAAGTACACCAACATTTTAACTTTTTGGTGTCTTCTCGAATTAATTTTTTTCATTTCATAAAGGTGTAAGATCTTTCGGTTTGTATATTCATAAGTATGGTGATAATTCTCATCACCTCAATAGCATAATTGTTGACAATACTTCAGTCTATCAATACTTCCACCCATAAACGGTCAATAAATTTCAGTATTATTAGGTCGGTAAACTATAACTATATAGCACTAAAAAAATATATAAAAGTATAAGATTCTTATTAAACCAATCTTTGTCTCATCATTTTCCGGTACAAATATTGGCAACATATCAAATAATCCCTCTGGCAATGAATAAGATATAAACACCTGAATGGGTTCATTAATAATTCCCTATCCGTAGTTTTCTATATGTGGGCAACTGGAGATTCATGAACAATTCGCGAATTTTTCAAAAAAAATTGGAGAATACTGAGGCTATGATCATAAGCCCTAGTTAGTCAAAATCCAATCTTTGTAGGTCGACAATGTAGTAAATGAGAATCGCATAACAAAAGCAAAGGAATGTGATGGCCATGTACCAGAGGTGAGAGGGAGATGAAGGAGAGATTGGAGACGGCGGAGCACACAGCGTCGAGCTCGTCGCGGGAGCTGCAACAGATCACCATCGGAAGCGACGGGCGCCGCCCCGCGACCCCGAGAAGATCCACCAGCGTCTCCTACCCACAGCAAAATAGGATGTTTATACAAAAAAAAAATTTGATTTTTGTTGCAATTTTGGCCCATTTTAACCCATCTTCCCCACTGAGGCAAAACGTCGAACACATAGCGACCCAAAAAGAGGGAAAGGGCGAGTGAAAGGTACCATTTTGAATTGGAGGCGATCGACGGCGACATAGAAGTGGCGCCCGGAGCTGCTTCGATCCACAGAGGAGAGTTAGGGTTAGAGACGATGCTCGAGAGAGAGAGAGAGAGAGAGAGAGAGAGAGACCTGAGGTGGGAATGAGAAGCGGGAGGAGAAGGAGAAGTGAGCGTGTCTCCGAGATCGAGCGACGCCCCTTTCATCGTCTCCGTAGCTCCCACAACCGCGAATAAGGAGGTTTGGAATAAGAGGACTTATTCCCGTTTTTTATATTCCCATAGTTTTATACCTGCGGTTCGTTTTATAGGACTGGGCCGGGCTTAGTTTAGTCCAATTAAGGCCCATGTAACTCTTGTTTAACATTATACATTATTTTGCGAGCTGGGCTCAAGGCCCAATCAAGATTTTGGAAATCCCCATCGCCGGTTCACGCAAAACTGATTCGAGAACAAGCTGCTGTTTTAATTAAAAAATCCATCCGAAAAGTACACACTTGGAGAAGCAATATAGTATGGAGTCTGGCTGGGGTACCTATCGAGTTTTCCACCGTTAAATTTAACCCTTATATTATTTTTATCCGTTAGATTATACTATTCAACCAATCACTCACTCAATCCTAGGGGATCCACATCATCCTAACCATCCATTTTCCAATCCAAGGGTTAAAAAATCAATAGCACCAATAGCTTGATGTTATTGATAGTATTCCAGCCTAGTTCATATAGTATGTATAGTTTTCGAGGACTCGACCAATTTTAATTTAGGTTAATTTCATACAGCTCCCTACAAATATAGTGAATAACAAATATATTTCTATAAAGTTCAACTTTTATATGTTATTTTTGTAAAAGTTCTGATGTTTTCAAATATGTCTTTGCCATTATAATCTGTTAGAAAATTTTGGTTAACTATCGGTTAAATGCTTAACTCTGATTAGTTTTTGATATTTTCACCCCTAATATATTATATTGTTATGATTTTTGGAATGATATATTTATGATGACAAAATTAAAAATATAAACAGTTCCCTAACGGTTCTCTAATAAGAGTAACAAATTAAAAAGACATATTTAAAAATGTTAAAACTTTTGTAAGGATCACGTATGAAAGTTGAACTTTATAAGAATATATTTATCATTTATCATATTTGTAGGAATGTGTATAAAATTAACCCTTTTAATTTTCCCTATTTGGCGCTACTTTTGCTTATGCCTTTAATAAGTGAAATCATCTTTAGCAGAGTATTCGACAATCAGAAAAGTTTGAAGCTTTGACGAGAAGCAGAAATGAACTGTAGCACTTAAAATCAAAGAAAATGATAATTGCTAAAAATGCCACTACATACAAGGAAACTACTCTTTAACTTATCACTTGGATAGTTGAATCTCTACTGCTAGTAATAATGTCAATTAATTAACACAAAACATCACACAAACATACCAGTTCTCCGAAAGGAGGAAAAGAATAACTCTTAAGATGTTGAATATACCACTTATTACTCGGACAAAATGCCGAATATATCACAAATTTTTGTTATGCATGCATAAATTGGATCAAAAACCTTGATAGCCAAATCAATATCATGCAAACAATTATGTTCATCATCCATGCATGCCTCAAAAGAAGTCTGAAACTTAAGAACTTTTATGCAGTGTGAGCATACAGGCACTCTTCAATGAGGTCCACCAAAGCCTATACCTATTAAAACACAATCAACTTATTCAGTTGCTTGAATTATCCTTTATACATGTACAACAAAGATTTTGCTGAATACTTGTACAGCTACATACACACATACATACTGAAAGAGGAACTCCGCTACTTCTGGTTTTGCGCCTTCTTTCTGGACAAGAATGTGACGATCCGTGGAAGCAATGACTTCTTCCTTCTCGCCCTCGAATCCGGCATGAAATTTTTCTCTGGGTTATCCCCTGACGAATATAACTTCGAATGCGGGACAGGATGAATAAGACTATCAACTTCCTCCTTGTTTAATCCTTTTAATTCATTGTTATGCTCCGAACTCCTTGGCGGGCTTCTTGAAGGATTAACTGCAGCTTTGGCAGCATTACCAGCTCTACGTCTTTGTTCGTTTTCAGCCCTCCATTTCCTCAATTCCTGCTCGACCCCTAATTTCCCTTCTTGTGCTCTCTCGGCCCTTTCCATTGCAACCTTCAAACCCTCCCTTTTCTCATCCATCTCCTCGGATGTTTCTTTTAGTCTCTCTAAGCTGTTCAACTCATTATTCTTCGCCATCTCGACCTGAGCTATCGCGGCCATCACCCTCTTGTGGGCAAGCTCTTCAGCCTCGTGAGCTCTTCTGCTAAGAGCGAAGTACTCTTCCAAAGGAAGGGTTATTCCGCTAGAATCTTCTTCATTGCTCGAAGCCTGCTCACTCTCTTGCAATGCTTTAACAGCTTCCATTGCCAGCTTCTCGGAGGCTTTAGCTGCTTCTATTTCCTTTAAAGCCGCACGTAATCTGATTTCTGCAGTATTTGCACCAGCCTTGGCTTGTTCAGCTTCTTCCTTAGCCTTTCTGAGTTCTTCTTGTGCTTTCTGGGCAACAGACTTAGCCTCATCGGCTTCCTGAGCTGCTTGTTGTAACAGCTTCGGCAGCTCCACCATTTGTTCTCTAGCTTCTTTTTCCTTCATTTTAACTATTTCTAGATCCTCTTTCGTCCTATTAAGCTCGGCTTCAAGAGAAGAAACAGCGATAGACGCCATCCCCTCCCTCTGCTGCAATGTGGTCAACGCCGCTTTCTCTTTTTCCAACTCTGATTTCAGGGAAGCAGCTGCAACTCTTAAAATATTGACCTTGTCTTTTGCTTTCTCTATATTCCCTTTAACTTCTTCAAGCTCCTTTCTTGTTGAAGCTAGTGCTTCTTGAACAGACCTTTGGTTACTTTTTGCCTCATCAGCTCCATTCTGCTCGGTGCTCTGTGCTTCTTGGTTCAACTTTGCCTCCATGTAAGCAGCTAGCTCAGCTTTAAGTTTGACCAACAAACTGGTCGCTGCATTTAGTTTCAACTTTACATCTTTTACCGACAGAAGCTGTTCGTTTAGCTGTTGCAGCTCATCTTCTGCTTCTTTTAGCTCTTTCTCCCAATTAAGGCAATCTTGTTCTCTAGCCAAAGCTGCACCGATTCTATGTTCTTCTGCTTCTAGATGTGCAGCATGGGCCAATTCCAATGACTCCTTAGAAGCAATGAGTTCCAGCATCAGGTCCTCCACTGTTCTCTCCATCTCTTTCGATGCAGAAACAGCCTCTTCAGCTTTCTTAATTGCAATGTCTCTTTCATTGATTAAGGAAACAAACTTTTCTTCGAGTTCTTTTAACTCCCCTTTCAAGGACTTCAATTCGGAAACTGCAGCTTCATGCCTTGCTTTGGCGACCTCTAGTTGGGTTTTGGCTGCAACACTAGCTTCATCAGCAATCCCCTGTTCAATTTCTTTGGCCCTAAGTTGAGCAAGTTCGGAGTCTTGTTTTGCCTGGGCCTCTTCAGTTTGTGCTCTTTCCAGGTTAAGCTTGAGTTCTTCTATTTGTCTCTTGCTGCTCTCTAGCTCATTGAGTACTCGGGCTTTATCCACCTCAGCAGCTTCTGATTGCTTTTTATAATCAGGCATTTCTTCGCATACTTTCTCAAGTTCAAGCAGAATATGCTTACTTCTCTGGATACATGCAGAATAAGTGAGTAATAAGACATCTAAGTAAAATGAGAGATCTCATGACTCTACGATAGATTTCACAAACCATTTGGGCTAATGATGACTGTTTAGAGCTGAGAAAGTCTCCACACAAGTTTATCCAAAAAAGGAAAAGCTATGTAAGAGATCATTAGGTTTATAACAGGAGCACATTTTGGGAAAGTTGAGAAATATAGGGGTAAAAAAAACAAAAGAAGCCATATATACCTGCGGGTAAACAGAATGCTACTTGCAATACATTATTGACTATCATTGCAAATAATGGGGAACTTATAATGACAGGCATTACCTCTAGAGTTAGTGCTTTGTGGGCTTTCCAGTCGGTGATTCCTCCAAACTTTGTCACAGCGGCCTTAACAGATTCAAAAGGTGCAGTAGTATCGATAAGACCTCTATAAGAAGGTACATTGTTGGAATCGTTAGCTGACTCCGGTGCCGTGTTTTGTACATCTCCAACCTTCTTTTGTTGATCAAGCACATCAGGGATGACATCTTTTGTTTTCAATTCAAGAAGAGAAGTTGGTTCATTGCTGATCACAACACCATTGGACCCCTCTATTGGTTTTTCGATCTCGCTAGAAGCTGTATGTCCATTACTAATCAGAGAATCAGAAATTATATCAGAAGAACCACCCTGAAGTTTGACTAGCGGTTCACTTTCCATATTTTCCATCAAATTATCAGATGAACGAGGTGCTGGAGCGTTAAGCATTTCTGAAGACGACGATAAGGTATCATCTGTATAATTCTCTGATTCATTTGAATTCTCTGGTATATTGAGTTTGTTGTGGTCCACTGTGAAGCTATCAGCAATATCTTCTTGAATCTGTGCTTCGACATCTAAATTCGTTCCTCGAGGGTAGTTGATCTCAGTATCTTCATTAGTAACTATTGGCATTGGAGGTTTGTCCGAAGTTGGCAGACATTCTGGCGATGATAAAGACGAATTGACTGAAGTTTCTGCCAAACGATTTTCTTCGGCACCTTTGTCACTTTCCATTTCTCAATAAATAGGTCCTTTATATGGATTCCTACAATATATAACAGGAGGCACGAAGAAAAATTACAAAATTAGCAAGGTTTCCCCTCTGTTGTTAGACTTTCTTTTACTCCATATATATCTCGTGGTCGCCATATTTATAAATTTGGATAACATAGCCTTCATCAATCTACAGTCATCCTAGTATAATTGATTGGAACCCAGACATAAGCTAGATACAGAAGATAAATTGCAAAATCTACGAGAATTCCACAACCAACCTTTCAGGTTTTTCACAAGCTTTTTGTAGTGCTTCATAAATCTACAAGGAAATGATAGGGATGTCATTGAAATTGGAGGTAAAGAGTTTTCAAACTGCATGCTTAAAATGTGATGAATTGTGATTAGGCAGCAAGATAGAGCCTGCTTATGTTTTTCCGTGTACTTGAGAAGAAACATTCTTCATGATTCATTTCACATCATTCACGCTTCTTTATAGTCAGTAATTGAATACATTTGACATATCTCCCTGTTAAACTATTAGTGAACAACCTGGAATGATTGGCCAACACACAATATTATATTTAACAACATAGGAAGAAAAGTCAGTCGAAATGTTTAATGCAATTTTATACTTTTGTACATTATAACATCTTCAAGTAGAAAGGAATCGTCGTGTAGATCAGAAAATAGCCAAACATAACTCTTTGCAAACTTAAGTGTTTTCCAGAGAGAGAAAGCAGATGACCATTACACAAAAAATCAAAATCTCGTAATGTTTTGGCAAGAATCGATAGCAACTTGAGAGCATGTTTATTGTCAGCAACCCTACAATAGGTCTTTATTTTCCATGTGTGTCGACTCACAAATGCTCTTTGTCATTACGTATATTGTGGACAGAGATCAACAATACCGAAAAACAAGGACTTGCGACATACTCCAAACATGAGCAGAGTCGAAATTATTTTGTTTGCTCCTAGATTGCTCAGTCAAAACATAGGACTTAAAAAGAGGGATCACTAAGCAAGTATTTCTCAATACCAAATAAAATGATGCATCATACAATGAATAAGTGATTACTTGCATTAAATGCTTAATACTAGTCAAAATCCCTTTCAATAGTTATCCAATAAGTGTGATGTAGAAACAACGAAAATCAACATACACGCACAACAATTACGGACCAGAGCAATTAATCAAGTGACATACAAAGATAGAGACTCTGTTAAATCCACAGCAAACATAAGAGATCATTACTAGAATTTAACTCCAGAAACATCATAATTGTGTCTTCCCAAAAAGCTTCAAAAGAGGCATAACCCACTTAAAACATCGATACTTCATCATCTACCTGCTATCCACAAATTTCTTCAGAAATTTTCAAATAAAAAATGAAATATACTTTATCATCCACTCGATTTTGTTTGTGCAGAAAAAAACATTTTTTAGTAAGAAAATTATGCCAAGTAATCAAGGCAAGCTACTTTTAGACTGTAAGAATAGAAACAATCATTGTCCTTCAAGCAAAATTCTTCATAAAACACAAAAATTTCAGCTCAACAACGCCTAATTTCATTGTTATAATCGCTTTCTCAAAAAAAAAAAAATCATTTTAATCTCACAAAATTACGAGCTTTGTTTGTGGATATTCGTTGCTTCGATCTGTCTCGAGAGCTCGTATAGCATAATTCGTGCAAATTACCAATCAAATCAGTACCAAATCGAAAAAGCCCCCGAACCACAACCAATCAAAATGAAATTTTTAACAAATCCACCCAATCGAGAAGCTCCGAACAGCATCCCACAACCGATTTAAGACACCAAAAATTGAAAAAAAAACAAAAAAAAAACAAAAAACAAAAAAAAAAAAGAGAGGAAGAAAAAGGGGAGATAAAGAGGACTCACACGAATATCTCCGCAGCTTTTTGCTTTCATGCGAGAACAGCAAAAAGGGAAAGGGATTAGAATTTAGAAGGGTTTTTGAGGAGAGAATCAATCGCAAGAGGGTGGAGGAGAGAGAGGATTGATTGAATGAGGCGGGGGTGGCTCACGTGCTCGAGACGCGGAGCTCTTCGTGGATCGTTAGATCCATCGATGTGTATTATTCTCTCTCTATTATATTCTCCTCATCAGCTTTTTGATTTTTTTGTTTTTGTTTTTTTTTTTAATTAATTTATTGAAATGAGTGATTATTATTTATTACAAGCATTACGCTATCATTAGTTGTGTTATGTTATCCCTGCACTCTACACTCCACTAAACTTATCGTCAACAAAATATTTTTTTATAAATTTAATAATTTTGAAAAAAAAAATCAAAAATTTAACTAGACTGAAATATTATTAATAGCACCAAATCACCAGTGCTATCAAATTTTCAGCCATTGGATAAAATAATCTACCGTTAAGATAATAGTGATTTTCTAAAGTTGAGTGGATGGTTTGTTGAATTGTATGATCTGACGGATAGAATTGATCAGAGGGATAGATCTAGCGATATGAAACTTAATAGCACCAAGTGTTTGGTGCTATTGATAGCACTATATCCAGACTCAATAAATTTTATTTAAAAATCTTATTATAACCTATGAAATACAAATTTATATTCTAATAAAAAATAACCGACTGTCCCTATAGCAAGTGGCAAAGGATTTGGTAGTTGATATCCGAGACCCAAGTTCGAATCCTAGTTGACTAGTTGATTCACATTCTCAGCTAAGTTTATTTCTAAAAATGTCACAGAAATAGCGCTACCTATCTCTCAAAAAAAATAATAATAATATATATTAATATTTTTGCCCCTACAATGAGTGGTTGAAGGCAAAATCATAATTTCATTGAGTGAGCTAATGTTTAACTCTCTTTTAATCCTGATTAGAGTTTTTGCAATAAATTCATATAATTAAAAAAGTTCAAGGGATATTTTAGATATTTAAGGGCATTTGAATAATGCATTTGAAATTGCCATAAATTATATAATAATAATGATCATTTTTCTCCTCGCATAAAAGCATCACTCTCTTAGCATACTTTTGAGTATAATTTTAAAATAATATTTTATAATATAATTTTAGATAATGTTGTGGCCTAAGGACTGAACTATAATACGAAAAATTTAAAAATTAAAATGTTATGTTAAAAAAAAAATAGGACCTAATTGTAATTTCGAGATGATATAGGGACTACGCGTAGATTTTACCCTAAAAGAAATGTTGACCACAGCACCGAGGCCACTTGGTGCGAGCTGGCGACGCGCGCCAGTTCCGTTACCTAATCCCCAATACTCCGCATAACAATCTCATGCGCTACTCCATCATCACCGCTGATTTTTTCAGCTGGTCTAACATGTACGGTAGATACTTCGTCCATATAAAACACAAGTATGCGGACGAGCGGATGTAGCGGGACCACCGCATGGGCCCACCGTCGTTGGAAATTTCTTAAACTTAATTTGATATTGAAGTCTATATAATGTTATTAGATAAAATAAAGTTAACGATATGCTTCTGCATTCTCCGATAGGACCGACTCATCGCGATATGCGGAACGTAATATTATGTACTGAAACAAAAAGAATATTTTTTCAACATACATTTTCACCACACGTAACGCGATCTTTCCGCAATACCAAACGAAGCCTTAGCCGTGTACGCCGATGGGAGGAAATGAAGACGAACGGAATTAATTATTAGCCAATTTTCGGAAAGTGGAGGGGGTGGTGTAAAATTATTCATTAGAGTGATTAGTAATTTAGTGGTAATAAGGGTGGTGATGTGCAAAAATGGGGAGCGGCTCGAGCCTAGAAGTTTCCGGTGTCCGCATGCGAACAGCGAGTGGACGTCGGGCCCTTTGGAGTTCAAAACCGTGGGTCCCGCACAAATGATTTTTTTGTTCTCATAATTTTGGGGTGAAAGTGTATAAACACCCCCTCAATTCATAGCCTTTTGAAAAAACCACGCCTACAATATTTTTGTTGATTGGTATTTTCATCAAAATTTTTTATTTGAATCATATCAAAAGAATTGAAATTTTATTAAATTAAGGTAAAATTGTATAGAAGCCCCCTCAAATTTTGGTAAATTAAGGTAAAACATACCCTGCTACTTGCGCCCTTCTTTTCACCTGTATAGTTATTCTCGTCCAAACACGACAAAAAAAGCAAGTGAAACTAAAGTTCGTTCGATCGACATCTTCGTTATTTTAAACTTCGAACTACTCAAATTACACACCGCCTTATAATAGTCTGAAACCGAACCAGTCGAACCAAAATTGGCTAATACGCATGAGGCTTTGCCAATCATAAAATGGATGCAAATCTAATCTAATTATGCTTAGAAATTCGCTAATTTTAGCTAAATTTTTAACTAGAATTTTCATTTGAAAATATTTAATTTTTAGCATACCCTTTAAATTCTGGATTGTTTGGTTTTTTTGTTAGTGTGGAATGTCATTATCAATGTACAAACAAAGTATTTAAAAAAAGCTATATATTAAAAAAAAAGGGTTATTTATATACTATACATATCAATTGCGGAAATATCCCGCAGCGAACTAGGTGAGATGTGCAAAGTTCAAAGATGCAGATATGTCCTCGCCGTGCCTTTTGTGACATATCCGCAAAATATATCCTGCAGATATGTCCCTACAAAAGGCACGGTAGGGACATATCTGCATACTTTTGACTTTAATACGTTAATTAACATATATAATTTGAGAAATTTTGATTCATATTTCCCATGATTCTGAAATATTATATGAATTACTGAAACACAATAATACATCAGTGAGTCATAAAAATAATATTTTAGGACGCTTAATTTTTTTATGGTTAAAAAGTCAACAAGATCCTTAAATTATAATAGTTAAGGGTCACAATAAATACACAGTTTGTGTTGCTTGTAACATTAAAAAAAACGGGCGTAAAATTAGGAGAAATTAAGTATCATCGATTTAGTAAACCAAAATATTGCTTGTAAACTGCTATAAAAAGTGCACGCATATCTTACACTCTTGCTCTAGGGATTAAAATTGTTCCTTTTAAATTTTAGTTAAAATAAATAAATAAATTTATCTGATCTATGGACTATTTTGATTTGATTATACAACTTTTTGAATTTTTTGATTTTATCATTCCAATTTATTTAATTTGAGTCGATCAATGACACTTAATTTAGTTTTAAATTTTAAATGTGTCATTTATCTTTACAAATTTAACAAGTATATTCGTACAATTCTAATTACAAATTTATTAAAATAAATAATTAACTTAAATTTTCAAATTAAAATACTATTGACGGACTCAAATAAAATAAATTGAAAGATTAGATAGTAAAATTAAAATTTTAAAAATTTAAATACTTGATTCAAAATGATCTATAGTTCAAATAAATTTTATATATTTTTACTAATAATAATAATAATAATAAATTAATATGGTTCATAAAAAAGAATTGAACTCCTATACTTTTAAATGTACCAAGTTATTGGTGCTTATAAGCTTTCGGCCATTGAATTAAAGAATGTGCGGTCAGAATGATGTGAGTCTTCTAATGTTGAGTGAGTGGTTGGTTGAATAATGTAATCTAACGGATAAAAATGATCAGAGGCGTAGATCTATTGGTAAAAAATTTACAAGTACCAAGCGCTTGGTGCTTTTACAAGCAGCATAGCCGGACTTCATAAAATAATTTATAAATGTAAATTTGATATCTATATATAAGAAGTATGGATGGAAAAAGTCTACAATATAACATCACATTTTTCTATTTGAAAAAAAATATGAGTGTTTGTCTCTGAAATTCTCCCGATCCCAGAACCGGTACTAGATCCTCCTCGGAAAGTGCGTCGGGATAGAAAGCGGTTCGGATTGATGACCTCGAGAAATGCGCCACTTTCGATCTTCAAACGATTCGATCGGCGAGGATCAAACCGATCGGGTTCGAAAGCTCTATTCTCACTTCGGTTCGGCGGAAAGAGCGGAATAGCGGCACAAGTAAAAGATCAAGCAAAGTAAGAGCGAATGGCTAGAAAAAGTCTTAAACGGTCGGCCGGATCGGAGTAATGATTTATATTGAGAAAATACACCTGGGAATACAAAGGATAGACCGTAATCCTCAAAAGTGATGCCCAAAGGCGACAGACTCTAAAGATTACAACAAAGAGCGGAGTGATGCCAGAAGCGGACGGACTCCGAGTGATGCCGAAGGGCAGACAGACTCCAAAATTCTAGGTTACATGCTACTCATAGGAAAGCAGTAAATGCAGGAAAGAAAGATGCGGTAGAATAAGGGTGGTCTTTTGTGCGCAGGGGCAAAGACCTCTATTGCAGGCTTCAAAGTTCCTATTTATAGCCTGCATTATTGGTTGGTTGAAGGGAGGAAGTGGTTGTAACCATCATCGTGGAAGTTACACTAACTTCTCATGGAAGTTACGCCCTGTGGAAGTTACACTAACTCCGTGGAAGCTTCATTAACTTCTCATGGAAGTTACGCTCCAATCTTCAACCGTTCCGCGCCTTGTCCTTCGGGCGCCTTATTGCAGACTCCTGTTGTACCACGTGTTCTTATTATCTCATACGTGGGTTAGGTCGGCTCAATTTTGGTTTCAACAATGCCCCCCCAATAGTCTTTCGAATGAACATTCGGATGACTATTGCTGCCAAATCGACTGCTCAGCCGAGACCCAAACTTTATTTTATTTGGTGGTCGGCTTAAAGAAAACGGCTCGTTATAATCTCTGCCGCATATATCTCGGCTTTATCAAACGATTTTTTTTTTATTCGATCGGTTCGACTCTTCTTGAACCGAATGTTCTTCTATCAAGAATTTTCTCCTTGAAGAAAGTGGCTATACCTCGGCTTCATCAGCCGATTCTTCACTTTCATCTGATTGGCTCGGCTCTTTTTGAACCGACTGTTCTTCTAGCAAGGATTTCTCCTTTCCTTTACTTTGATTTTTATATCGGCTCCATTACGTAGATCATCCTCACTTTTCTTTGTGAATTGCTGATATTGGGCAACTCGAACACCTAATTCAAATAGGTTAGCAAAATGCTTATCTTCAAAATGGTCTTTTATCTTAAAATGTAGACCATTTAACGCCAGTTTGGCGAACTACGATTCCGGCATTCTCGTAAAGCCTTTGGATTTTGGCTATTTTGAAACGATTCAAATACTCTTCGACCGTTTCACCTGACTTTTGTCGGTATAAAGCCAAATCGGCTATCGATATTTGTGACTCCGACCTATAAAATTGCTCATGAAATTTTCTTTCCAATTCGTCCCAATCTTGGACGGAATTGGCTGATAAACTTGTATACCAAATAAACGCCGTCTTAGTTAACGACGTGTGAAATAATCGAAATTTTAAAAATGAGTCGGCGCCGCTTTCTACATTGGGCCGTGAACCGGGCTATATGCTCGATAGTATTCTCGGTCTCATCGCCTGAGAACTTGTCGAATTTCGGCATTTTCCAATTTGCCGGATACGGATGCTCCACGTCGATGTTCGCGGGATATGGAGATCTAAATACGGGCCGCACTGCCGGCCTTGCGCCAACTTCGAAAGTATTTCGGATGACTTCTTCAATCTGTGCGTATATTTCATTATTGTTTCCCTGCAAGGGAATATGTGCTTGTACTACATTCGGTCCTTGCGGTAGACCGAAATTCGGTATAATAGGGTTAACTCCTTGCATATTGGGAGCCTGCCCCCCAGCTCTAGCCCCTATATTTTGGGGTTGGTAAGCTGGTAAAGGAGGTAAACCCGATGTAATCCCCGACTGCGGGTCGGCGTTTATATTCGCCGACCTATAAACAGTTTGAGCCGCCGGCGTGACTGGATTTTGTTGCACCGGCGCATTTAGGGGCCCTTGTTGCCCTTCATAAGGTTGCTCGTTTCGGATAAATAATTGTCTAATTCGAACAATATTTTCATTAT
This sequence comes from Aechmea fasciata, assembly GCA_025177825.1. Lineage (NCBI taxonomy): Eukaryota > Viridiplantae > Streptophyta > Magnoliopsida > Poales > Bromeliaceae > Aechmea > Aechmea fasciata. Next base: position 9,106,497 of record CM045925.1, on the reverse strand, counting down.
AGGCCGTGATGGCGGCCAGCACCGCGTCTAGTCGAGCGGTACTTTGATGGATATTTTGATCTAAAGTTTGCAGAACTCGGCTCATCTGGCCGAGTGCCTGAGTTAGACTCGGCTTTTGATAAGCCGACTGCCCACTAGTCTCGCCTCCAACAGGTAGCACCGCCCTGACTCTCATTCGTATTTTCGGCGCTACTAGCTTGGTCATTCCCTGAAGGCCTGGGAATGACTCTATTCGAGGTTCATAAAGATATCGTCGGCCATATGAAAAAGTTTAGATTAGGAAAACACGAGTGTGTCCCGCGGCGTGCCAAAATTGTTTGTCTCCAAAATTCTCCCGATCCTCGAAAATGCCCGATCTTCCTTGGGATGCGTGCGGGATGAAAAGTGGTTCGATTGATGACCCTCGAGAAATGCGCCCTTCTGATCTTCAAACGATTCGATCGGCGAGGGATCAAACCGATCGGGTTCGAAAGCTCTATTCTCACTTCGGTTCGGCGGAAAGAGCCGAATAGCCAGCACAAGTAAAAGATCAAGCAAAGTAAGATCCGATTGGCTCGAAAAAGTCTTAAACGATCGGCCGGATCGGTAGAGTAATGATTTATATTGAGAAAATACACTGGGGAATACAAAGGATAGACTGTAATCCTCAAAAGTGATGCCCAAAGGGCAGACAGACTCTAAAGATTACAACAAAGAGCGGAGTGATGCCACCGAAGGCAGACAGACTCCAGGAGTGATGCCCGAAGGGCAGACAGACTCCAAAATTCTAGGTTACATGCTACTCCTAGAAAAGCAGTAAATGCAGGAAAGAAAGATGCGGTAGAATAAGGGTGGTCTTTTGTGCGCAGGGGCAAAGACCCCTATTGCGAGCTTCAAAGTTCCTATTTATAGCTGCATTATTGGTTGGTTGAAGGGAGGAAGTGGTTGTAACCATCATCGTGGAAGTTACACTAACTTCTCATGGAAGTTACGCCCGTGGAAGTTACACTAACTCCCGTGGAAGTTACATTAACTTCTCATGGAAGTTACGCTCCAATCTTCAACCGTTCCCGCCTTCTTGTCCTTCGTGCGCCTTATTGCCGACTCCTGGTGTACCACGTGTTCTTATTATCTCATACGTGGGTTAGGTCGGCTCAATTTTGGTTTCAACAATGAGTCAGACTGCTATGCTATCGATAATACCAAGTATTTAGTGTTATCAAGTTTTATGTCGTTAGATTAACCCCTTTGATTATTTTTATCCGTTAGATTATACTATTCAACCAACCACCACTCAACTCTAGAGGGTCCATATCATCCTAAACGCACATTTCTCAATCCAAGGGCTACAAAACTAATAGCACCAATAACTTTGTGCTATTGATAGTTGTTGATACCAAAATTGAGCCGACCTAACCCACGTATGAGATAATAAGAACACGTGGTACACCAGGAGTCGGCAATAAGGCACCTGAAGGACAAGAAGGAACGGTTGAAGATTGGAGCGTAACTTCCATGAAGTTAATGTAACTTCCACGGGAGTTAGTGTAACTTCCACAGGCGTAATCTCCATGAGAAGTTAGTGTAACTTCCACGATGATGGTTACAACCACTTCCTCCCTTCAACCAACCAATAATGCGAGCTATAAATAGAAACTTTGAAGCTCGCAATAGAGGTCTTTGCCCTGCGCACAAAAGACCACCCTTATTCTACCGCATCTTTCTTTCCCCTGCATTTATCGTTTCCTAGGAGTAGCATGTAACCTAGAATTTTGGAGTCTGTCTGCCCTTCGGGCATCACTCCTGGAGTCTGTCTGCCTTCGGTGGCATCACTCCGCTCTTTGTTGTAATCCTTAGAGTCTGTCTGCCCTTTGGGCATCACTTTTGAGGATTACAGTCTATCCTTTGTATTTCCCAGTGTATTTTCTCAATATAAATCATTACTCGGCTATTCCGGGCCGACTGTTTAAGACTTTTTCTAGCCATTCGGCTCTTACTTTGCTTGATCTTTTACTTGTGCTGGCTATTCGGCTCTTTCAGCCGAACCGAAGTGAGAATAGAGCTTTCGAACCCGATCGGTTTGATCCCTCGCCGATCGAATCGTTTGAAGATCAGAAGGGCGCATTTCTCGAGGGTCATCAATCTGAACCACTTTTCATCCCAGCACGCATCCCAAGGAAGATCAGGCATTTTCAGGGATCGGGGAGAATTTTGGAGACAAACAATTTTGGCACGCCCGGTGGGACACACTCAGGTTTTCCTAATCTAAACTTTTTCATACGGTCGACGATATCGTTTGAACCTCGAATAGAGTCATTCCCGTGCCTTCAGGAATGACCAAGCTAGTAGCGCCGAAATACGAATGAGAATCGGTGCTACTGAGGCGAGACTAGTGGGCAGTCGGCTTATCAAGAGCCGAGTCTAACTCAGGCACTCGGCCAGATGAGCCGAGTTCTGCAAACTTTAGATCAAAATATCCATCAAAGTACCGCTCGACTAGACGCGGTGCTGGCCGCCATCACGGCCTATAATGAAAATATTGTTCGAATTAGACAATTATTTATCCGAAACGAGCAACCTTATGAAGGGCAACAAGGGCCCCTAAATGCGCCGGTGCAACAAAATCCAGTCACGCCGGCGGCTCAAACTGTTTATAGGTCGGCGAATATAAACGCCGACCGCGAGGATTGCATCGGGTTTACCTCTTTTACCACCTACCAACCCCAAAATATAGGGGCTAGAGCTGGGGGGCAGGCTCCCAATATGCAAGGAGTTAACCCTATTACACC